>PKMM01053184.1:203897-364548 GCA_002933915.1 Eutrema heterophyllum
TGAACTAAAAAGCAAACCCCAAACAAGAGGAGGATTCTCGGGTCCCTTTTCGTAGCTGTTGATGGAATTGTTCGGCCAATCGGCTCCAGATCGAAGCATTCGACAAGGAAAACTTCGAAAAAACAAACGAAAAGTCGCGAAGAACGAAAGAAGAAATCACGAAAAGCAGAGAAATCCGCGAAGACGAAATCGCAAAGAACAGGCGAGGAACAGAACAAAAACCTAAAGATCGCTAAGCAAATCGGAGAAATCAGGCCGTAAATACCGCCAGATTCAATCGGAATAAATAGAAACCCTAGAGAAAAAGCAAGAACTGAAAGAAAGAAGAAAGAGATTACCTTTTATGAGCACATAAGTGAAAGAATCGGAAGAGACGAAGGGGATATATGGTGAGAGAAATAATCATGACGAAATCCCTCGATTTCCGCAACAGATAAAGAAACTGAAGCGACTTGTCCTCATTCTGACCTTTTTTTTTGGGTTTTAAAACCCTGACCTTGTGAAAAAAATGAAATCGGCCCATGGCATTAATAAGCCTTAATTAGGTTAATAGTGATAAAACTCTGTGTTTTATTAGAAGAAGAGAAACACGTTCGTGACTTGTCTAAAACGTGGTCTTCTTCGATTTTAGGTCAAACAATGACAATTTTGTGATTTCTCTTACACGTGCCGAAGAATAGAAAGTAGAACACATCTCTCGATTCTATCTAGTTGGAGATGAGGTAAGACGATTTTTATTAAGAGTTTATCGCAAATTTGATTATTTAGAACTTAAATTCCATTTATGGGTTGAAAAACAATATTTATTGATTAAGTTGAGGAGACTTTCTTATTGTTTTCATTGTTAAGTGATAATCTGCATCGCTATGGTGTTGCGGAAGATGGGGAAGGCAACGTTACAGAAGATGGCGAAGGCAACGCTACCTTTGTCACTTTTCAGCGAGCATGAACGAAACAAGTTGAATATTAGGCGACGCAAAACATGATGATTTATTTGCATTTTACTTTGTGATAAAATTCTAGCAGTTGTCAAGCTTTTACATATGTTTGTGACTTCATGACTCTTGTTCTTCTTCTTTTCTTCAAAATAATGTATTTTTCTTTACAAATTAACTTATTATGTTCTAGATATAAAAGTTCTATTAACTATATTATTTTAAAAATTGAATGGTTCATATACCATTTAGTAGTCCACTAAACACAAATGAAGCATAACTAAATTCCAAATTTAATTAGGATACAATAATTCATGTTGAAGAAATTATGATGAAGGATGAAGATGAAAACTCCAATCTCTTTCTTTTTTTTATCGAAACGCAACGTTTTGTCACCGTTACGGTTTGTTAACGTGAGGGGCCGATTTCAATTTTTTTACAAGGTCAGGGTTTTAAAACCCACAAAAAAAAGGTCAGGGTTTGTTATGTTTTTGGTAAAGATCAGGGTCATCTTCTTCTCTTCAGCTATGTAATGATTAAGGATCACCGGAGGAATAGGAGTCCCTCCATCCACAAGCTGATTCATGCACTTCAAGGTACTAGTGCCTGACTGAAGACAAGCTGCCTTTTGTTCGCCGCCTCAAGCCTGTCGATGTAATCCTTTATCTTCTCAAGGCGAGCATTTACTTTAACCACCTTTCCCCTTTGGAGGTCCCTCTCTTTAGTCACCCACATGGATCGGGAAGCCTTAAGCCTCCTTTTCTCAGACATCAAGAAATCTGCAGCCTTCCGTTTCTCGACAGCCATCTGGCTGAGTGAATTGTTGGCCTTGAACACCTCGGCCTTCATCCTCTCGTTTTCAGCTCGAAGGGTTTCGAGCTCCTAATCCTTCGCAGCGAGCTCCTGATCCTTTGCGGCGAGCTCCTGATCCTTTGCGGCGAGTTCTTGACCCTTCGCAACAGCTCCCTCCTCGAGCTGGGCAACTTTTGCATGTACAACGGCCATATCCCCTTTTAACTTCTCGGCATCATCGACATCCCGAGCCGACAGTTATGCCTTACGGACCAACGACCGGATGAGATTGTTCGGCTGCGCCTCGACCTGGAAAAAGAAAGAACGGTCAGACAATAGAAATCTAACCAAGAAAAGCCAGAACCAAGAATAAATAAACTTACCCGAGCTTTGGAGCGCGCTAGCTCCATATATTTCTCCACCTCCGGGAGCACGTCCAGCTGCGGAAGACCGCGAGTAACGAGTTTAAATTGACGATAGAGCTCGGCACACGACGCCAGATCATTTATCAAAGGTGTATCCTTCCTATATCTGAAGAATACATCATTAACCTCTTCCACGGTAAAAGACTTATGTTTCTTCCGCCTTTTCGAGGTCTCAACAGCAACAGTCGGGTCGGCTTGCCCATCTGGAACCACCTCGGAATCATTAGTAGCAAGAACAACATCATCCCTCTCATGCACCTCGAGCAAACCTTGGGAACCAGCCGACTCCCTTTCAGATCGACCTGGTGGGGTTTTCCTTTTCTTGAGCGGTTCGATGGCTCAACATTCTCGCCGTCACGAACAACTTTAAGAGCCTCCAGATTAGTGCTCAAAGGCACCACGTCAGTACGGACGGCCATATCAGACCCAGCAGTCTGTTCGACCCCTTCAGGGTTGGTAGTCAGATCAACCTCGGTATTGCCGATCTGGGAGTTTTGATCAGCTTCATTGCCCCCCCCCAAGTGGTCACCGGATTTTCCCCGTCAACTTGGATGACCTCGGGAGGAGCATCGTCTTGGGGAACATCATCATCCCTCCGAGCTGAAGGGAGTATAGTCTCATCGAGATTAGCGGAATAGATTGGGACTGCAAGAAAATCCTCCGTGGTGCCATTCTTCTAGATGAAGACCCCCTGGCAACTACACAAATACGGCGGGACTAAGAGATAAAGCAAACAAAGCAAAAATATGGCTTCGGGAATTTTGAGCTAACCAGTGTTAGAATGCTGCGGTTTGTCCTTCGCAGCAAGACGAGCTCGGTGAATCTCCGGCCAGCGAGTTTGTCCCAATTCCCTAAACCGAGTAACAACCTTCTTCCAGTGCTGGGATACCTTTTTATACGTAGGATTCTGAACTACAAAAGAAAGAAACACATTAGAAAAGAGCCAAGCACGCGATCTCGATACAAATAATAACTTTCAATATTTTGGTTCCATTTTCTCCTATAACCTATGCCCGGAGTGGCCACAGAAGAAGGTTCAACTTTGATGAAAAATTATTTTGTCTCCCAATCCTGAATCTTGCTTGGCTTTGGACTGGTGATTATGTCGTAGTCTGGCTTCATATTCGCTGAAAAATACCACGGTTTGGCTTCAGCAATGTTGACCGAGGTTAACTCCTCAAACAAACGAGTAGAAACTGGAATGCCGAGCTCAACTCCCATAGAAAGGAGCCCCGTTATGTTAACCACGCTAGCCGGGTTAAGCTGGCAAATCGCGGCATTCCGCCTTTTGCTGAAATCAAGTAGTAGGTCGGGCAAAGGAAAGTTTAGCCCACACGCCTTGAACCAATCCTCGTAAACACATATATACCCCTCCGGAACATCTCACGGTTGTTGGTGTCTACTAGGCCTCGTGACATTCACATTACCCGGGAAATGGAGAGACTCGACCATATCACTGATTTCGTCTATCGAAGAGCAAGTCGACCCGATAGATGCCGGCCGAACGATCAAGGGAGTCAGCACAGCTCAAGGAATTCCTTCGACATTGCCTTCTAAAGGATTGATCTCGGCAGTGTCGTGACCCGGTGCACCAACCTTTGTCCGAGCACGGATTATGTCTTCCTCATCCAATTGAGAAGCAATAGCCGCGTCACGGCGGATCTGCTCGGCATCCATCTCCTTTTGTTCAGCAATCAACTGCCTCTCAACCTCGGTAGCCAATTCGGCATCATGTTGAATTTGAGCTTCAACATGGGGAGGACGAACCCGAGTTCGGGGCTTACTCGGTTCAGCTACGTTGTTACCAGCTCACCGAGATAGGTGATACCTCTCTTCGTCAACGAGCCGAGACTCATCAAGCTCGGGTAAAATATTGCCAACGCCAATTCCTCGCCCGATCGGCACCGATCTATTAACATTCGTCGCCGAATTCATCTCCTCGACAAACCGAAGTTGAGCTTCAGTTTCGTTACTGTCCCGATCAAGAAGTCCAGGAACTTGTATCGAAGGCAGAGCATCGGCACGAGCTCCCGTGGGATGCGAATTGCGACGAACTAACTGAGGTTCATCTACCTGATTTTCCATCACTAAAACAACAATATCCGAAGAATCTGAACTTACTGAACTAAAAAGCAAACCCCAAACAAGAGGAGGATTCTCGGGTCCCTTTTCGTAGTTGTTGACGGAATTGTTCGGCGATTCGGCTCCAGATCGAAGCATTCGACAAGGAAAACTTTGAAAAAACAAACGAAAAGTCGCGAAGAACGAAAGAAGAAATCACGAAAAGCAGAGAAATCCGCGAAGATGAAATCGCAAAGAACATGCGAAGAACAGAACAAAAACCTAACGATCGCTAAGTAAATCGGAGAAATCAGGCCGTAAATACCGCCAGATTCAATCGGAAAATAAATAGAAACCCTAGTAAAAAAGCAAGAACTGAAAGAAAGAAGAAAGAGATTACCTTTTATGAGCACATAAGTGAAAGAATCGGAAGAGACGAAGAGGATATATGGTTAGAGAAATAATCATGACGAAATCCCTCAATTTCCGCAGCAGTTAAAGAAACTGAAGCGACGTGTCCTCTCAAGGAAAAAACGACGAGCTCAAGATTTGCCGAACTCAAGGAACTATCAAGGTCGGAATTTACAATGCAAGACCAAACAACCAAACCAGAAGTCATAAGCAATATAAGCCTCGCATTTGATCAACATCAAGTCTACCAAGGGAGATCATCTTTCAAAGGATACGAGCTTGAACGATCAAGACAAGATGACGATCTCAATTCCCACCGAGCTAAAGAATTCTCCATAAGCTTCACCGAACTCAAGGACTCCTTCGCCGAACTGGGGGTACTTATTGTTGGAGGTGAGTTTAGCACTCCATGGTTTAGCCCGGTTTGAACCAAGACCGGCCCAATTGATCCCGGTTTGCGACAGTTCGAACTAAGTGAACGTGGCCTATGATCACATTCAACGGGCCGAGCTCGGTCTAAAGCCCAACTCGCAGACAAACGCGCCGACCTCCGAGATTTGCGGAATCTTTCCAGATTTCGGAGGAAGAAAATTAAAATTTCCTTCTCCTGATAGAACTAGGAAAAGGAAATCATCCCGTTTAGATTGACTCAGAAAACTTATAAATAAGGAGGCCATCACCTCATTCAAGATCCATCCACAATCATCTACGAGACCTAAGGAGATTCAAGAGCAAGAGAACTCGGCTTTTATCTTCTTAGTTCTTAAGTCCTTTTTACGATCTAGCAATCTTGTAACTCCACTGAGTTTAATCAATAAAACGAGATTCAATCCATTGAGTTTACTGTTTTGCCCCTTGTGTGATTTTCAGAATCAACAGTCGCCCTCGTAATCAACATCGCAAACTGCTCTGCGTAACAGATCTATTACCAAATAAACTATGTTAGTAGATAACAAGGTTTAGAAATACTACAATGATTATCCGTATAACTGTTATAATAATTAATTATCTAGATAATGTAAATTACATACCTTCACCCATTGGATTATCGAAGTATGGAGGTGCATCTCGATCATGCATCACGGTGTTCACTGGTGTTTCCAAAACTGGAACAATTCGATTTTCGTTATGACATGGGGTACGGGATGAAGAACCAAGTAATGGCATCAGAACTTCACACCCCGTCACCTTTACCTTTCCCTTATCCGAAGGTCTAACTTCAGGTGCTGCCATTGTTGGCTGTTGTGGCATTGATGGATTTGGTGGTGCAGTGGTGTGAGGGCAGTCATCTACGGTGTCTGAATAATAATGGGCAACCATGTCCTCCCCTGGAGTTTAAATACCAAATCATCATTAATTGCCACACACATCCATTTCAAAGTACGATTCAATTGTGTATTAAAAACAATACATTTACATCCTCACCTATCAATGAAATGCGTCGACTCTGACCTTCATAGCTGTCATCGGACAACTCTTCCTCAGAAAATTCCTCACCACTCGTCATGTTCCGTAGCCAACTACTAGTGGAATCACTTGAACTTAGTGCAACAGCAGAGGGGGCGGTGGGTGTAATTTCGATTCTTCTGGAAGGATCCTCATATGTCCCGGCAAGTGTGAGTTGCAAAGATGTTTCATTAATCAAAGGATTTGGATTAACTTGACTTGGACCAGCGCAATGGGATATGTTGTCTACATCTATATAAGGCAAACCCATAGTGTGGAGAGGAGGCGCAGCTGGTTGTTGCTCACGTCCCTCCAAAGCATTTACACTTCCCACAAAATTTCTCCAAAGCGTGTAAATGTCATTGGCCAAATCAGTTTCTGGTCCACCTTCTACAGTTAGTGCCTTCAACACTGCTTCCTCTCTAGCCAAACCTAACAGTTATTATCTATTACAGACAAAATATGAATAAGAAGACCAAAATTTTCTAGGTTCATAGTCAGCAAAATTGTTACCATATCGAGGACCAACTTAATTTCCCCCAGTCATTATACTTAATGGGAACATTATTTACGATTATTGGAAACCACATTTACAAGGATGATCAGTTGTTATCCGATAACTCAAAGGGTAGCTGAATAGGCGATTACGTTGGTCATCCGAGACCCCTTCTCCTGTGGATGTGTTTACCCTTGCATTCTCTAAACCCAAATCACCTAAGACATCTCAATGGATAATCAGTTTTTTATAAAGTTACTTTACTAGATAACATCATTACAGCTAAAAATTATCTATAAACATCTAAATCATATTTACTTCAACACATGTGTAAATGTTCATTACCAATAACAGGGATGATGGCCCGATTATTAACAATATTGTCTGCCGGTGTCTTCGAAGTTCCAGGGAGAGAGCCTCCTTCAACTGGGAAACAAACACTTTGTTTGATATCATTATATTATCATTTTAGGAAACAGTTGTTTGTAGTCACTACATTATTTTATTACCCGGATCATCAGTCATAACCCTATAAATGGATGGGTTGGCGAGTGGACGAGTGCGTTGCTCCAACTCGTTAATAGGAGGGATTTTAGGTCTTCCGTGGAATCCTAAGACAGCAGGTAATACACCACCGGTGCTTAACTCACTCCTATATGAGTTCACATTTCGCTCCATCTGCGATCGTAACACTTGAACCCAGATATCAACTTCTTGTAGATCGGCGCGTATGGCCAAGAACAAGGCCGCATCCTCGTCGGTCACAATATATATTGGTTCTGATTTTCGCCAGTCTGGACCTAACATCCAGTGAGGCCACTGGTATGTTATCGTATCTCATCCTCATTACCTACTTTGAGCTTCTCCCTTATTTTTGTTACCAAAGCATCGTACCCCTCGTTTTCACTAACATCGATAGTGTAGTGAAACACACCCAACACAGGTACATGGACATACTCTCCATTGGCAGTCTTATCCCCACGGCCACACAAAACTCGGACAGTAAGAAACATTATCTCTGCAATAAAACATATGAAACAAAGTTAATAACTAAGGCAGTGAATGTTTGTGGCGTTTCCCATAAACGCAGGGCGAATCCACTTATTAGTTACCATTCACATGTGTTTTTGTTTTTCTATTTTGGAATAAAGAAAAAAAAAAGAATAAAACACCATATGCGGGACAAATACAACAAGATCCGTACATGAAGGTGTAAAGCAATAGAAGAGGTGTGGTTTGATACTGTAGATAGTTGACAATATTGTTTTTTTTAAATCAAAAATACATAATAAAAATCACACTATATAATACATCTTCTCCTAAATATAGTTTGTTATATTTATAAATTAAAATTTTAACTTATTGAACTAAAAAGCAAACCCCAAACAAGAGGAGGATTCTCGGGTCCCTTTTCGTAGCTGTTGATGGAATTGTTCGGCCAATCGGCTCCAGATCGAAGCATTCGACAAGGAAAACTTCGAAAAAACAAACGAAAAGTNATTTATAAAATATTTATCTAAAATATATATTCCGCACCGCTTTTTACATTTTCACCATTCACACATTTGGACCGCACCGCATGTTGTTTTTTTCACCATTCATATATTGTCCCGCACCACTTGTTCCGCAGTAACCGCACTTGTTCCGCATGATGCGTTTCTTCCAACCGCACCGCACTAAAACCGCACCGCACCTTCTAAACCGCTTGTTCCGCACCACTCAAACCGCTGTCACCATTCGAAGCCTAAGTTATCTAGGTAATGTTGTTATTGGTGTGAAAGACAGTTTTTTTGGAGATTTCAACCTCACAACCGAACAACAATGGCGGTTTATACAGGTGCAAAGGATTAGGGTTCATAAATAATACTAATATCAGGTTAACATATTATTATTATCTACCATTTATAGAGACCGACAAATTTATGGTGAACGATTATTGTACCTGTTTCGACCAATCACCAAACAACGTTTTCTTGATTCGCGCAGCAAAAATCATGTTTGCAGTAAATTCTCGTCGTCTAGGTTTGTTTTTCTTTCTGTCTTCAGACCAGCAAACTAAATGCTAGTCTAATATAGGCCACATAATATTAGGGTTACCCGGATCCCACCTCCTTATACAATGTGGATAATTCTTATCCACATAATTTACTCTTTATTAATTATTAAAATAAACCTTCAGCTAAATCTTTGCAAGATCTTTCTCCCGCTGGCGAAAGAGTGAGATATCAATACTTGCATTAAATTATGTGTCCCCTGCTTTTACGTTTTCTGTTGTTGTGAGTTGTAGGGGCAATTTGGTCAGAATCAGAAAAGAACTTTTTCTAAAACTAATTTTGACTTATGTTTCGAGACTTACTTAATTTTTCAACTATCTGAGGCTATGCACCTCATTCACCCAAAATAGTATTCTCGCCGGTCT
Source organism: Eutrema heterophyllum (assembly GCA_002933915.1). NCBI lineage: Eukaryota > Viridiplantae > Streptophyta > Magnoliopsida > Brassicales > Brassicaceae > Eutrema > Eutrema heterophyllum. The sequence goes on from PKMM01053184.1 coordinate 212,883, forward strand.
ATATAGATCGACTATATCTATGTTTTTTATATAGAAAGATGCATAAGTCTATATAGAATATGCAGAAGTCAACTGTTCTATATAGACTAACGAGTTTCACTTAGTTAAATATTTGTTTTTTTAATAATTATTGTTCGTTTTTTTTATAAAAAAAATCACAGCATGTTCGAAAAATATGCAGATTTTTTTTTCCACTAGAATTAGAAGCTCAAATCATTTTGTATGAAGAGATTGTTAGTAAATAAGGTGAGAGGGGAGGAAGAAAGAAAAAAGGAAGAAAAAAATTAAACAAAGAAGAAAGATAAAAAAAGGACAATGAGAAGAAGAGAATCGATTTAGATGTCAATAAGGGTATAAAATGGATTAATACATGTTTTATAGTGAATATCATACTTACTTTTTTGGTTAGTCTATTAATTATGAATTTTTTGTTGGTTATTACTGCTAATTTCTTTAATTTTTTTTTAAAAAAATACAAAAATAAATATTCTCCTAGTTTCACAAAGAATATCATTCTACAATTTTTGATTAAATATCTATTTTATCTTTTATTAATACACTAACTAATTTTTTCTTCTAATCAATACAAGAAAATGGGTAAAAAAACCTTGAACTTTACCAAAAACATAAAACAAACCCTGACTTTTTTTTGTGGGTTTTAAAACCATGACCGTGTGAAAAAAATGAAATCGACCCATGGCATTAATAAGCCTTAATTAGGTTAACAGTGATAAAACTTTGTGTTTTATTAGAAGAAGAGAAACATGTTCATGACTTGTCTAAAACTTGGTCTTCTTTGATTTTAGGTCAAACATTGACAATTTTGTGATTTCTCTTAAACGTGCCGAAGAATAGAAAGTAGAACACATCTCTCGATTCTATCTAGTTGGAGATGAGGTAAGACGATTTTTATTAAGAGTTCATCGCAAATTTGATTACTTAGAACTTAAATTCGATTTATGGGTTGAAAAACAATATTTATTGATTAAGTTGAGGAGACTTTCTTATTGTTTTCATTGTTAAGTGATAATCTGCATCGCTATGGTGTTGCGGAAGATGGGGAAGGCAACGCTACCTTCGTCACTTTTCAGGGAGTATGAACGAAACAAGTTGAATATTAGGCGACGCAAAACATGATGATTTATTTGCATTTTACTTTGTGATAAAATTCTAGCAGTTGTCAAGCTTTTACATTTGTTTGTGACTTCATGACTCTTGTTCTTCTTCTTTTCTTCAAAATAATGTAATTTTCTTTACAAATTAACTTATTATGTTCTAGATATAAAAGTTCTATTAACTATATTATTTTAAAAATTGAATGGCTCATATACCATTTAGTAGTCCACTAAACACAAATGAAGCATAACCAAATTCCATATTTAATTAGGATACAATAATTCATGTTGAAGAAATTATGATGAAGGATGAAGATGACAACTCCAATCTCTTTCTTTTTTTTATCGAAACGCAACGTTTTGTCACCGTTACGGTTTGTTAACGTGAGGGGCCGATTTCAATTTTTTTACAAGATCAGGGTTTTAAAACCCACAAAAAAAGGTCAGGGTTTGTTATGTTTTTGGTAAAGATCAGGGTTTCTTTACCCATTTTCCCAATTAATACATTAAAACAATAAAGTTAAAAAAAAAAAAATCAAGATATGGATGATAAAGAAACATAGTACTTCAAACAGAGAAAACTCAGAAAACAGAGTACAAGTTTGAGACGATTAAGACCAATCTGAAAGGAAATCAACTACATTGTGGTAGTTGGTTTATCCGCTTCGAAATATGATGCAACCACCGACGAGCTCCGATCGCAACATAAGATTGTCTGCTATTGTCATAAGTAACACTTCGAGCGATAAGATGTGATCCTTTGTTCGAAGTTTTGGACTCTTCACACCATCACCAATCATCGAGTTGATTTAAAGCATTTACTAACTTGGCAGATTGTAAACGGTAGGACGGCCACGCTCTCTGTTTGGTTATCGCACCAATTAACTCAATCGCCTCCATCACAAAAACCACCTTTGAAGCTCGTAAACTCATCATGCTTTCGATTGCCGAGATGTGAGCGAAAGATTTCGCATCCAGCATACTATTAACCTCAGTGAAGGCCCTTCTACCATGGCTGAGAACATGATCATAATGGTCCCTTTAGACCCATGAAACCCCAGCCAATCTCTTCTTTTTATACCATGAAATGCCAATATTGCATTTCAACAATCCCACATCCGGAGGTTCCCAACCCTTGCCGCAGTTTAAGAAGTACCATATGTGGGGACAGAGCCAATTAATTCTTGAGCCGCAAACCATTGATGTGTGTCCTCATCTATTTTTCCAGCTGTGGCAATGCCATCACAAACCTTCCAAGTTTCTATTTTTCCAAATCATCCACAAAATCCAAGGAAAGTTGTGTCTAATCTCAGTGGGAATAGATGTGTATGTGGAACAATTCAGGAGATAGTTGATGTTTACATACACCGAGAGTCCATACCTGTCTTGCCATAGAGCACGTAAACAAGACATGATTAATCGATTCCCCATCCATGCTACATATTTGACATTCACTCTCACATCTCAATCATCTACTCTTCATGCCATCTGCAACAGCCAATGCATAACTCATTGCTCTCCATAAGAACAATTTGATTTTTGGGGTTGTGCATATCTTCCAAATCTTCTCCTTACTAACAGTTAGAGAAGACTGCGCCGCCATCTCAGAAATCAGCTCAAATTTATTGATTTTTGTGCATAGCCAATAACCCGATCACTACAAGAAATCATGGGTATTCTGACGGAATTTCCGATGGACTTAATTTCGTCGGAAATTTCCAATGGATTTCAGATGGAATTTAGACGATTTTATGATTTGTTGGAAATCCGTCGGACGATATTTGTAATTTTGGTTTTTTTTTGTTAATTGTTCGTCGGATATTATTTTTTATTATTATAATTATTTATTATTTTTAAAAATCCGTTGGAAATTTCCGAAGGATTTCCGACGGATATTATTATTTTTTATTATAATTTTTTTAAATTTATTATTTTTCAATATTTTTAAAAAAATCTAATTATCCGTCAAAAATTCGTCGGAAACTTCAAAATTTTGACCGCGAAACCCAAAAATTTTGACCGCAAAAATTTGCCGGCAAATGTTTTTTTTTAAAATTTTTAATTTTTTTCCGTTGGATTTCCGACGAAAATAAAAAATGACCGCCAAAACAAAAGGAAAAAAATTTGAATTCCCGCTAAATCAAGGTTTTTACGGATTTTTGACAGAAATTTCCGTCACAATTGTTTTTATAAATATACCTCTTCTTCTCAATTTCTCACAACTCCAAATTTCAACTCTCTCTCTCTCAATTCGAGTTTTCCTCTATGTAACATTAAAAATGTTAGTTTTTTAAATTCTTCTAGTTTTAAATGTTTATAATTAGTTTATTAAATTTAGGATTGAAATAATTTATAGTTAGGTGGCTAGTTAGGTTTATAATTTAGGTTATTTAGATTTATGTAATAAAAATAATTAGTTTATTAGATTTAGGATTGAAATAATTTATAGTTAGGTGGGTTAGTTAGGTTTATAATTTAGGTTATTTAGATTTATGTAATAAAATTGTATTTTGGTATTTTGTATATATATTATATATTGAATTTTTTTATTATTATTCCATGTTTGTAGAAAATGAAACAAGGAACGAATCAATTTGAAAAAGTTCAAAAAGAGGAAGAATTTCAAAATGTTCAAGAAAAGAAGAAAGTGGAAAAAGTTCAACATAGCTTCGATCTAAACAAGACTTTTTACTATCAAGATGGATAGCTTCATCCCGATAAAGAAACTCAACAAATGATAATAAAAATACTTGAAATTTATATGTTGGTAGTGTCAGATTCGTCTCCGAAACTCTAGGTTTTAAATTTATAACTCTAAAGGTTCTGCCAGTGCACATACGTGCGTTGTAGTACTTTAGGTATCGATCCACAAGGACACTTAGTCGTCCAATCTGTGCAAATATATTGTGGACATAGACCAGATAACTAGGTCTTTCCCCTCCATCATCATGCCGTGACGGGCGTCTACTTTTTCTTAGGACTTGCGATGGAAAGTAGTAGCCGGAAAAGTTGGAGGTTTCTTCATTAATGCTCTGCGCGACAATAGAACCCTCGACTCTAGCAAGATTTTTCACCTCCTTCTTTAGGTGGAACATATACCGCTCAAAAGGATACATCCATCAGTATTGAACCGGCCCACCAAGTGCTGCTTCTCGAGGGAGATGAATAGGAAGATGTTCCATAACATCGAAAAAGGCATGAGGAAATATTTTCTCGAGGTTGCAAAGGAGAACCAGTATCTTTTCCTCCAGATTTCGGATAGCGTCTGATGTAAGTGATCTCGTGCATAGATCCCGGAAGAAAGCACCGATCCCTGCATAGTAGACATAAAAAATAAATAATGTATAATGACACATGAAAATATATATGGTAATATATATAATAGTGTAAATGTACCTGCAATAGTTATATGGACGTTTATAAGAAGAAGACCGTGATATGCAAATGGAATGAGGCGCTGCATGACAACATGACAATCATGACTCTTCATCCCATAAAACTTCACTTCTACTTTATCAACGCAATTACGAAGGTTAGATGCGTATCCATCTAGGAATTTGACACTATGCTTAATCCACTCGAAGAACTCCTCCTTTGAAGTCGCATCCAACCGAAAAGCGGGGGCCAGTGATTTCCCGTTCACCATTACATGCAATTCCTTACGGGAACAAATATTTGGCAAGTCCAATATGGCCTTCAAATTATCTTTCGTCTTTCCTTCCACATTTAGAACAGTGTTCATGATGTTGTCGAAAACGTTCTTCTAAATGTGCATCACATCTAGATTATGGCGCAGCAGATGGTTCTTCCAATGTGGCAAATCCCAAAAATTACTCTTCTTGTGCCAATTGTGGTACTCGCCACAACCGTCAACGGGATAATGACCATTACCCCTGCGTGAAACTGTCCTCTCAGCACCAAAATCTCTCAACTGAGTCATCATATAATTCTCATCTAACTCAGGAGGTGGACCATCAAAAACGTTTTTGTTTTTTCTAAACAATGTTGTGCTCCGGCGATATGGATGATCATCCGGTAGAAATCATCAATAACAATCGAACCAAGAGGTCTTTCGTATGTGCTCCATTTGGAACGCATCAGTGTTATCTTGACAATACGGGCATGCCAACTTTCCATGCGTCGACCATCCAGATAGCATACCGTATGCTGGGAAATCACTTATGGTCCACATAAGTACCGTACGCATCATAAAATTTTGTTGGAGAGAAACATCGAACGCTTCATCACCATTTTCCATAACAATCTCAACTCATAAATTAATGGTTGCAAGAAAATATCAAGAGATCTCTTAGGATGCTTTGGACCGAGGATGAGGATCGTGAGGAAAAAAAATTCTCATTTCATGCACAAAGTTGGTGGCAAATTGTAAGGTGTGACGATTACTGGCCACAACGAATATTGCCTCCCATGCTTTCCAAAAGGGTTGAATCCATCCGTAGATAACCTAAGGTATACGTTCCTTGGCTCACACGCAAAACTAGGATACACCTCTTGAAAATGTTTTCATGCTTCTGCATCTAGGGGATGTGCAATCTCTCCATTTGGGGGATGTGCAATCTCTCCATCTGAGTTATGTTCTGCATGCCATCTCATAGGCCCTGCCGTGCGCTCAGATTGATATAACCTCTTCAACCTATCCGTTACCGGCAAATACCACATCCGTTTATGTGGAACATGTACTCTGCCACTTGTTTTCGGATACCGAGGTTTGTGACAAAAGCGACACTTCAATCGGTTTTCGTCCTTTCTCCAATAGATCATACAGTTGTCGATGCACACATCTCTCATCTGATACGGCAATCCAAGACCAGCTACAAGCTTCCAAATCTCGTAGTATGTGATAGCGTCGGATTCATCTCCGAAACTATAGGTTTTAAATTTATAAACCTACAGAATCCGCAAATGCACAGACGAGCATTATAGTACTTTAGGTATCGATCCATAGGGAGAGAGAGTTGTTCTGCGAGACCTTAGACAGAGAATAGCAAGGAAGTCTAAGACGAGAATAAGTTTTTTTTTTTTAACGCTGAGTGATACTTTATTAAGAAAATAAAAATAACGAAGGGTTTACAACAACTAGAAAAAAAAATGATTCACCAATAGGGATCCGAAGTAAAATAAACACATCTTTTGCGAATGTATGATTAACTGATAAGTAGGATTTTTCCTAAGAATCAATCCTAAATATGCTCATGTCATTGCAATATTTTAGGTGTCAATCCAATTGGGGTTTGTTCAATGCAACAAGAATGCAAGAAATTCTTTAATCCAAGCAACAAGTGTGGTTTTGGTTTTCTAACAACCTAGTGATTCAAATTAAACAAGTGAACAAGTAATAGCACTAAAAACGATTAGGACAATGATTAAAAGAGGATCTTTGGGCAAGACAATTGATTTGGACAAAACTTGAGTTAAGCAATGATGTCTATCCAATCACAAAAGTGCATTTCCTTAAGCTTAGAACACTAATCAAGATTTGCCTAATCTCTTAGCACTAATCACTTCATTAATTATAAATTCAAGATCAAATTCCTATTTGTGAAAATGTAATTAACAAGCATTAAACATAAGTTCTATTAGCTAAGATTCACCTAAGACATTCACTCTCATGAGCTAAGTATGAAAATCTCTTATTTAGTTCATTTGGGAAATTCATCAAACACCTTGTGTGCATGAAATTCCCTATGATCTAGATTAACTATCTCTAGCCTAATATAGCATTAAAACCACTAAATAAGAAAGGAAATAACATCATTAAGCTCTAGACATCAAAGATTAACAAAAGAAATCCCTAATATACCAAGCCCAATGATCCAAAAGGGATCTACTCACTAATCATATTGAAACCCTCAAATCCCATAAGAGAAGAGATAGATTTCATGATTAGATGATTGACAATGAAAGAAATTAGAGAAATTAGAGAAATTAAGAAACTAAGACTTTTAATTTCATAAAACTCAAGGTATCTCTTACAAAATGTTTAGAACCCTAAAAAGAGGTTTCTTTTCTCAAGAACAAGAGAAAAGAAAAGCATAGATCATGAAAAATTAGGTTTTCAAGTATTTATAAGGTTTTTGGGCAAACCGGGTCGACCCGGGACAAACCGGGTACCGACCCGGTTGAAGTGGGTCGTGAAAGGTGGTGGTCACACCGCTCGGCCACCGGACAGTGCAACAAACCGGTGTAAGTGCTGGGTTTGTGCACCGGTCCGTTGCATGGTTTCGTGGTCGGTCGGTGTGGATTTCTTCTTCAGCCGAGGAGGTGTGCACCGGACGCAACGGGACCATGTAAAACTTGCCACAGGTCGGTGCTTAGGTTCTGGCCGGACACCGCTCCGTTGCATGGTTCTGTGGTCGGTCGGTGTGGGCTTCTCCTTCAGCCAACCAGCAAGCAAACCGGATGCAACGGGACCATGTAAAACTTGCCACAGGTCAGTGCTTAGGTTCTGGCCGGACACCGCTTTGTTGCACCGGTCTGTGGTTGGTCGGTGTAGATGTATGGTTGAGCGGCCAGACGGACGCACCTTCAGTACGGCCATATCTCTCGAACCACACATCCGAATGACCTGAATCCAATTCCAGTAGACAGGTAACTCCTTTCTCTACAACTTCCATAAAGACCTCCGAAGCTGAATCTGATCGGTAGCCCTTATTCCATCCAGATCTTTAAGAAGCTTGGTGTGACCTTTGTACTCTCTTTTGGTCCATTACTCCAATTGTTCTCCAATTGTCTCCAAACACCTAGAAAACACTCAAAAAAATTCAAGACTCACTAGGACCTAATGCAAACCACCTAAACTCTAATAAAGACCGAAATGCTAGACAAAACTATGATTATGCATGCAAATGACTAGAAAATGCTAACTAAAATGCATGCTAGAACATGTAAATTATGAGTATATCAACTCCCCCAAACTTACTCTTTTGCTTGTCCTCAAGCAAACAAGAACAAGTAGAGAGAGAGACATGAAGATGGAAGCTAGAATCCAAAAGCATCACAAGAAAAAATCGAATTCAACGTCCAAGTTTGTAATTCTAGAATGCATCAAGTGAGCCTACTCCAAAAGAGTTAGCCATTTCTATCTGCACACGCATCAAGTTACAAGTCCCAACCTACACAAGCATTCTTATTCTTCAACCCTTTGACATTCATTAATGTTTTATGTGAATCATGCTCATGCAAAATCAAATGAACTCGTTTGGCTAAGGGAGTCGGTTTTGAGATAAAGACGATCTCAATCACATGTGTGGACTCTTCAATGCAAGGATCTCTCTATGAATGAGCAAACTTTAGCAAAATGCTAAAGGTAAAAGGCAACCTATGCATACAAGGGTGAATTCTCATCTACCCAAACGCCTAAGATGTCTCTAACCCTAGCATCTCTAACCCATTAAGTCCCAAACCTAAGCTACTCTTTTTCATAAGGACTTTTGCCTTCATGTCCCACACGTTTTTCTTGTCTCTTCATTTCATTTTTTTTTTCGCTTGGGGAATTCCTTCTTCTCCATTGAACTTGTGGTTTGGTGCTCCTCTTTTTGTTGCTTTAGCTCTTCTTTTTGAAATTTTTCTCGCCTCATCTTTCATCACTTGATGCCTTAGCCAGTTTTTCGGCTTCTTTCCTTTTCATTGAACTCTTTGAGGCTAAATCTAACGCTTAGAGCTAATCTTATAACTTGTCACCAACCACTTAACATTTTTGCATTCCCCTTTTGCTTTCTCCCCATCTTTCCTTTCCGTTCCACCCTTCTTTTGTCGTTTCACGCACGTCCCATACAAACACCCTAAGACTCCCCATCCTAGCTAACTTATTCCTAGACTAGCCCCTTGATGTTGGGACTAGATCTACATGAGAATCCATCCTTGTTGCCCTAAACCTAACACTTTTTGCCAAGTTTGCTCGAAAAGTAGGCCTCTCCAACACTCCCGAAAGTTATAGGCTAGAAAGGAGGTTTAGTTCAGGGTGTGGGGAACCATTCCAAAAATGGGATATGGCTACTTGGATCCACAAGGGTGGTAGAAAAGAAAAAGAAGATCTAAGTATGTATACGGTATCCACGAGCTCATTCAAAGATGCACAAACATGATAATTGCAAGTCAAGATTAAGGTTCTCACTTAAGTAGGGTTGAATTCAATTCACACTTGCTTCAATCAAGACAAGAACATTGTTGCATGAGATCTAAAAATGGTGCATCCTTACTTTCAAACTCAGTAGAATGCATTAGACAACTACGAACGTGAGCGTTGAACTAATTTCTTAAAGTGATACTCTACGATGATCATCATTGCTCCCAATGCAATATGCAATGCAACCTATATGAAAATTAGACTCAATCCTACACATGAAATGCAACTAGATGAAATGCAAAGTTTTGAAATTTTTCGATTTTTATGGGTTTTCTATGCAATAAGTGAATGCATGATATGTATGAGACTCAAGAGATGCAAAAATCGAAAATAAGACACAAAGAACAAGATTAGATACCGGTCCCTCCCCCAAACTTAAATCACACCGTCCCGGTGTGAAATAAATCCAAGGAAGAGACCAAAATAAAAGGTGAAATGCAAAGACTCAAAAGATGAGAAATACTTATAAAGGAGGACTGTTACTATATGAATGGAGAGAATGAAGATCTTTCCAACATCAAACACCGTTATGCCTTGCCACGACCTTGCTACCATCGAGAACCTTGCAACCACTCGACAAAAAGATCAAAAAAAACCCAAGAAACGCAAGATCTAACTAGAAAGCAAGAAAATATGTACAATGATAAACATGGGAATGTCTCCCAAGTGCACTTTGTTTAAAGTCACTAAGTTTGACTTTGGTTACCCTTTTAGGTGGGTGATGGAGGAGTGTGAGCACTCCATGGCGGATCTTTGAGCTCGAGCTTGAGCACCTTGCTCATGACCTCTTGAAGACCGGCTTCGCCTTTCTCCTTGAGCTCCGGTGTGTGGATGGCTTTTATCGAGGCAAAAGGCTTGGACTATCCTTTTCATTTGATCTTGTATTCAATCACTCTGTCCTCATGCTTCCACGGCGTAAGGGTCATGGTGGGAGGTTTGCTTAGCTCGTACTTAGACTCAACGAGCTTGCTTGGTGTCTTCTTTATGACCTTGGTCTTTGATCCCTCCCTTGCGCTCTTGCTACTATCAACCCCATCATCTATGTCGGCATGGAAAAGGTATTCTAGATATACACCATCCAATGCAAGGGCTTCATTACCATTACCATAACCAAAAGCTCTTTCTTCACAAGATCCCTTCTTCTCGAAACTAGCCTTTGGGGGTGAAACCACATCTATTATCGCACAACTACCCTCACATTCAACCTTTGGAGCCTCTTTGCCATTACCATAACCCAAATCCTTTTTCTCATGAGACACTTCGTTCTCTTCATGTGTCTTTGGGGATGGAGCTTCATCAACCATCTCACAACGACTCGCATACTTCACTTCCTCAACACAAAACCAATCGTCTTCAATGATCATTGTGCCACAAAGCTTGTTGGGAGAAGCCCTCATTGGGTAATATACTTTATCATCCACATTCAAGAGAACTACCCTTTGATCTTTGAAATCCATTCTAGCACCGGTAGTAAGTAGGAATGGGGTTCCAAGGAGAAGTGGGAGCTTGTGGGTCTTCTTCATTTCCATAACAACGAAATCCGTTGGAACTATACAATTCCCCACTTTAAGCAGATAATCTTCAAGAAGGCCAAGCGGTTTCCGTGAAGAGACATCTCCGAAAGTGATTGGTGATGGGTGGTGAGTGAGGTTTCTTATCCCTAGACTCTTTAGCATCTCACGGGACATGACGATCACACTTGAACCGGAGTCACATAAAGCATCCTCAATCTCCAAGAGAGTAATGATAACATAACTTTTGCAAGTTGAAAATCAATTGCTCAAGCATGCTCATGTAATTGCAATACTTAAGGATCGAATCCACAAGGAAATAAGAACGACTCACTAAGAATACAAGACGCTATCTAATCTAAGCTATAATCGGGATTTTGGTTTTTGTTTGAATAGATTGAAACATACAAAACAGAGAAATAAACAAGGGATGGAAACTAAACGTTATGATTTAAAATCAGAAACTAATCCACTTAAATGACAGGACACAATTCCAATTCCAATAAACGAGAGGTAAGTAAACTAAAATGACCAATAACTAGAAACTTAAACGGGATTGCTATTACGGTTTTAAAACGATATTAAAAACGAATCCAAGGGTGAAGTATATGATTTGCGGGTAACCTTAAAGTTTCACAATGATGCCAATATACTCAAATAATGCTAATCCTTAGACTATGATCATGAAATGAGACTAATCCAATTCCTCGGAATTAGTCACTTTGCAAATTACTAAACCAAGAACAAATTTCCATTTGTGATTTAGTAACTTTCAAGCATTAAAAACAAGATTATTTAATCAACAAACATCTTAGACAACTATTTCCATATGCTAAGAATGTAAGTCCCTTGATTAGTTCATTGGGGAATTTCATCAAACACTTTCCGGGTGAGAAATTCCCTATGATCTCAATCAACTTGATCATGGTCAAAATAGCATTAAAAACACTAAACAAGGAAGGATCATTAATAATCTAGCCCCTAACATCGTTGATTCACTCTAAAATTACCTAAATCTACTTCACTCAATAATTCTAGAAAACTACTCACTCATGGTCAAACAACAAAAATAAACCATAGAATTGAAAGACATGATGGAGATAAGAAAGAAAGTGAAAGAAAATTTAATCAAACTTCACTAGATCATCAAAGGTTTGCAAATCTTCTTGAAAGAAATGAAGAACAAGGTATGTGCTTTTGTTTTTGGTCTCCGTAAAAGTCTGCTCTCTCTTTTTACAGGAATAAGAGTGTATTTAAAAGCATAAAAATCAGACTCGGGTCAACCTGACTTGGACTCGGGTCAACAGCCTAAAAAATCAGGGAATAAGTGAAGTCTGGCCTTATATTGTGAAGTCTGGCCACTTATATTGTGAAGTCTTGCCACTCATATCGGTCATAACTCTTGAACCACATCTCGTAATGACTTGAAACCACCTCCAAACGAAGCTAACTCAATTATCTACGACTTTCATGAAGATCGCCAAAGCTAAATCCACATGGAAACCCTTCATATGAGTTGATCTTTAAAGCTCTTTGGATGGCCTCTGCATTTTCATTTAAACTCCAAGCGTCTCCTTTGATCCAAGCAACTCCTAAACACCTGAGAAAGGCTCCAGCAAGCCAAAAACGACAAAAAACTCTCTAGGACTTCTAAAATGCAAGTCAATACCAAATGAGACTCAAATGCATGAAAAGATCATATAACTATACAAAGTGTGATTAAAAACTATGAAAACAGAGTCTTAAAAAGATGTAAAATATGGTGTTATCAACTCCCCCAGACTTGCCTTTTGCTTGTCCGCAGGCAAATAAGAAAACACAAACAGAAAGAGAGGTTTGAAAGTGGAAACTCAAAACCAAAAGATCCTAATAGGCATTCGATATGATCACCTTGAATAATACTAGCATGTTGCAAAAACAAACACTTAATCCACTCTAACTCATTCAAGGCTTATCGCAACTCATAATCTTTTCTCTTAACAACGATGTCTCAAGCCTACAAGTTCTCTTTGCAACCAACTTTCACATTCATTTCATCTTTCTTAAGGTGCAATCTCACAAATGGGCAAGTGATCAAGTCCAATCGGTTTGGAAGAAAAGGCTTTTGGCACTAGTTAATGTGAGTGCAAGGAGGTTCGTTCTCTTTTTAGGTGACTCACTCTCAAGAAAAAGGAATGTTATATGTTATGCAAAAGCAAGGAAGACTAGAAACAATTTATGCATACAAAGTTAAGCTCACATTGTTCTACCCTCCTAGCAAAGAATTCTACCCGAATGGTGATTCCATTTCCTCTTCTTATCTTGCTTCATTGAAGCTCATTAGACCTACCAAACCCTTTTGGCTAAATCAAACTCCCTTTTCTCTTCCCAAAACGCCAAACTTCTAGAGAACATTTTTATTTTCATTCGACCCATTTCTTTTCTTCTTACTCTCCCTAAACTTTGTATTCTTTCTCTTTTCAAACATGGAGAGTTCACTACAAGAAATACGACCATTGATAGCACTTGAGCATAGCACGAAATTGCTAAGTGCTATTGTAGAGGGTATACGGTGGTGGGGTACTATATTACAGCATTAAATCAATGATGTGTTGTTATTTCATTAAACGGGAAACCAAAATTGGGTTTTGGAGCCCAATATCTGCTACAAAAAAAGGCCGCGAACACTTAGTGTAAAAACAATCTTGTCCTACCAAAAATAAAACAAAAACAGGTAAAAGAAAAAAAAAATGTCTCTCTATCTCTCTGTCTCTTTCATTTTCTCTTCTTCGTCATAGAAAACCCTAAATCGATCTTGTAAGCTCTCTGCTACTACGACGTCCTCTGCCACCACGAAGCTCGTCGCCGGACATAATCTATGTCTCCGTCGCCCTCGATTTCATAAAAAGGTTCGTCTCTTTCGATCTAGGTTTTCGTCGCCGTTGTTGTTCTTAATCCTCCTGTCAACGATCTTCTTACCGGATCTCCAGGCCTTCTTCTCTTTCTCTGCATCATCCCTTTCGTATGTACGTAGATCTCATTCTACAACTTCAGATTTCGATTTCATCTTCCTTTTTGTTAGGATTCTTATGGTTTGATATGATCTTCGTTTTCGGTTTATAGTTTGATTCCGATTTCAGATAATGGATATGTTGTTCTTGATTGGATTACCGTTTTATGCCTATGATGGATTGTATGATCCATTTAGCTAATTCTTTTAGTCTTGATTGTTTATTTTCTGTTTGGTCAACCTGATTCTGATTGAGAATTAATGGCCCTAATGTTTATGCACTTCTCTTCATGGATTGACTTTCTCTTAACTAGATTTTATGTCTGTTGCTGCGTTTATAAATCTGATTGTTTAGTTGATGTATATTGAGGATTGATTGAACATTATTTATATGATGATTGGCAGATTGATGCTTATAGGTGTGGTGATATCTAATGCGTTATTGTTAGGATTCAGAACCGATTTTGCTTTATTTCTCACGGAAATGTAGAACAAAGATCAAAGCATAAACCTAAGGATATAATATGGATCTGAAATCACAACAATTAAGGGTTAGTCATACTAATCTAATTGTTAGTTATGGTTATTGTTTGTGTTGTGAGTTGAATGTGTATGAGTTGTTGTGGAAGTTGCTGTTTGATTTGTGATGTCTATGTTTTCAAACTCTTCTGTTCTTATCTGTTTGAGCTGTTGTGGTTATGGTTTTATTAAGCTGCTTATGGGTGTTATAAGGTGAACACATTTAATGGTGGACAAGGCATGGGTGCATCTTTGCAGGTATACAGTTTAATTTGTATATTTAGTCAGGGTTTAAATGGGTGATGAGAGACTTCTAACAGTTTCTCATTGTTTTCTTTTTTCATCTCATACAGCAGAGCTGATCCTGCATATGAGATTGGTGCCTCCAATTTTGTTTATGCTTTGTTAGGAGACAGTGACATGGTAGTATGCCCATGTAGAGACTGTCGTAATGTCGATCGTCATGAAGCGAGCATTGTAGTCGATCATCTTGTAAGAAGGGGAATGGATGAGGCTTACAAGATGGAGAAGGAATGGTATCATCATGCAGACGTGAAATCAGATGGTGAAGGTCGAAGACAAATAAATATGTGGAGCGATGAGATTGTTCGGTTATTCAAGGCTGCTGAATGTTTAGATGAAGAGATGCTGCAGAAGGCTGACTTATGCGATGTTGCTGAGGTTGAGGACAAGAAAGAAGACGAGTTTCTAGCAAAGCTAGCAGATGCCGAGACACCCTTGTTTCCAAACTGTGCAACACATAGCAAGCTGTCGGCTATCATGTCTTTGTATAGACTGAAGACTCAGAATGGTTGGTCAGACAAAAGCTTCAATGACCTGCTTGAGACATTGCCGGAATTGTTACATGTGGATAATGTTCTTCACACATCATTTTATGATGTGAAGAAATATCTGAAGTCGTTCGATATAGGCTATCAGAAGATTCACGCGTGTGTAAATGACTGCTGCCTGTTCAGAAAGAAGTACAAGAAGCTTGAGAGTTGTCCAAAATGCAAGGCTTCGAGATGGAAGACGAACATGAATACTGGTGAAGTCAAGAAGGGTGTTCCACATAAAGTATTACTGTACTTTCCGATAATACCACGCCTTAAAAGGATGTTCAGGTCCGAGAAAATGGCAAAGGACTTACGGTAGCATTCTAGCAACAAGAGCAGTGATGGAAAAATCCGTCATCCAGTAGATTCTGTGGTTTGGGAGCAAATAAACAGCAAGTATCCTTCTTTTGCCAGTGAAGAAAGGAACATGCGGCTGGGACTTTCAACTGATGGATTCAATCCATTCAACATGAGGAATTCTAATTACAGTTGTTGGCCAGTGTTGTTAGTTAACTACAACATGCCTCCTGACCTATGTATGAAGAAGGAAAACATCATGCTTACCATGTTGATTCCTGGTCCGCACCAACCTGGAAACAGTATAGATGTCTACCTAGAACCGCTTGTAGAAGATCTAAACCATCTGTGGAAGAAGGGAGAGCAAACATATGATACATACAGCAGAAATACTTTCACGCTTAAGGTGATCCTTCTATGGACAATAAGTGATTTTCCCGCATACGGCAATCTTGCAGGCTGCAAAGTAAAAGGTAAGATGGCTTGTCCTTTATGTGGGAAACACACTGATAGTATGTGGTTGAAACGGTCCATATTTTTCAAACTGCCTTATTGGGAGGTATGTATATATTGTTAAGTTTATACATTCTTTCACAATTGAGCAAGTTGGCATTGTTTGACTGAGTTTATTCTTATGCCTTTGTATTGTTCAGGAACTCCCGATGAGGCATAACTTAGACGTAATGCATGTGGAGAAAAATGTGGCTTCAAGCATAGTCTCTACATTGTTGCACTGTGGGAAATCAAAGGATGGTCTCAATGCTCGGAAAGATCTGCAAGTTCTTGGTATTCGGAAGGATTTGCATCCTCAACTCATAGGAAAAAGGACATACCTTCCTGCAGCTCCTTGGTCATTGTCCAAGATAGAGAAAAAAATATTTTGCAAGAGACTTGTTGACTTCAGAGGACCAGACGGGTACTGTTCAAACATATCTAGAGGCGTATCAATGGAAACTGAGATAGTAGAAACTCTATGCATGTTTGAAAGATTTTTTCCTCCAAACTTCTTAGATATCATGGTGCATTTGACAATACATTTAGGAAGGGAAGCTCGACTTTGTGGACCAGTCCATTTCCGCTGGATGTACCCCTTTGAAAGGTAGCTTCTAATGTCTTGTCTTTCTCAGAGCAATGATCTTTTACAAATTAGTGTATTGATATGAATACTCGTTGGTAACTGTGTGCAGGTACATGAAAGTTTTGAAAGACTTTGTAAGAAACCCTGCAAGACCCGAGGGTTACATTGTGAAGAATGCGTGCAGTTCTGCAGTGAATTCTACCTCTTGGTCCAAACGCAGTCAAAGTGTATGTTGATGTCGTACTTGCACCTCATGCGTTTCTCTGGAGGCCTACTACTGATGTGAAAAACTTGGAGGACTCTTTGAAGTCTTTTGTAGCATGGCCTGCGAATAGAGTTGAGTTTGAACCAGAGAAAGAAGCAACAGTTCAGAAAAGTTCTAGTCAGCATTGTCCATCAACTACAAGGTCTTCTCCTGAGCAATTTCCATCAACTACAAGGTCTTCTCCTGAGCAATCTTCACCAGCAATGAAGTCTCCAGAGAAGTTGACATCAGTTCCTACTTCTCCAATAAATAATCCTACAATAGTTCCAAGTTCTTCTCTTGAGCTTCCTCCACCACCAAAAAAATCACATGTAAAGAAAGCTAAAGCACCTCCAGCTTCTCCTTTACCAAAATCATTGGTATTTTCCTTCAACTCTAGCCTAACTTACCAAACCTTGATATCTGAAATGTTTTGTGGTATTGGCTGGTTATTCTGGAACTTGTTTTTTTTTCATTGTCTACATCGCAGCGTAATGCTGGCAACGTTAAGGAGAATCAGAAGTGCAAGCTTATGGATATCACCGGTAAAAAACGGGTTGTTGCGGAAGGCCGTTGGGCGTCAAACAACCCAGAACAAGTTGTCCACTTCGTTACCTTGGGCCCAAATGCAGTTCGAGTTTTGGTTGATGTAGTGAAGATCAAAAGTGCAGCAGTGTGGAGGTCATCTTCTGAGATCGAGACTATGGAAGATGCACTTGGTACATCTATTGCATGGCCAGAGGACAAAGTGGTAATGTGCTGAAGTCGGTTGGACGTGTTGCTCGTTAGTTCTTCTTTTCTTTGATTCCAAGACATGGTTGCTATGTTAAAACTTATGTATGTGTTGCTACTTTGGTTGTGTATTGTACTTGTGGGTTTCGTTAATTATGAATCATCTTCAGTTTCGATATTTTTGTTAATATGATTCATAATTCAGGTACCAAATAGAATAAAAATTATGCATGAACAACATGTCAAAAGTGAAATAGCTCCAACAATGATACGTCTAAAAAGAGAGCAAAATATTAGAGCCACTAGAACAAATGAAATGCCAAGAGTCTAGTGCAACAATAAATCTTAAAAGAGCACAATAATAGAGCCACCATAATTAAAAAATGGCAATAAAAAGATGTTATTATAAAATGTATAACAGCAAAGAAAATCGTGCTATTATATATCACCATATAATAGCAGGACAACTTTTTGCTATTGTATGTGGGGGTGATATCACTGTATTTTACCACCTCGAGTCTCATATTTTCTTTCTTTTTCCTTGTGATTCGTATAGTTTTTATTACGTGTATATTGCATTTAGGTCCAAATCGAGTCGCATTGCATTTAGGATGTCCTAGGTCGTTTTTGTGTCCTTTTTAGCTTGCTGGAGCCTTTCTCAGGTGTTCAGGACTGATTTGGATGAGCGTGGACGAAAGGAGACAAATCGAAGTTCGAGGAGGAACCGCAAAGATCGAAGTTCGAGGAGGAACCGCAAAGATCGAAGGAAGAACGAGAGGACCGGATTTTACACGTGCGATCGGTTACTAACCGATCGATAAAAGCGATCCCACGACAAATATCAAGCTCGAGCGGTTACAAACAGATCGCAAAAGTCGATGGCAGAAAAAATACACAGGCGATCGGTTATACCGATCGCTATAACCGATCAAGATTGTCTGGCGGATTTTAAGCTTGACTTTGGGGTCCAACCCTTTTGTAATATATTCTACAATTATTGTGCTTTCTTAGACACAACACACTGACGAAAATATCATCTACTCTGCTCCTTTTCACTGTTCTAAGACTTCTCCCTTCTCCTCTCTTGTTTTTGTATGAAACATTCAAGATCCACACCATCTTAGTGAAGATTTTCTTACTTTTCTTCCACCAATCTTCTTATTTTTGCTATGTCTTGCTTTAGTTCGGTTTTGTTTTGTGTTTTGACTATGTGTGAGTAGTTTTATTATGGATCGTAGGTGTGGTTGATTTAGAGGGATAGATGATGATCTTTTGATGTTTAGGACAAGATTACAAAAGTTCTCATATTTAGAAGTGATCTTAAAGCTAGGATTGAAGTAGCTACTCAATCTCTAGATCATGGTCAGTTTGCCCTTGGAAGAGGTTTAGTAGGCTGTCTAGAATATTTCTAACATGTTCTTGACACTTAGCAAGGTGGAAATCGTGAGTAAGATTCATTTATTGGCTAAAAAGGGCTTTCGCTTCATGCTTGTTGATAATTTGGTTGCAATCGGAAGATTAGCTAATTCGAGTTATTAATAAAGGGGTTAGCATCACGGAAGTGAGTTAAGCTATCAGTTTTTGTCCCTTGCCATAGGACAAGCTCATTGAGTGATTAGAAACATCATAAGAGAATCATCGAATACTCGAAATCGCATACCATATCCTACGGTCTATATTTTGTCTTTTCGAGTAAACCGAGTTTAGAGTCTTGTTTTCTTTAATTCTGTGTTCTTAAAACTAGCTTGCAATTTTAGTTGTCATGTATGTTTTTATTCTTTGTCTTTTATTTTTAGTTTTATCTTAATTAGTTTTTAGAACAACAACCAACAAAAATCGTTTATCTTAGCTTAAGTAGTTTCTTGTATTCTTATTGTGATGTTCTTTCTCTATGTGGATTCGATCCCTAAGTACTAAAACGACACACCGTTATGATTGCGGTAGTCTACACATTAGGGTAATTGATGTGTTGAAAAACGACTAATCAATTTGGCGCCGTTGCCGGGGAGCTAGCAATAGCTATTAGGATTTGGATTCTATCTAAATCTAAGTATTTTTCGTTACTTTGTTACTAAACTACTCTGTTTTGTTTGCTCTGTTTTGAAGGTGTATGCACACAAGAAGTCAAGGGCAAGAGAACTTGCAACCACTTGTGCTAGATATTCGAAGGCACGAAAGAGATAACCAAAGAGCAACCAGAGAACGTGCTGAACACGTGAGGCGTTTAGGCATGGACGCTCGGCGAAATGATCCTCCTCACCTAGGAGAGAACCAACCGCCACCACCACTAGACGAAGTCCAAGGAGTGGCCTTAGACCCGAGGCAGCCAATCCATCCTCCTAGATAACCACAAAGGATTGGTGCATTCGATGAACCCACTACACAAGGGGTTCTAACTGGGATAAGGCCACCACCATTTGCGAACAACAACTTCGAGATCAAGTCTAGCCTCATAAACATGGTGAAAAACTCGAGGTTCTTGGGCATGCCGTTGGAAAACCCGATCGAGCACATTGATCAATTCGATCGTCTTTGTGGGACGGTGAAGATAAATGGGGTCTCGGAGGATGTTGTTAAGTTGACTCTCTTCCCATTCTCTTTGGGAGACAAGGCTGCTCAGTAAGAGTGTGGTTACCGCAACCATACCAACTTGGGAGGAGTGCAAGAAGCAATTCTTTGCGAAATTTTTCTCGAGACAAAAGACGGCGAAATTGAGAAACGATATCACTAGCTTCAAGCAAGGAAGCAACGAGTCGTTCTATGAGGCATAGGAAAGGCTGAAAGGGTACACAAGGGCCTGTCCTCACCATGGAGTATCCAAAGAAGCACTTCTCGGGATCCTACACCGAGGGGTTCTTGAGAAGTACCAACTGGCCTTGAACACGGCGAGCAACAAAAGTTTTGCTAGCCAAGACGTTATCAATGGAGGCTACGGGGGTGATTATGACCGAACGGTGAGAGATGCAAAGTATGACGATCAAAGGTTCAAAGACATGAGCGATAAGTTGGACAAGGTTCTACTTGCGAACCAAAGATCGGTTAACTATGTGGGAGAGTATGGAGGCCAGCAAGGGTACCAAGATGTAGTACAAGAGGGGAATGAAGAACTTCAAGACGAAGTGAATTACATTGGGAACCAAGGAGAGTACCAAGGGAACCGAGGAGGGTTCAATCAAAATTATCGGAATCATCCCAACTTGTCTTATAGAAGCAACAACGTGGAGAACCCCCAAGACCAGACCTACCCTCCACAGAACCAGCAAGGATTCCAACCCAAAATATTCAACCAAGGAGGCTTCAAATCTAACCAAGGCGGATTTCAAAAACCGAGTTTTTCAAACAAATCAACCAAACCAAAGGACCTACAACTCAAACTACCAACATGGCTATCAACCGAGGCCAAACAACTTCCCAAACCAAGGGAACTCACCGAACAAGGAAACACAAGGTGATGTGCAAAGTATGCTCCAACAAATTTTGGAAGGGCAAGCTAAGGGGAAAGTTGAACTTACCAAGAAGATGGTAGATATCAACAACAAAGTTGACGGTGTATACATGGAGCTGAATGCCAAATTTGAGCACTTGTCAAAACATGTTAAAGGCTTGGACAACCAGATTGCTCAAGTTGCCTCGACATCGAAGGTACCGAGCGGGGTATTGTTGGTGGTGAGTTTAGCACTATTTTGAACCGAGACCGGCCCAATTGATCCCGGTTGACGACAGTTCGAACCCGGAAGGAGAGACCACGAAACGGTCGCCGACCTCCGAACTCGAAAGAAAGGTCCACGAGACTATTAACCGATGAGTTCGGTAAGAATCCGAATGAATGCCGAACTTGAATCTAGATCGGCGAATCACGCCCCGATCGACGACGGTTCAAGATCGGTAAAAAGTGTCCAAAGCGACTAACCATCGAGCTCGGTGAAGGCCGAACTCAAATCCTTATCTCGAACCGAGATCGGCCTGGTTGATCCCGATCGACGACGGTTCGAGATCGGTAAAGAAAAAGACATCATGCTACCACCGACCTACGATGTGCCGAGCTCATAGGTATCGACCTGTCGTAATCAGAACCCACTTCCGGGATTCGCGGAACTTTACGGAAAAGGAAGATTAATTAGTTTTCTAATACGGGATTCGCGGAGCTTTTCCCGGATTCGGGGAACTTGTCGAAGCTGCCGAGGAGGCTTATAAATAAGGAAGTCCCGACTACTTTTGAGGGGGGGGGGGGAATACATTTTTAGAGAGAGAAAGTGAGAGCTCGAAATCCGATCTCGACCTCATTACGATCCCAGAATATTTTTGTAAACTACGACGAGCTCGGTCTAATAAAAATGAGATCCCGATCGATCTTTCTATTCTTTTTATCTTTGTGTGATTTCTACGATCAACAATTGGCGCTAGAAGGAGGTGGGTCTCCGACCTTGAGGTTAGCAATCGACCTCCGAGTCTCTTTCGATAAAGCCCAACGATGACAGAAGCTACGACAACCCCGATAACGGTACCCAAAACAACGGACTCGACAATTTCAATCCGCGAAACCGCACTCAGACGGACAACAACGATGATCCATCACTTATTCCGCCAGGCACCTCTACTGCGACCCAGGCCCAGTCGACCAAACCACTCTCTTGATGGCCTTAACAACACAACTCGCCGAACTCGCCAAAAAGAACTATGAACGGTTCAACTCTCTATTCGCCAACCAGACGGAACTTCGAGACCAAGTCGGCAAACTCAGACAGAGCCCATCATCCTTCCGACCCGATGAAGTAACACCTCCTCTTCGCCGAAGCCTTATCACCGAGCTAAATCGAAACCAGAGCACAACAGCTCGATTTCCCGCATTAAGATATGCCGATAGCCAGGGAACACATATCACCGATCAAGCATCTCTGGATCAAGAGTTCGAGAACGTCAGAGCCCAACTTCAAGACATGAAATCCAAGTTCCATCAAGCTACCAGTTTGGCACCCGAGATTGACCGCGTTATTCAAGAAACCCAAAAAACACCATTCACACATCGGATCATCAACACACCGATCCGGCGATTGGAAAAGATCAAAATCACACCGTACGATGGGCATACCGACCCTCGCCACTTCATGACCTCGTTCGGCATCATGATGAACCGCTTTCGATTTGACACCAAGGAGGAAAAAGATGCCGCAACTTGCCAACTCTTCGTGGAGAACCTCAACGGAACCGCTCTCGACTGGTTCTCACAGCTAGATGCGCACTCGGTCGACAATTATACCGAACTGTCTACCAAGTTTCTCAAGCGCTTCACCATGTTCATCAAACAAAAAACTCGGAACGCCGACCAATGGGCCCTCGAGCAGAAAAGCGAAGAACCGTTGCGTGATTTTGTGAACAGATTCAAAGCAATAGTGTCTAACTGCACCATCGACGATGAAGCCGCGATCGAAGCCCTTTACAAGGCGACCTGGTATAAATCGGATTTTCACAAGGAAATTAAACGCAACTGGCCGAACACTCTAGAAGACATCTTACACAAATCGCACGTCTACATCCTCGAACAAGAACAAACAGCCGCAAAAGATAAGCAATACGCCCTTTCAAGGCAGGTCGCACCCAGAGACAAGCGAAAAGAGGAGTACCGCGAGAACCGACCTCACTACGAAAGACGACCTACGACCCAACAAGTCAGCACTATTCAACCATAACAACATTGGAATACATGGGTCCGGCCTGAGCTACAGAACGAGCCGACTTCAAGCGAAGAACCGTTCTGCCAATTTCACAACAGAGAGGGTCACAGCACCGAAGAATGCCAACACCTCAAATATTTCCTCTTGTTGAAGTACAAAAAGGGCGAGGTCCCGGTCGAGGCAGCATTCCGGCCTGGTAACAAATTTCGCCGTAATGAAAATAATGAAAGTCGTCGGCCGAACGCCGCCGGAAGTTCGGGACAAAGAATTAACACGGAGCAACCAAAACGAGATCGTGAGGACCAACCCGAAAATCAGAACATCCCGCAAGTCCGGAAGCGCATTAACATGATCATGGGAGCCCTTGAGTCCTGCAATTACTCAGTCCGGGCGATCAAAGAGCACAACAGAGAAGTAATTGCGGCGCGACGGCAGAACCGAGTTGTATAAGGCGGGGTATCGGTAACCTTCTCTGAGGCTGATACGGAAGGTCTCCATATGCCACATAACGACCCTCTAGTCGTTAACTTGCTTATCGGAGACGTTGCTGTCGGGAGAATCCTTATCGACACCGGCAGCTCGGTAAACGTGATATTCATACAGACATTGAGAGACATGGATTTCCCGGACTCCGACATTAAAGAAAACATTGAACCTCTCACTGGGTTCACAGGCGAACAGACCATGACCGCGGGAACTGTCAAAATACCGATCTAAGTCGGCGGACTTGTAAGAGTGGTCAAATTTTTGGTCCTCGACAGGCCGGCGATCTACAATGTCATCCTCGGGACACCTTGGATCCACACGATGAAGGCTATTGTCTCGACCTACCATCAATGCTTGAAATTCCCAACACCATCCGGAGTCTTCACCCTCAAGGGCGATCAGATAATGTCCCGAACATGCTATATCAACGAATGCAAACTTAGGACGGCAGCCCGAACATGCGTCATCGACACGAACAGAACTTTGGCAGATCCATTAGATCGAAAGATGGATCCTGACTTGCCCAGGTGCGAGACAATCATCCAGGTCAGTATCGACGAGCGCAATCCCGAAAGATGCGTTGGTATCGGAGCCGAACTAGATGAAGAATTCAAAAGTGATATGATCCGTTTCCTCAAAAGGAACGTCTCGACATTCGCCTGGAAAATTGCGGATATGACCGGGATCAACCCAAAAATCGCGTGTCATGAGCTCGGCATTGACACTACCTTCAAACCGATCAAGCAAAAAAGACGTAAGCTCGGCCCAGAAAAGGCGCAGGCCGTCAATTACGAAGTCGAACGATTACTCGCAGCAGGCTTAATCACCGCGGTCAGATACCCAGACTGGTTAGCTAATCCGGTTGTTGTGAAAAAGAAGAACGGGAAATGGAGAATTTGCGTTGATTTCACCGACCTTAACAAAGCTTTCCCAAAAGACAGCTTCCCGGTTCCGCACATCGATAGATTGGTGGAATCCACGGCCGGAAACGAACTTCTATCCTTCATGGATGCCTTCTCAGGATACAACCAAATACTTATGCACCCCGACGACCGAGAGAAGACATCGTTCATCACGGATCGAGGCATCTATTGCTACAAAGTCATGTCGTTCGGACTAAAGAATGTCGGAGGAACATACCAACGACTCGTCAATCGAATGTTCGCTAGTCAACTCGGTAAAACTATGGAAGTATACATCGATGACATGCTCGTCAAGTCCCTTGTCGCTAAAGATCATATCGGCCATCGCAACACGTGTTTCGATATACTCAACGAATACGGTATGAAACTTAACCAGAACAAGTGTACGTTCGGGGTGACCTCCGGAGAGTTTCTCGGCTATATCGTGACTCAGAGGGGAATCGAGGCCAACCCCAAGCAGATCTCGGCGATCATCGACCTGCCATCCCCAACAACTAAACGAGAAGTTCAGCGGTTGACTGGTCGTATCGCCGCGCTTAACCGATTCATCTCCCGATCAACAGACAAATGTCTACCTTTCTATCAACTACTCTGTGGCAACAAACATCTTGACTGGGATGACAAATGCGAAGACGCATTTACACAGCTTAAGAAGTACATGTCGACTCCCCCGATCTTGGCCAAACCTGAGAACGGAGAAACTTTTTACCTTTATATCGCGATTTCCACCTCGGCTGTCAGCGGGGTGCTGGTTCGGGAAGACCGAGGCGAGCAGAAGCCTATTTTCTATGTTAGCATGTCGTTAGGCGAGGCCGAGGCTCGATACTCCACACTTGAAAAACTCGCCCTTGCCGTGGTCACCGCAGCCCGAAAGCTTCGTCCGTACTTCCAATCACATTCAATCACCGTCCTCACCGTCCAACCCCTGCACGCTATTCTACACAGTCCGAGTCAGTCAGGCAGACTCGCCAAATGGGCAATCGAACTAAGCGAGTACGATATCGATTACAAAATTCGGACGACTATCAAATCCCAAGTACTCGCCGATTTCCTCATCGAACTGCCGCAAGAGTTTATCAATACCGACATCTCGACCACCGAGCAATGGATCCTACACGTCGATGGGTCATCCTCCCTTCGTGGGTCAGGAGTAGGCATCCGCCTACAGTTGCCAACTGGAGAAATCTTGGAGCAATCGTTCCGGCTGGAATTCAATGCATCGAACAACGAAGCCGAGTACGAAGCACTAATCGCCGGACTACGACTGGCTAAGGCCATCAGAGCGACTCGGGTACATGCGTACTGCGACTCTCAGCTCGTCGCAAGCCAATTTAGTGGAGAGTACGACGCGAAAAACGAGCGAATGGATTCATACCTCAAACTCGTAAAGGAGTTCGCCACCGATTTCAAGTCCTTCGACCTTACCAAAATTCCACGAGGGGAGAACGCATCTGCCGACGCACTCGCCGCCCTTGCATCCAGCTCGGACCCTCATTTGAAGCGAACAATCCCGGTCGAAAGCATTCCAAAACCGAGTATCGAGAAACCAGAAGCATGCCTAGTAACAACGCGCGGCCGCAATTACGACGAACAACCGGTTGCAAAACTCAAAACGAGAAAGGCTAGAAAAGCACCATCCTGATCTAGATTTAACGCAAAATCCCGATCTACGGGATCAATCCGACGATGACAACGAGGTAGAATCTGAGGGACTTCACGTCCTGATTGACATTGAGGCCGAAGAAGACGAGGAACCCGAGGATTGGACCACCGAAGAAGACGCCCTGGACAGGTCCCAACGAACAGATGGGCAGCTCGGCGACTTAAGATGAGAGCAGCCTCGTACGTCGTCCTCGATGGGGAATTATTCCAATGGAGCGCCGCGGGAGTCCTGCTGGTATGCGTACCGAGTAACAACACTGACAAAGTCATGAGAAAGGTGCACGAAGGAGCAGGAGGAAATCATTC
The DNA here is from genome assembly GCA_002933915.1 of Eutrema heterophyllum. Classification (NCBI taxonomy): domain Eukaryota; kingdom Viridiplantae; phylum Streptophyta; class Magnoliopsida; order Brassicales; family Brassicaceae; genus Eutrema; species Eutrema heterophyllum. Next base: position 239,399 of record PKMM01053184.1, read on the forward strand.
CGGAGGGCACTCCCTTGCTCTGAAAACAAAAAAAGGCCAGTTACTATTGGCCGACCATGTTGAAAGACTGTGAGAAGTTCGTCGCTAAATGCGACAAATGCCAACGACACGGTCCAATGATCAATCTACCAACCGAACTATTAGCAACGTCAACTGCACCTTACCCTTTTATGCGATGGGCAATGGACATCATCGGTCCATTACGGCTTTCAACGACACAAAAGCAAATCATCATTGTTATGATCGATTATTTCACCAAATGGGTTGAGGCTGAATCGTACGTCGAGATACAAGCCCTCAATGTTCAGAAATTCGTCTGGAAATACATCATATGCCAACACGGAGTGCCATATGAGAACATCACCGATAATGGGCCACAATTCATTTCGACATCGTTCGGCGACTTTTGTGCAAAGTAGAAAATCCGGCTAAGTTTCTCAACACCGAGATACCCACAAGGCAACGGTCATGCAGAAGCAACTAATAAAACCGTGATCGACGGACTCAAGAAGAGATTGGATGCGAAGAAGGGACGATGGTTCGACGAGCTAGACGGAGTCCTCTGGTCTCATCGAACTACACCTCGGCGATCTACCGGACAGTCTCCATTTTTCTTAGCATACGGCACGGAGGCTTTATGTCCGGCCGAGATCTACATTCCGACCATAGGCAGAAAAATGCTAACACAAAATCCCGGCCTCAATGATAAAATGATGTTCGACAATCTCGACGGACTCGAGGAACTGCGCGGACAAGCGTTACTCCGAATACAGAACTACCAAAATTTAGCGGCACGCTATTACAACAAGAAAGTACGAGGTCGACATTTTGAAGACGGTGACCTTGTTCTACGAAAAGTTTTCCAAGGGACCGAAGAGAAAAACGCTGGCAAGCTCGGCACTCATTGGGAAGGACCATATCAGATAATGCGGGTCGTCAAACCCGGCGTCTACGAACTTATGAAGATGGACGGAACCCCGATCTCGAGATCATGGAACACAATAAATCTCAAGCGCTATTATTACTAAGTTCGGCCTCGCTCCAACAAAAAAAAAATAAATAAATAAAAATAAAAAATAAAAAATGTAAGATGAACTACGATTGGCTTGATCCCTCTCTCACGGGGGTACGTAGGCAACCCGCCACGGGTACAGCTATAACTCTAATAAATTTTTTATTCCGTATCAACAAAAAGCCGAACTCGAAAAGTTCGCATCTTCTTCAAAAAGCCGAACTCGAAAAGTTTGCATCTTCTTCAAAAACCGAACTTATACAGTTCGCATCTTTAACAGAAAGACGAACTTATACAGTTCGCATCTTTAACAGAAAGCCGAACTTGAAAAGTTCGCATCTTCTTCAAGAAGCCGAACTTGTACAGTTCGCATCTTCGAAAAGCCGAACTCGAAAAGTTTGCACCTTCAACAAAATGCCGAACTTATACAGTTCACCAAAAAAAAAAAAAAAAAAAACAAAAAACCTGAACTCAAACAGCACATAATCTTCATAAAGCCGAACTCCCAAATTCGCACTTAAACCATCACGGTTTTCCACATCGACGCCCTGGCCAGGCGATCAGTATAAATGAATAAGCCGACCTTTATCTCGCATGCATCCTCATGGTGCTATGGATAACACATTTTCCATGTTAAGCCGGGACCAGTTCCGCACTATATCCGCTCTTAGATCATCCGAGCTAAATAAGCCGAGTCAATCTCGCACACTCCGATTCGATCTGAGAAGACCTGGAGTATCTTAAGACGAGCTACCAATGCACTCTTATGCTAAGCTCCAAGGTAAAGCCGAACGTTTCATCTCGCAAAATTAAGTCGATTTCTCAACAATCACAAAATTGATAAGCCGATTTCTCAACAATCGCAAAATCGATAAGCCGATTTCTCAACAATCGCAAACTAGTAAGCCGATCTACGAATGATCGCCGATCTCGAATTGATCGTAGAATCGAGTTCATCCTCTATACCCCGGCTCAGACCGTATCTATTTACGGCCCCATTTTTGTGTACGATGAACCCGAGAGGATCGTATCATATTACAACCTCACAAAAGCCGAACACGATATACAGATACGAAAATGATAAAGCCGAGATCGAAATCAAAAACTGAAACAAAACGGAAGAAGTAATACCGAATTCGTTAAAGCCCCATGGGCAAAAAGAGTTTACAAAAAAAAAAAGAGAGTTTACAAGAAAGCCCATCGGGCATAAAAAGAGTTCACCGAACTAGCAGGAGCAAGTATAAAAAATTAGACATCTTGATCTCTCATTTCGCTTGCTCGGTCGCCCAAGATCGCGGGCTGATTCGAACCAAACGTATCCAGACACGGAGGGACTTCTACCCCAATCGGCTGGGAGATCTCCGGATGAATGGGCTCGATGAACGGTGATAATGCGAGATCTTCCGCAGTAAGCTCGTTACAGGCAATAGATCGTACTCCGCCGACTTCTCAGCCTTAAGCTTCTTCAACTTTTCAATGCGGGCCGACGGAACAGCAATGCCGTATTTCTTTTGAAGGACATCACAAAAGCTGAGAACTCCATGAAGCTGGTTGATGCCGAGGAACGGTGTCTTCCGCCGATCAATTGCAGCAAGATGCTCCTTCACCTTTTGGAGGCGAGCTTGACACTTCTCCGTCACCTCCTTTCTCTTCTCGATCTCCCTTGGGCGGGTCCCCTCTCAGACGAATCACCTCGTCCTTCAGCTCTTGGACGACCGCGTCCCTGTCTGCCTTAAGCTCGGTATACGCCTTTCTCGCGACGAGCAGCTCCATTTTAAGTTCGGCAAAGGCCACGTCGCCGGCTTCCGATCTCGACTGCTCGGCAAGCAGCTCCTTCTGCAGTTCCTTGGCAACATCTCCAACCTCGATAGCCTCACGACACGCAATATCGAGCTCGCGGTCGTAAGTTCCAACGAGCTCGTTCGTCTGAGCCACCATCTGCAAAGGAGATAAAAGAAGGTTGTCATACGCCGAACCTCAAATCAGAATTAAAAAAGAACAAGGCAGTCGGGAGTTCACTTACGTCGGCAGTAGTACGAGCTAGTTTCTTGTAAGCATCAGACTGGAAGAGTTCTTTGGTTGGAGGCAGCTCTTGGATGCCGAAAGTCAATTGACGATACAGATCGGCGCACGCTCCCGCATCATTAATAACGGGCTCGTCCTTGTCGTAATCGAACTTGACGGAATGGGCCGATGATCCGGCAGTTCGTTGTCTTTTCGAGACAGCAGACCGATCTAAGTGACTTTCCCCATCAACCTCGGCACGCACCGCCATAATATTATCGCCTGCCTGCGGGGAGTTCGGTCCTGACGCCGCCCGTCTTGCCAACCTTTTTGACGAACTCTTCCTCTTCTTCATCTTTCGCCTTTCGGCCTCCAGATCGGTTTCAGGATTCGCATCCCCTTCAAGAGGAACCTGCTCTCCTTCAACAACCGGTTGTTCTCTCTCCACCGTTTCCTCTTTGGCAGCCCGCTCCTCAACAACGACCTGCTCGATCTGGTGGTTGGGAGAGACCTCGGCGAGGTCCTTGTCGTCCTCCAGATCGTAATCGATGCCAGGAATGTCATCGATCTTCATCTTCCTCGTCCTTTTCCTACCAAGTGGATTGGCTGTAGCATAAGCAATTCGGGATTAGAGATATACCGATGTCGAACAAAATGAAAATAATTGCCGAAGACGTACCTATAAGAACTCATTTAGCCTTCAAATCGAGCTTCTCCTTATACGCTTCCTGCCAACGAATCTTCCCAGCCACACTCAACCTGTTCTCGTGCTCAGACATAAAACCTTCGATCGTTGTAAGGATGCTCGGGGTATGACAGACTGAAAAGAAAAAATTGAAAACAGTTAGACAAGATAAATTGAAAAAATGTTAAGCAAAGACCGATATCTACCGATGGGGATCCTCCATCGAGTCCGGTAATTGCCGTCGGGCCGTTCTACTGAAAGGTCGTCAATTTGGAGATAAAAGTAACGAGTATTCCAGCTGTTGACCTTGCTGGGTTTGTTTCCCGTGACAAGGTCATATTCCGGTTTCGCGTTAGCCGATAAGTACCAAGGCTTCAGTTTGGCAATATTCACGCGGAAGAGCCTTTCAAACACCCGGACGTCAATCGGGATGTCGCAATCCTCCCCAAGGACTAGAAGCCCGACGATATTGATAATTGTGGCATGTTGAAGTTGGGATATCGCTATGCCACGGCGTGCGCAGTACAAGTAAAGCAGCTCCAGCAGAGGAAATTTGAGTCCGCAACTTCTGAAATAGTCTTCATATACGTAGACGTAACCCTCAGGAGCGTCCCAAGGTCTCTGATCCTCATTCGGGATACGAAAGATAATATCGTCAGGAGCTCCGCATCGCTTCATAGTTTGTCGAACGGTAACCCTGGTTGATCGGGTCGGCCCGACAGTGGGCGGCTTTATAACTTTGCGAACTGCCAATGGAACAACATTCCCTTCCAGAGGGACTCTTTCTTCTTCAGCCTCGGCCAGCTCGATAGCCAACCTCCCGTCAAGCCGAACTTGCTCGCTCACCTCGATAGGTTGACTACTACCGAGGTCGGCGGTCAACTCAGGTCGAACTTGATTACCTTCGGCAACATGCTTATCTACGACCCGAACTCGAGCATCCGTTTCATGACTATCTCTGTCCATAAGACGCGGAACTTGGATAGCAGCTCGGGAACAACTAGGAACGGCAGAAGCATGGCGCGAGATCCGCCTGACCAACTCTTGTCGAACGCCACTCAGACCGTCGTCAGATGAATCAGCCGGATCTGACGAAGAGACGAACAACATAAGATCGATGTTCGGATTTTGCGGAAAAGGAGTTCGGTCATTAACAGAAGCCGAAGAAAAACCGGAACTCATCTCGATCCAGTGAAATAAAACTAAAGCAATTTGGTGAAGAACAGCTTGAAGATAGATCGGAAAGTTTGAAGATCTTCGAAGCAGATCGATGGAATCACGGCGGAGGAAGATCGGAAAAGTTTAAATGCAAAAAAAAGATAGAGAGAAGGGAGAGCACTAGAGAGAGATAGTGGCGTACCTTTAAAGCTAGATAATGAAGTGAAGGATCGGAAGGGTTCGAGGGTATTTATAGAGAGAAAAGCAATTATGGCGACTCCTCGATTTTCGCGACGGTTAAAGAAGCCGAATCATCGCGATCCCTTGATTTCCGCAACGGTTATGGAAACCAGACCGACGCGTCTTTTCGAGATTTGCCGAACTCAAAAGATTTTCGATGAAGAAACCACTGAAATTCGGATCAAGAAAAGAACCGATCTCAATTCCAACCGGACTAAAATTTCTTCTTTAACTTCGCCGAACTCAAAAGACTCATTCGCCGAACTGGGAGGGACTAATTGTTGGTGGTGAGTTTAGCACTCCCCGGTTTAGCCCGGTTTGAACCGAGACCAGCCCAATGGATCCCGGTTGACGACAGTTCGAACCCGGAAGGAGAGACCACGAAACGGTCGCCGACCTCCGAAACTCGAAAGAAAGGTCCACGAGACTATTAACCGATGAGTTCGGTAAGAATCCGAATGAATGCCAAACTTGAATCTAGATTGGCGAATCACGCCCCGATCGACGATGGTTCAAGATCGGTAAAAAGTGTCCAAAGCGACTAACCATCGAGCTCGGTGAAGGCCGAACTCAAATCCTTATCTCGAACCGAGATCGGCCTGGTTGATCCCGATCGACGACAGTTCGAGATCGGTAAAGAAAAAGAAATCATGCTACTACCGACCTACGATGTGCCGATCTCATAGGTATCAACATGTCGTAATCAGAACCCACTTCCGAGATTCGCGGAACTTTACGGAAAATACGGAAAAGGAAGATTAATTAGTTTTCTAATCCGGGATTCGCGGAGCTTTTCCCGGATTCGGGGAACTTGTCGAAGCCGTCGAGGAGGCTTATAAATAAGGAAGTCCCGACTACATTTGAGGGGGGGGAATACATTTTTAGAGAGAGTAAGTGAGAGCTCGAAATCCGATCTCGACCTCATTACGATCCCAGAATATTTTTGTAAACTCCGACGAGCTCGGTCTAATAAAAACGAGATCCCGATCGATCTTTCTATTCTTTTTATCTTTGTGTGATTTCTACGATCAACAGGTATTGCCCGGGAAATCCGAAATCAATCCAAAAGAGTATTGCCAAGCGATCACATTAAGGAGTGGAACTGAGCTACCAACGAGGGAGCAAGTCGTGGTAGAGGTTGAGGAACCAAGTCAATACTGATTTGAAGAAGTTGGTGAAAATTTGAAAGAACATAGCCCTGAATCGGTTACGCCGATCGGTTACAAACCGATCAAGATTACAGAGATCGATCTGACCGATCGGTCATCAGAATGCGATCGATTACGAGAAGAAAACGGCCAGTCCGGATCGGTTACTCCGATCGGGTACAAACCGATGACCAACCCTGGATCGGTTACTAACCGATCCCAGCCCGGAATTACGGAAACAATGCTTTGAATGATCCAATCTCTGAGGATCAGGAGAAGATGAATAAGGGGGGATTATCTGGAATCATCAAAAAGAAAGTGGATTTCATTCTTCCACCGTACGAGCCAAAAATTCCATTTCCGGGGAGATTCAAGAGGAAAATCATGGACAAACAATTCGAGAAGTTCAAGAAGATCATGAAAACGGTTCAAGTTACTATACCATTTGCTGATCTTATGCTCGAGTGCCCAACATACAACAAGCTACTCAAGGACGTTCTGACCAAGAGAAGGCAACTTGAAGATGCCATGGTAGTGATTAACCATGAGTGTAGTGCGATAATTCAAAACAACTTGCCTAAAAAGCTTAAGGATCCAGGCAGCTTCACGCTACCGTGCTCGTTGGGACCCCTGTCCTTTGGGAGATGTCTAGTCGATCTTGGTGCAAGCGTGAGTCTCATGCCACTGACGGTTTCTAAGAGGCTTGGATACACTAACTTCAAGAAGACGAGAATTTCGCTAATCTTGGCGGATAGAACGATCCGGTTTCCAATTGGGATTCTCGAAGACTTGCCATTGAAAGTTGGGAGCTGCATTATCCCTACTGATTTCGTGGTGCTATAAATAGATGAGGAGCCATCAGATCCCATAATCTTGGGAAGACCTTTCTTACCAACCTCGGGTGCCATCATAGACGTGAGGAAAGGCATGATCGATCTACACTTGGGAGATCTCGTTATGAAATTCAACATAATGGAGGTGATGAAGAGGCCAACCATAGAAGGAAGTGTTTTCTACATTGAGACCTTAGATGAGATGGTTGATGAGTACTTGGCTGAGTTGAGCATGGGAGATGCCCTAGAAGTAGCCCTCACACAAAACAGCGAGGAGAGCGACCTTGTGAACGAGGAAGCGATCGATTATGAGAACATTCTCGATTCTCATTTGCCATGGGCGACAGTGGCATACTTCTCGGAGTTAGGAGAGAACGTGGCAGTCAAGGAGAAAGAAAACACTAGCAATGGTAAGTCTAGTGTGGAGGATGATTGGAGCGAACTTGACGCTCCACAACTTCAGCTCAAACCGTTGCCCAACGGTCTAAGGTACGCGTTTCTTGGAACGAACTCCTCATATCCGATTATCATAAATGATGCATTGAGCGAGGAGGAAACATATATGCTTTTGAATGAATTGAAAAAGTATAGGAGAGCTATAGGTTATTCTCTAAATGATATAAAAGGAATTTCTCCGTCATTTGCATGCATAGAATTCATTTAGAGGATGAGTCTAAAATTTCAATTGAACACCAAAGAAGGTTAAACCCAAACCTAAAAGAAGTAGTCAAAAGAGAAATTTTGAAACTGCTTGAAGTGGGAGTGATCTATCCGATCTCGGATAGTACTTGGATCTCTCCGATTCATGTAGTTCCAAAGAAAGGGGGATGATCGTAATCAAAAATGAAAAAGACCAATTGATCTCAACTAGAACCATCACATGCCATAGAGTTTGCATTGACAATAGGAAACTGAATTCCTCAACAAGGAAAGATCATTTTCCTTTGCCATTCATTGATCAAATGCTTGAAAGACTAGCAAATCATTCATATTATTGCTTCCTCGATGGTTACTCGGGTTTCTTTCAAATACCAATACACCCGAGTGACCAAGAGAAGACGACCTTCACTTGCCCATACGGTACCTTTGCTTATCGAAGGATGCCGTTTGGGTTGTGTAATGCACCAGCGACTTTCCAAAGGTGTATGATGTCTATCTTCTCCGATTACACCGAGGATATAATGGAAGTTTTTATGGATGATTTTTCCGTATATGGCTCTTCGTTTGGTGGTTGTCTTTCTAATTTGTGCAGGGTGCTAAAAAGGTGTGAGGATACGAATCTCGTTCTGAATTGGGAAAAATGCCACTTCATGGTGAAAAACGGAATCGTTCTCGGGCATCGCATTTCTGAAAACGGGATCGAGGTCGACAAGGCAAAGATAGAGGTTATGGTGACTTTGGAACCTCCATCAACGGTCAAGGGAATCAGAAGCTTCTTGGGGCATGCTGGGTTCTATAGGAGGTTCATAAAAGACTTCTCAAAAATTGCAAGGCCACTCACGAGGCTCTTATGCAAGGACGTCGATTTTATCTTTGATGACGAATGCCATGAAGCTTTTGTGAAGTTGAAAAACGCCTTGGTGAGTGCACCCATTGTGCAGCCACCAGATTGGAGTTTGCCATTTGAAGTGATGTGCGATGCAAGTGATTACGCCGTTGGGGCTGTACTGGGACAAAAGAAAAATAAAAAGCTCCATGTGATCTATTACGCGAGTCGGACTCTAGACGATGCGCAAGTGAGATATGCAACAACGGAGAAAGAACTATTGGCGATTGTCTATTCATTCGAGAAGTTCCGATCCTACCTGGTGGGTTTGAAAACCATTGTGCACACCGACCATGCTGCGTTGAGATACTTGTTGGCAAAGAAAGACGCCAAACCGAGATTGTTGAGGTGGATTCTTCTTCTACAAGAATTCGACCTAGAAATAAAAGACAAAAAGGGGATTGAAAATGGCGTAGCGGATCATCTATCAAGGATGAGAAATGAGGAGATAATTCCCATCGATGACTCATTGCCCGAGGAGCAAGTGAACCTGATTCGAGCTTTGCACAAGGCGAAATTTATGATGAAAGAAATTTTGTCGATGAACACCATGGAGGTTAGCTTGCCTTGGTATGCAGATTTTGTCAACTTCTTGACAATCGAAAAAGAACCACCAAATCTCCAAGGGTACTCAAAGAAGAAGTTTTACAAAGATGTCCGACATTACTTTTGTGACGAGCCTTATCTCTATAGGCGTTGCAACGATGGGCTCTATAGGACGTGCATTTCGGAAGAGGAGACTTCCGGGATTCTGTTTTGTTGTCACGGATCGGATTATGGAGGACACTTTGCAACATTCAAGACGGTCCAAAAAGCTCTACAAGCGGGATTCTGGTGGCCTACGATGTTTAAAGATGCTTATGATTTCATATCAGAAGCCATAGCGAGTCCAACAAATGATGCTAAGGTCGTGGTGAAACTGTTCAAGAGCATCATATTTCCAAGGTTCGGAGTTCCACATGTGATCATAAGCGATGGAGGAAGCCACTTCATCAACAAAGTATTTGAGGGGCTTTTGAAGAGACATGGCGTTAAGCATAAGGTAGCTACACCTTATCATCCCCAAACATCTGGCCAAGTTGAGGTATAAAACCGTCAAATCAAGGCAATTCTGAAGAAAACGGTGGGAAAAACGAAGAAAGATTGGCCCACCAAGCTAGATGACGCTCTATGGGCGTATCGAACGGCTTACAAAACTCCGATTGGAACAACTCCATTCAACTTTCTTTACGGGAAATCTTGCCACCTTCCGATGGAGATGGAATACAAGGCGTTGTGGGCAACCAAACTACTCAACTTCGACATCAAAACTGCCTCCGAGAAGCGTTTAGTACAATTGAAGGAGCTTGAGGAAGCCCGACAAGAAGCTTATGAGAGCTCGAGAATTTACAAAGAAAGGACAAAAGCCTTCCACGACAAAAAGATCCTTAAGCAAGAATTCAAAACCGGGGACCAAGTCCTGCTGTTCAACTCAAGGTTGAGGTTGTTTCCTTGGAAATTGAAATCGAGATGGTCGGGACCGTTTACGATCAAAGAAGTGCACCCCTACAGAACGATAGTGCTTTGGAACAAGTCCGGGAGAGATTTCACGGTGAACGGTCAGCGTTGCAAGCCGTACTTGGCAAATGTCACGATCGAGGAACGAGCCACTCTTCCTCTTTCCGACCCCCAAAACGCATGAGACGTCAACAAAGTCAAGCTTAACGAATTAAAACAAGCGCACTTGGGAGGCAATCCCATGTTATCCTTTGTCAATATGTTTATATATGTGATTTAAGTTTGATTTTATCTTTGTTTTTGTGTGTTTTCAGTGTTACTAGACGTCGGGATTCGCAGGAGGACGTCCGGGATCAAAGCAGAAAGATCACAAAACCGGACAAGCTGGACCTGTTAAAGTGATCGGTTATAACCGATCCGAATCTGAAGTGATCGGTTTTGCCGATCGGTCACAATTATGCGACCTGTTATGAAGAAAAAAACATCTCCAGCAATCGGTTTCTTCGATCGGTTATAACCGATCAAGATCTTCATCGAACGGTTTCCCGGAGCGGTTACTAACCGATCGCGAGCCCAGGTAAGTGTTTTTCTCCTTTTTCTCTCGCGACTTTCTCTCTCCCTCTCACTTACCAAAAACGTGAAACATAAAAAAAAAAAAAAAAAAAAAAAAAAGGGAGAGAACTCTCTCGAATCTTCACCGATTTCACCCATTTTTTCGAGCACAATCTCACTCCCTATCAATTTCGACCAACAAGGTATGCTCTTCATTTACACCCTTTTTTCATGAAAAACAAGGTTTGTTCCAATTTTGAGAAATCATGAGATTGCTTGATTTAGGGTCAAAAATTGCTTGATTATGGTTGGGTTAGGGTCGATTAGGCTAGGAGTAGTGGAATCATGGACCAATTTCGAGTCTTTATGGTGAGATTCAAGGTGTGAACCCTAGGTGTTCTTGATATGAATAGTGACAATTTCCGGGAACGGGATTTGTCAAAAAATTTAGGGATTTTGATTGAGATTGATTCATTTGGACTTCATTGATAATTACAAAAACTTAGAATCACCTTGAACTCACAATTTGGGAAATTTTGAATTATTTGTGAAATTGTGAAAATTGGTGAATTCTAGAAATTTTTGTGAATCCCAATCTCGATTCTTGGTGCGATAAATTGTTTGCTTGATTGTAAATTGCCGTGTTCTTAATCTCCGAATGTGTTTTGTAGGAAATGGCGACTAAAGCAAGAAGACCAACGAGCAAAAGAACGAAGGAAACAACTACTAGCAAACCAAGGGAACGACAAGCTGTCGTATGGACGGAAACGAAGAAGAAAGCGCTCAAGGGATTTGAGAGGTTCAAGATGAACTCGACGCGGTTTCCGGATCAAGAGTTGTTGAGGACTATGGGTCTATTTGAGGACGTGGCCACGTTCTTAGACTCTATCAGCATGGGCGTCTTGACGAGAATGAACGCGCCGACATTTGAGGTTCCGGTCCGGCACTTATTGGCAACCGTAACGGTTGAATACAAGGACCCTAAGGAGAAACGGGCGCAAGACGGGACACTTAGGTTCAAGGTGGATGACAACGAATTTGCATTGTCCATCTTTGATGTGTGTGATGCATATGGATTCGCCAAGAAGACGCAAGTCCTATTCCCGGTACTGCATGCTGGGAATACGGTGTGGAATACCGTTGCGGAGGGGCATTACTCAAGTCACAGCGCCAAGGTGACATGTGTGCGGAACCCGGTGATCCGATACGTTTGCAAGCTGTTTACGAACACCTTCTATGCGAGACAAGGGACCGGAGCGGTTCTACTAGAGGAGTTGTGCTTGATCCACCAAGGGATCAAGGGGATGTTGAGGTATAGCGACGGAGAAGCCGTTGATGACGAGTTGGGTGACAATGTGAACTACGGGAGTCTCCTAGCGGCACGACTCGTAAGTTTCAGGAGCTGGTCTAAGAGAGCGACGAACCCACATCTATGGCAAGGAGGGTTCCTTACACCCCTCCTCGCAAAGGCGGGAGTCGACCTACGTCGCTATTCACCGAACCGCGACCGCAACTACCTCATCAAAAACTGGTTCTTAAAGGGAGGAAGTGACAACGTGTACAAGTTGTACGATGCAAGCATGAAGACGCGAACCTTCAAGCTTCCCAACACCTGGAGAACGTTGAATTCAGGTTGCGAGAGGACGAGTATCTCGATGCCATCGTCCAAGACGAGGATGAGCAGCAACAACCCGCTGAAGAAGAAGACAATCTGGTTGACGATGAGACGGGCGACGATCTATACGGGGACATCAACGACATACTTCCCGAGATCGACTTCACCCCAAAGACCAAGAGGGAGAAGATTGTCCACAAAGCCTACAAGATGCAAATGCGGATCAACAAGGTGCAACGGAGGATCAACGAGGCGCACAAGAAGCTATTCGCGAAGCTCTTCCGCAAAGTCAAGAAGCTCCAACCGCCCAAACGTCTCCTCGGACGATGAAGACGATGAAGACGATGAAGACGACGAGGAAACCAACCGTGACGAGGAGATGGACGATGACCCTTCTCATCACACTGAGGACCATGAGGTAGGCCCGAGCACATCCACCCACACCTGAAGCGAAAACAAGAAAGGACAAAAACTTTGTGAGATATCCAACTTTTGAACATTTTTTCTCTTTTGCGTTTTTATTTTTATATATAATTATATGTTATCTCTAGAGCTTGTGATACACCGAGACAGTGTAAATCAAGTCCGGGGGAGAGTACTAATCCTGGTTTTATTTGTTTTGTTTTATTTTTAGACTATTTTCATTTGCATTATTGGTTTCAAAAATCATTCTAATCATTTAGACTTCATTTTTCATTTTCATTTTTTTTTAGGATTGTGTCTAGAATGATGTAGGATTGCATTCATTTTCATATGGGACAATGATTAAACACATGAACTTTGAAAACATTGCCCTTGATAAATATGATATGATGCATGAACCGCTTTGAAAAATTGGAAAATCCATGCTTTGATCTCTTGGCTTGATTGTCTTTGATTATGATGAAACTCGCTTTGATTTGATTCCAACTCTATTTACTTGAACCTAACTTGAACATTAATTGTCTCGCTTAGGGATTCAAAATGCATTCTCATGGTCTTAATATATATACTCGAATTTTCTTATCCACTTTGCCACTCTTGCGCTAATTCGAGTAACTATCCTCATTTTTAGGGTAGTTCCCCACCTAATCACCTAAGCCAATTGTTTCAAACCCTTGTTATTTGCGAGTGAGGCCTTTTTCTTGAAAGTGCATACATTTGAAAAATCTTGTAAGAGAAAGGAACGACAAAGCTTATTCTCCTTAGACAAATGACTTGGGGTTTCGGGAGTAGAATGGTTAAGATATGTTGGAATGAATGGTGAGGGAAGTGAGGAAAATGGTGAGAGAAGAAAGAAAAATCGGGTAGAGGCTATAAAAAGAAAGAGCCAAAGGTACAAAAAGTAAGAAAAGAAAAGAGAAAAGAAAGCAAGAGATTCTAGGAAAGGAATGGGTATTCAAAGTCGTCTAAACTCTCGATTATAAAATAAATAAAAAAGGGAGAAAAAGAAAAGAAGAAAAGATAATAAGAGTTTAGACCAAGAAAAGAAATTCCCCTAGAGTGTTGACAAGAGAAAAAAAATAGAGAGATGAGGTTGTGTACATTGTATATATGTACCAAAAGAGCTTTGGGTTTTACTCACGAGATAAGAGATTGCGAGGCAATGAGCTTAAGACGAGAGATTAGAAAGCTAGGATAGGATGGAAGATAATCTTTGGTACATCTTTGTTCTATTCCTTCCTTGCTTTTTCGAATTGTCATGCATTACGTTTTTGTGAGAGTAAGTCACCCAAAAATTTGAACCTCCTCAGACATTATGCTTTCGAGCCTTTTTCACCAAAACCGATTGAGAATCTATTAGATTTCCTTATGCGAGACCGCACTTGAAAATATTTAAATGAATGTTAAAGAGTTGGTTGATAGGAACGCTTGTGGAGTCCAAACTCTAGGCATTTGAGTAAAAGATTCAAGTAGCGATAGGTATGGAGAAGTTCGTGAGAGTAGAAGCGATTTTAGCATCATGGCATGTTTACCTAAGGACATTGAGATGAAAGTTTTGTGTGTTTCCTTTCGGATATGAGTCTCCGTCTTCAAACCTCTCTTCTTGGCTTACTTTGTTTTGTTCGCTTGAGGACAAGCAAAAGGCAAGTCCGGGGGAGTTGATATCACTGTATTTTACCACCTCGAGTCTCATATTTTCTTTCGTTTTGAAAGGTAGCTTCTAATGTCTTGTCTTTCTCAGAGCAATGATCTTTTACAAATTAGTGTATTGATATGAATACTCGTTGGTAACTGTGTGCAGGTACATGAAAGTTTTGAAAGACTTTGTAAGAAACCCTGCAAGACCCGAGGGTTGCATTGCTGAGGCGTATCATGGTGAAGAATGCATGCAGTTCTGCAGTGAATTCTACCTCTCGGTCCAAACGCAGTCAAAGTGTATGTTGATGTCGTACTTGCACTTTCTCTTGAGGACTACTACTGATGTAACAAACATGGAGGACTCTTTGAAGTCTTTTGTAGCATGGCCTGCGAATAGAGTTGAGTTTGAACCAGAGAAAGAAGCAACAGTTCAGAAAAGTTCTAGTCAGCATTGTCCATCAACTACAAGGTCTTCTCCTGAGCAATTTCCATTAACTACAAGGTCTTCTCCTGAGCAATCTTCACCAGCAATGAAGTCTCCACAGAAGTTGACATCAGTTCCTACTTCTCCAATAAATAATCCTACAACAGTTCCAAGTTCTTCTCTTGAGCTTCCTCCACCACCAAAAAAATCACATGTAAAGAAAGCTAAAGCACCTCCAGCTTCTCCTTTACCAAAATCATTGGTATTTTCCTTCAACTCTAGCCTAACTTACCAAACCTTGATATCTGAAATGTTTTGTGGTATTGGCTGGTTATTCTGGAACTTGTTTTTTTTTCATTGTCTACATCGCAGCGTAATGCTGGCAACGTCAAGGAGAATCAGAAGTGCAAGCTGATGGATATCACAGGTAAAAAACGGGTTGTTGCGGAAGGCCGTTGGGCGTCAAACAACCCAGAACAAGTTGTCCACTTCGTTACCTTGGGCCCAAATGCAGTTCGAGTTTTGGTTGATGTGGTGAAGATCAAAAGTGCAGCAGTATGGAGGTCATCTTCTGAGATCGAGACTATGGAAGATACACTTGGTACATCTATTGCATGGCCAGAAGACAAAGTGGTAATGTGCTGAAGTCGGTTGGACGTGTTGCTCGTTAGTTCTTCTTTTCTTTGATTCCAAGACATGGTTGCTATGTTAAAACTTCTGTATGTGTTGCTACTTTGGTTGTGTATTGTACTTGTGGGTTTCGTTAATTATGAATCATCTTCAGTTTCGATATTTTTGTTAATATGATTCATAATTCAGGTACCAAATAGAATAAAAATTATGCATGAACAACATGTCAAAAGTGAAATAGCTCCAACAATGATACGTCTAAAAAGAGAGCAAAATATTAGAGCCACTAGAACAAATGAAATGCCAAGAGTCTAGTGCCACAATAAATCTTAAAAGAGCACAATAATAGAGCCACCATAAAATAAAAAATGGCAATAAAAAGATGTTATTATAAAATGTATAACAGCAATGAAAATCGTGCTATTATATATCACCATATAATAGCAGGACAACTTTTCGCTATTGTATGTGAGGTGATATCACTGTATTTTACCACCTCGAGTCTCATATTTTCTTTCGTTTTCCTTGTGTTTCGTATAGTTTTTATTACGTGTATATTGCATTTAGGTCCAAATCGAGTCGCATTGCATTTAGGATGTCCTAGGTCGTTTTTGTGTCCTTTTTAGCTTGCTGGAGCCTTTCTCAGGTGTTCGGGACTGATTTGGATGAGCGTGGACGAAAGGAGACGATCGAAGTTCGAGGAGGAACCGCAAAGATCGAAGGAAGAACGAGAGGACCGGAATTTACACGTGCGATCGGTTACTAACCGATCGATAAAAGCGGTCCCACGACAAATATCAAGCTCGAGCGGTTACAAACAGATCGCAAAAGTCGATGGCAGAAAAAACAGACAGGCGATCGGTTATAACCGATCAAGATTGTCTGGCGGATTTTAAGCTTGACTTTGGGGTCCAACCCTTTTTGTAATATATTCTACAATTATTGTGCTTTCTTAGACACAACACACTGACGAAAATATCATCTACTCTGCTTCTTTTCACTGTTCTAAGACTTCTCCCTTCTCCTCTCTTGTTTTTGTATGAAAGATTCAACATCCACACCATCTTAGTGAAGATTTTCTTACTTTTCTTCCACCAATCTTCTTATTTTTGCTATGTCTTGCTTTAGTTCGGTTTTGTTTTGTGTTTTGACTATGTGTGAGTAGTTTTATTATGGATCGTAGGTGTGGTTGATTTAGAGGGATAGATGATGATCTTTTGATGTTTAGGACAAGATTACAAAAGTTCTCATGTTTAGAAGTGATCTTAAAGCTAGGATTAAAGTAGCTACTCAATCTCTAGATTATGGTCAGTTTGCCCTTGGAAGAGGTTTAGTAGGCTGTCTAGAAGATTTCTAACATGTTCTTGACACTTAGCAAGGTGGAAATCGTGACTAAGGTTCATTTATTGGCTAAAAAGGGCTTTCGCTTCATGCTTGTTGATAATTTGGTTGCAATCGGAAGATTAGCTAATTCGAGTTATTAATAAAGGGGTTAGCATCACGGAAGTGAGTTAAGCTATTAGTTTGTGTCCCTTGCCATAGGACAAGCTCATTGAGTGATTAGAAACATCATAAGAGAATCATCGAATACTCGAAATCGCATACCATATCCTACGGTCAATATTTTGTCTTCTCGAGTAAACCGAGTTTAGAATCTTGTTTTCTTTAATTATGTGTTCTTAAAACTAGCTTGCAATAATTTTAGTTGTCTTGTATGTTTTTATTCTCTGTCTTTTATTTTTAGTTTTATCGTAATTAGTTCTTAGAACAAAAACCAACAAAAATCGTTTAGCTTAGCTTAAGTAGTTTCTTGTATTCTTATTGTGCTGTTCTTTCTCTCTGTGGATTCAATCCCTAAGTACTAAAACGACACACCGTTATGATTGCGGTAGTCTACACATTAGGGTAATTGATGTGTTGAAAAACGACTAATCAGGGGGGTCTAAGATAGCTCCTCATATCACGGCCAACATTAAAACGCTGTAATATATATATAATAGCGTTTCCACGACGCTAACAATGTGCATTTTTCTTGTAGTGGTTTTTTTGTTTTTCTTTCCTAGGGTCTTTCTTTTAAGCACTTCTCTAGAGTTTTCCTTCTAGTGAGCTCATGTTCCCCAAAACCAAGTACCATTCATTCCATTGATCCCCATCTTAATGCTAGCCTTTTTTCTTTGAACAACTTAGACTAGCTAAAAATGAAAGCTAACCTTTGTCGTTCCCGATACTTACAAGATTTTACACACAATAGCATTATCAAGAAAATGCCTCACTCAATCAAACAACGAGGGGTGGAAAGAAAACAGTTAAGGTAAAAGGTAGGGAACCATTCTAAAGATGAGAATGGCCACTCGGGTTATTAGAGAGTGGTAAAAGTGGATAAGATAACACGAGTGTTTTCTTTGAACCATGGTTATGTATCATAAGCCCATAAGCGAGAAGATTAGATTCATTTAAGTCAAATATCAAGGGGTTGATTTAAAATTAAACAAGCAATTGCGATACAATGAGTTAAGAGTAGAGAGATCAAAGCAAAGAGTATACGAGTTTCAAAAGGTTGTTCAAGCAACATGATAATATTACTAAGGGTATCACATCGAGTTTTAAACTAAGCTTTTAGTGGTTTCTATCATTGTCCCATATGCATATGCAACTATATGCTTATAGACTCAATCCTAAAATGAAGAATGTAATGATGCAAAACTATATGATTTCTTTTTGGATTTTTCAAAATTTTCAAAATTTTTTGGTTTTTCTATGCAATATACATGAATACATGAGACTCAAGAGAAAGAAAATAAGACAAAATACACAATGTTAAATGACAAAGACCTCCCCCCGGACTTAAATCACACCGTCTCGGTGTGAAATGAATCCAAAGAGAGAGTAAAAATGCAAATTAAAAAGTATGTACAAAAGGTCAAGTGAGGTACCTTAGGGATATGGAGATGAATGGTCGACAGGAGACTCGTGAATTTTTGACGTTTGCTGGCCGTTAAAACTCCTTGTCAGCTCAATTGTCTTGTATTTGTTCCTGAATCACCCCGTTTAAAGCATGTGAGGTCCGAGACTAAAACACACAAAAACAAACACTCCAAACACACAAAAACAAAATCAAAGAAACATAATCACATCACACATATATACATATATACAAATGATACCTAGGGATTGCCTCCCAAGCGCGCTTGTTTTACGTCACTAAGCTTGACGTTTGGTACCTTTTCAGACGGGTGGTGGGTTTGAGAGAGGTACCGAGGTCCCTTCCTCTATGAAGTCAGATGCTGAGTACGGTTTGAGTCTTTGTCCATTCACCGTGAACTCCCCACCGGTTTTGTTCCATAGTGTCACCGCGCCATAAGGTTGTACCTCCTTGACCTTGAACGGTCCCGACCATCTTGATTTTAATTTCCCGGGAAACAGCTTCAACCGGGAATTGTAGAGCAGCACGTGTTCTCCAACTTTGAAACCCTTCTTGACAATCTTCTTGTCATGGAACGCTTTGGTTCGTTCCTTATATATTTTTGAGCTCTCATAGGTGTCCAAGCGGATCTCATCTAGCTCATGCAGTTGGATAAGACGCCTTTCCGAGGCTGTCTTAATGTTGAAGTTGAGGAGCTTCACCGCCCACAATGCCTTGTACTTGAGCTCGACCGGTAAGTGGCATGACTTCCCGTAGAGTAGGTTGAACGGTGTAGTTCCAATTGGTGTCTTGAATGCCGTCCGGTATGCCCACAATGCGTCATCCAGCTTCTTAGCCCAGTCCTTCCTTGAGCTGCTTACTGTCTTCTCCAAGTTGACTTTAATTTGGCGGTTCGAAACCTCCACTTGACCGCTTGTTTGAGGATGGTAGGGTGTGGCTACTTTGTGATTGACCCCGTGTTTCTTGAGCAAGCTCTCGAACACCTTATTAATGAAATGGCTTCCGCCATCACTAATCACCACTCTGGGTACTCCAAACCTCGGGAAAATTATCGTCTTAAAGAGCTTAATGACCACATGGGCGTCATTAGTCGGGCTTGGAATGGCTTCGACCCACTTTGAAACGTAGTTCACCGCCACCAGTATGTATTGTTTCCCATAAGAAGATGGGAACCATGAAGTCAATTCCCCATACATCAAATACTTCAACTTCTAAGATTGGATTTTGGGGCATCTCGTTCCTTCTACTTATGTTGCCTCGTCTTTGGCAAGCATCGCAAGTAGAAACATAAGCGTGGGCATCCTTGAACAAGCTTGGCCACCAAAACCCGGAATGAAGCACTTTGGTTGCGGTTTTGAATGAGACAAAGTGTCCTCCATAGACCGAACCATGGCAATGGTATAATATGCCAGTCACCTCCTCTTCTGGAATGCATCTCCGGTAAAGACCATCTGAACACCGCTTGTAGAGGTAGGGTTCATCCCAAAAGAAATGGGTGATGTCTCTGAAAAACTTCTTCTTGTGGTAGCTATCCAAGTTCAGTGGTTCTCTTCCACAAGCTAGATAGTTCACGAAATCAGCGTACCAAGGCAAGTCTTGCTCCTTCAAACTCTTGACTTCCTCGAGTTTCAACCCCACGTGATAGCTTTTCTTCAAAATCTTCATGAGCATTAGATGTTCCTCGGGGAGAGAATCATCTATTGGGATTGCATCTTCAATCCTTAACCGAGACAAGTGGTCCGCTACTCCATTTTCGATGCCTTTCTTGTCTTTAATCTCCATGTCAAACTCTTGTAGAAGGAGAATCCACCTTAGAAGCCTATTCTTAGCTATTAAGTGTCTAAAGGCGGCATGATCTGTGTATACCACAATCTTTGATCCAACCAAGTAGGAGCGGAACTTCTCAAAAGCAAATACCACCGCTAAGAGCTCCTTTTCCGTGGTTGCATACTTTGTTTGGGCATCATCCATGGTTCTGCTTCCATAGTAGATCACATGGATCTTCTTGTCCTTTTTCTGATCCAAAACCGCGCCAACCGCAAAGTTGCTGGCATCACACATGATTTCAAAAGGGAGACTCCAGTCCGGTGCTTGCACTATCGGGGCGCTCACAAGAGCTTTCTTTATCTCCAAGAATGCTTTCAAACATTCGTCATCGAAAACAAACTCCACTTCCTTGCATAGAAGTCTAGTGAGCGGTCTCGCTATCTTGGAAAAATCCTTGATAAACCGTCTATAGAACCCGGCATGACCTAGAAAGCTCCGGATTCCTTTAACTGTGGTTGGCGGTTCTAAGCTCATGACCTCGATTTTTGCTTTATCCACTTCAATGCCCTTCTCTGAGATCTTATGGCCGAGGACAATGCCTTCCCGCACCATGAAATGGCACTTCTCCCAATTCAAGACTAGATTTGTCTCCTCGCACCTAGTGAGTACCCTGCACAGATTTGACAAACAAGCAGCAAACGAGGTACCATACACCGAAAAATCATCCATAAACACCTCTACCATGTCCTCAATTAAATCCGAGAAAATAGACATTACACACCGTTGAAAAGTCGCGAATGCATTACAAAGACCAAACGGCATTCTTCGATATGCGAAGGTACCGTAGGGGCACGTAAAGGTTGTTTTCTCTTGATCATTGGGGTGGATAGGGATTTGAAAGAAACCCGAATATCCATCAAGAAAACAGTAGAATGGGTGATTTGCTAGTCTTTCCAACATTTGGTCAATGAAAGGCAAGGGGAAATGATCCTTTCGGGTTGACGAATTCAGTTTTCTATAGTCAATACACACCCTATGTCCGGTTATGGTTCTAGTTGGGATTAATTCATCTTTATCATTTTTCACAATTGTTATCCCGCCCTTTTTGGGAACCACATGAACGGGTGAGACCCATGTACTATCCAAAATGGGATATATTATCCCCGCATCTAGAAGCTTAAGAATCTCCTTTTTAACTAATTCTTTCAAATTCGGGTTCAACCGTCTTTGATGTTCTATAGAACTCATAGACTCATCTTCTAGATGGATTCAGTGTGTACATAGAGAAGGGGAAATTCCTTTTATATCATCCAAAGAGTAGCCAATTGCTCTTCGGAATTTTCTCAACTCTTTCAAAAGGGCGGACAGCTCACTCTCGTCTAAACTTTCATTTACTATAACCGGGTAAGACTCGTTTGGACTTAAGAACGCATACCTTAGCCCAGTTGGGAGCGGTTTGAGGTCCACCTTTGGGGCTTTCAGCTCGCTCCAATCATCATCAAAGCTAGTCTCACCATTGCTAGCTTCTTGCTCGTCTTCGAGCTCAACGTCCAAAGCACTCATGAAGTCTATATCCAGGGCACTTACATTGTGTTCCAAATCGACAAGCTCCTCGTGTTCTAGTTCCAGGAACGAACTCTCTCCAACAAGGGCTTTGTGTGAGTCAAGTATCCTTGCGTACTCAACACTTTCAGCATGAAGAAACCCATATTCTTCTTGGTTTTTAGTTAGCGCCACTTGGAGATGATCTTCCAAGGCTAACTCTTCCAATAGTTCATCTGCCAACTCTTCCATAGCTTATATGTAGAAGGCTTGACCGTCGATTGTGGGATTTTTCATCACATCATTGATGTCGAATTGAAGAACATCGTCTTTGCCTAAGTGGAGATCGATTTTGTCATTCCTCACATCGATGATTGCACCAGCGGTGGCTAAGAACGGTCTTCCAAAGATGAGAGGATCTTTGGGTTCTTCATCCATCTCTAGAACAACAAAATCTGTAGGTACCAAAAAGTTCCCAATCATGACCGGCAAGTCCTCTAGTAGTCCAACCGGATGTCTCACCGACCTGTCCGCTAGAACAAGAGAGATTCTACAGGCTTTGTAGTGAGTGAAACAGAGGCGCTTTGCAACTGACAGCGGCATCAAGCTCACACTTGCTCCAAGATCACAAAGGAAATGGTTGAAGGCAAGAGGCCCTAGAGCACAAGGAATCGTAAAGCTCCCAGGATCGCCAAGCTTCTTAGACACAATCTTCTTTTGAATGATGGCGCTGCACTCATGTATTAGCACTACCATCCCTTCCAACTCCTTTGTTCTGTCTTTGATCGCATCCTTGAGGAACTTGTTGTATTGAGGGACTAGTAGGAAGGCATCAACCAGGGGCATAGTCACTTGGACTTTGTCCATTTGCTTGTCGAATATCGCCATGTATTTCTCCATGAGTTGCTTCTTAAAGCGGCCCGGGAATGGAAGCTTAGGCTTGTAAGGCGGTGGTACGAAAAAAGTCTCTTTTCTCTTTGGCTTCTCCTTGGTCTTCTCCTCCACATTTTCATCGTCTTCATCAATCTCAATGACCATGTCCTCTCCTTGTTTCTCAACGTCATCATCATGTTTTGTTGTTGGAAGTTCTCTAGAGGGAAGCTCTTTTCTGCTTCTCAATGTGATGGCGTTGATATACTCCTTCGGGTTGGCTTTGAGCTTGCCCGGTAAAGTGCCTTGAGGTCGTGATGAAGAGGAAGCACCTTTACTCTCCATTTGCTTGAACTTAGATGACAATGCCTCGAATTTGGAGTTGAGGTCATTGTAAGAGCAGTCCACCTTGTTGTGGATTTCCGCCATTTTCTTGCTCAAGTCTATCGCTCCATTTGCTTGGCCTTAAAGGATTTGTTGAAGCATGCTCTTCATCTCAAGATCTTGAGGCGTTGTGTTGTTTGCTTGTCTTTGTTGGGCAAAACCAGGTGGTGCAAATTGTTGCTTGGGTTGAAAACCACCTTGGTTCCCTTGAAAGTTGTTATTGGGAACAAAGCCTTGTTGCTGGTAGTTTGAACCTTGAGCTTGGTTGGAAGAACCGAAGGTCTTTTGTTGGGCTCCTTGGTTTTGCAAGTTCTGTTGTGGATAGATTTGATCTTGAGGGTTATCCACATTGGGGTTTCAGTATGAGAATTTGGGGTGGTTTCTATAGTTGTTGTTGAAACTCTTTTGATAACCTCCTTGACCACCCACATAGTTAACTTCCTCTTGTGCTTTGTCATCTTCCGCATCATATTGAAATCCTTGGTTTCCATTAACTTCTCCAACAAAGTTGATAGACTTTTGAGAAGCATTCAAAAGCTTGTCCATCTTTTCGTTAAGAACCTTCATTTCTTTCTTTCTTTGATCTTCATAGTCACCGCCTCCTCTTGAAGATCGATCATAATCTTCACTGTAATTCCCGTCGCTTAGAGCTAGGTTCTCCACAAGCTCCATTCCATCATTTACTTCCTTGCCCAGAAAGTTTCCGTTGCTTACGGTGTCGAGAAGCATCCGGTATTTGGATAGAACACCACGGTATAAGGTTCTTAATAGCGACTCATCCGAAAACCCGTGGTGTGGGCACTGCATCGTGTACCCCTTGAACCTCTCCCATGCCTCACTAAAGCTTTCGTTGTTCCTTTGAGTGAAGCTTGAGATGTCATTTCTCAACCGGGCTGTCCTCGTAGTGGAAAAGAACTTCGACAAGAACGCCTTCTTGCATTGATCCCATGAAGTGATGGAACCTTGTGGTAAGTTCTTCTCCCATTTTCTAGCTTTATCCCCTAGAGAGAAAGGGAATAATCTCCGCTTGAATGCATCTTCAGAGATGTCATTGATCTTCACTAAACCGCACACTTGGTCGAACTGATCCAAGTGATCCAATGGATCCTCCATAGCTAACCCGTGGAACTTGTTCCCTTGTACCATGCTTATCAAGCTCGCCTTGATTTCAAAGTTTTTATTTTCCACGGGCGGTGGAAAGATTCCGGTTCGTTGCCCATGTGCATTAGGTGCATCAAAAGCTCCAATGACCCTGGGCGGTCTTGGAGGATGTCGAGGAAGTACCCCGACGCCTACACCTTGGATGTCCACTGGTTGCTGCACGTTTTCACCAACAGCTGGTAGTGCTTGATCCTCCATTTCGAATTGATCTGGCTGATCAGCTCTCTCTCTTTCTCGTCTAGCTCGTGAAATCTCTCTCTCGTATCGTCGAATGTCGTCAACACGTTCAACAAGATTCGCACCCCCACTTGATCTTGTGTTCATACACCTATATGAGAAGAAGAGAAAGCAAAGTAAAAATGTTAGTAACAATAAAACTTAGTCTCAAATAGAGTCCAAATCCTAATGGCTATTGTTAATTTCCCCAGCAACATCGCCAAATTGATAATAGAACTTTTGCAAGTTGAAAATCAATTGCTCAAGCATGCTCATGTAATTGCAATACTTAAGGATCGAATCCACAGGGAAATAAGAACGACTCACTAAGAATACAAGACGCTATCTAATCTAAGCTATAATCGGGATTTTGGTTTTTGTTTGAACATATTGAAACATACGAAACAGAGAAATAAACAAGGGATGGAAACTAAACGTTATGATTTAAAATCAGAAACTATTCCACTTAAATGACATGACACAATTCCAATTCCAATAAACGAGAGGTAAAGTAAACTAAAATGACCAATAACTAGAAACTTAAACGGGATTGCTATTACGGTTTTAAAACGATATTAAAAACGAATCCAAGGGTGAAGTATATGATTTGCGGGTAACCTTAAAGTTTCACAATGATGTCAATATACTCAAATAATGCTAATCCTTAGACTATGATCATGAAATGAGACTAATCCAATTCCTCGGAATTAGTCACTTTGCAAATTACTAAACTAAGAACAAATTTCCATTTATGATTTAGTAACTTTAAAGCATTAAAAACAAGATCATTTAATCAACAAACATCTTAGACAACTGTTTCCATATGCTAAGAATGTAAGTCCCTTGATTAGTTCATTGGAGAATTTCATCAAACACCTTCCGGGCGAGAAATTCCCTATGATCTAAATCAACTTGATCATGGTCAAAATAGCATTAAAAACACTAAACAAGGAAGGATCATTAATAATCTAGGCCCTAACATCATTGATTCACTCTAAAATTACCTAAATCTACTTCACCCAAGAATTCTAGAAAACTACTCACTCATGGTCAAATAACAAAAATAAACCATAGAATTGAAAGACATTACGGAGATTAGAAAGAAAGTGAAAGAAAATTTAATAAAACTTCACTAGATCATCAAAGGTTTGCAAATCTTCTTGAAAGAAATGAAGAACAAGGTATGTGCTTTTGTTTTTGGTCTCCGTAAAAGTCTGCTCTCTCTTATTACAGGAATAAGAGTGTATTTAAAAGCATAAAAATCGGACTTGGGTCAACCCGACTTGGACTCGGGTCAACAGCCTAAAAAATCAGGGAATAAGTGAAGTCTGGCCATTGTTTTGTGAAGTCTGGCCTTATATTGTGAAGTCTGGCCACTTATATTGTGAAGTCTTGCCACTCATATCGGTTATAAATCTTGAACCACATCTCGGAATGACTTGAAACCACCTCCAAACGAAAGCTAACTCAATTATCTACGACTTTCATGAAGATCTCCAAAGCTAAATCCACATGGAAACCCTTCATATGAATCGATTTTTAAAGCTCTTTGGATGGCCTCTGCATTTTCATTTAAACTCCAAACGTCTCCTTTGATCCAAGCTACTCCAAGCCACTCCTAAACACCTGAGAAAGGTTCCAACAAGCCAAAAACGACACAAAACTCTCTAGGACTTCTAAAATGCAAGTCAATACCAAATGAGACTCAAATGCATGAAAAGATCATATAACTATACAAAGTGTGATTAAAAATTATGAAAACAGAGTCTTAAAAAGATGTAAAATATGGTGTTATGAAGCAAGCTATAGAGAACTTACCGGGATTACCAAGCTTGGGGAGAGACTTAGGCTCGATCCTAGTTGTGTTTAGTGAATCTTTGCAATCAACACTACCCTTGTCTTCAACCAAGGTCACGTCCTCATCCTTCTCAAGGGTCACTCCCCCACCTTGTTCCTCAATGTCCCCATTGAGCTTCAAGGGAGCGCCTCTAGGGGGAAGGTGTTCAACATGTGAACCGTGAAGTAGAAGCTCAATTTCCCTATTGGCGGTTTCATGATCATCAATGGGACGTGATTCCTTTGAGAAGATGGCATTGCAATACTCCTTTGAGGTTTGTATTGCTTTTCCGTTTGAAGAACTTTGTTGCACTTTGTCTCCATTGGCTCCCTTGGTCTCCATTTGTTGAACTTTTGAACTCAATGCCTCAAGCTTCTTGTGGAGATCATTGTATGAGCACGCTACTTTGGTATTTATTTCCTCTATCTTCTTGCTCATATCTAATGCTCCACTAGCTTGTCCTTGTAGAATTTGTTGAAGCATGTTCTTCATATCAAGTTCTTGAGGCATGGAATTATTTCCTTGAGTTTGTGGGACAAAGCCTTGTTGAAAGCCACATTGGTTCCCTTGAGAGTTGTTCTTGGGAGCATAGCTTTGTTGGTGATTAATTGGGGCTTGACCTTGGTTGCCATAGTTGTTGTTGAAACTTCTTTGATAGCCACCATTATTCCCAACATAATGCACTTCTTCTTGGTTTCTCAAATCCACCATACGTTCTTGGAACCCTTGGTTTGCCTCACCATTTCCAACAAATTGAACCGCCTTTTGAGATGTAGTGAGAAGCTTGTCCAACTTGTCACTTAGAGCTTTCATCTCATTGATTCGTCGTTGTTCTTCAAAATCACTTGTGGTTCTTGTAGACCGATCAAACTCATCACCATATGTTACATCACTCAAAGCAAGGTTCTCAACCAACTCCATTGCTTCGTTCACGTACTTCGCTAAAAAGTTTCCATTATAAGCGGTATCAAGCAACATACGGATCTTGGGCAATGCTCCACGGTATAGAGTGCTTAAGAGGGAAGCATCCGTGAATCCATGATGAGGGCATTGCGTTGTATATCCCCTAAACCGCTCCCACGCTTCATTGAAGCTCTCATTAGCACGTTGAGTGAAGCTTGAGATCTCATTCCGGAGTTTGGCCGTTCTAGAGGGAGAGAAGAACTTGGCAAGGAATGATGTCTTGCAATGGTCCCATGAAGTGATGGAACCGTAGGGAAGGTTCTTTTTCCATTGCCTTGCCTTGTCCCCAAGAGAAAATGGGAACAACCGTAGCTTGAAGCTATCCTCCGAGACACCGTTCATCTTTGTCAAGCCACAAATCCGGTCGAAGTGATCTAAGTGATCAAGAGGATCTTCCACCGCCAAGCCATGAAACTTGTTGCTTTGCACCATGTTGATGAAGCTAGCTTTGACCTCAAATTCATTGGTCTCAACCGGTGGTGCTCGAATTCCTTGGCGGTTGACATGAGCATTGGCCGCATCACCCGCTCCAACTATGTTATGACCATTACGGGCGGGTGGGTGGTGGTTTCCATTACCACCATTTTCTCCTTGATGTGGAGCATAAGCAACGTGGTCATTACCACCATCCGGGTTCACTTGCACGTTCTCCATACCAAGCCTAGCAATGTGCACAACCCGTTCTCTCTCTCTCCTTGCTCTAATACCACGTTGTAGAAGGTAGATGTCGTCTCTTGGCTCAACAAGGTTGTTGTTGCCTTTAGAATGCAAGTTCATGCACCTACAAGAGAGAGCTTGAAAGAGAGATTAGTAAACAAAAGAAAAGAAAAAGGCTTGATCTCAAAAAGAATATAAATCATATTGACTAAACTAGAACCCCAATCGGTAACGGCGCCAATTGATAAGTAAGATTTTTCCTAAGAATCAATCCTAAATATGCTCATGTCATTGCAATATTTAATGTGTCAATCCAATTGGGGTTTGTTCAATGCAACAAGAATGCAAGAAATTCTTTAATCTAAGCAACAAGTGTGGTTTTGGTTTTCTAACAACCTAATGATTCAAATTAAACAAGTGAACAAGTAATAGCACTAAAACGATTAAGACAATGATTAAAAGAGGATCTTTGGGCAAGGCAATTGATTTGGGGAAATCTTGAGTTAAGCAATGATGTCTATTCAATCACAAAAGTGCATTTCCTTAAGCTTAGAACACTAATCAAGATTTGCCTAATCTCTTAGCACTAATCACTTCATTAATTACAAATTCAAGATCAAATTCCCATTTGTGAAAATGTAATTAACAAGCATTAAACATAAGTTATATTAGCTAAGATTCACCTAAGACATTCACTCTCATGAGCTAACTATGAAAATCTCTTATTTAGTTCATTTGGGAATTTAATCAAACACCTTGTGTGCATGAAATTCCCTATAATCTAGATTAACTATCTCTAGCCTAATGTAGCATTAAAACCACTAAATAAGAAAGGAAATAACATCATTAAGCTCTAGACATCAAAGATTAACAAAAGAAATCCCTAATCTACCAAGCCCAATGATCCCAAAGGGATCTACTCACTAATCATATTGAAACCCTCAAATCCCATAAGAGAAGAGATAGATTTCATGATTAGATGATTGAAATGAAAGAGATTAGAGAAATTAAGAAACTAAGACTTTTAATTTCATAAAACTCAAGGTATCTCGTACAAAATGTTTAGAACCCTAAAAAGAGGTTTCTTTGCTCAAGAACAAGAGAAAAGAAAAGCATAGATCATGAAAAATTAGGTTTTCAAGTATTTATAAGGTTTTTGGGCAGACCGGGTCGACCCGGGACAAACCGGGTACCGACCCGGTTGAAGTGGGTCGTGAAAGGTGGTGGTCACACCGCTCGGCCACCGGACGGTGCAACAAACCGGCGTAAGGGTTTGTGCACCGGTCCGTTGCATGGTTTCATGGTCGGTCGGTGTGGATTTCTTCTTCAGCCGAGGAGGTGTGCACCGGACGCAACGGGACCATGTAAAACTTGCCACAGGTTGGTGCTTAGGTTCTGGCCGGACACCGCTCCGTTGCATGGTTCTGTGGTCGGTCGGTGTTGGCTTCTCCTTCAGCCAACCAGCAAGCACACCGGACGCAACGGGACCATGTAAAACTTGCCACATGTCGGTCCTTAGGTTCTGACCGGACACCGCTTTGTTGCACCGGTCTGTGGTCGGTCGGTGTAGATGTATGGTTGAGCAGCCAGACGGACGCACCTTCAGTAAATCGACCATATCTCTCGAACCACACATCTGAATGACCTGAATCCAATTCCAGTAGACAGGTAACTCCTTCCTCTACAACTTCCATGAAGACCTCCGAAGCTAAATCTGATCTTTAGCCCTTTGTCCATCCAGATCTTTAAGAAGCTTGGTGTGACCTTTGTACTCTCTTTTGGTCCATTACTCCAATTGTTCTCCAATTGTCTCCAAACACCTAGAAAACACTCAAAATCATGCAAGACTCACTAGGACCTAATGCAAACCACCTAAGCTCTAATAAAGACTGAAATGCTAGACAAAACTATGATTATGCATGCAAATGACTAGAAAATGCTAACTAAAATGCATGCTAGAACATGTAAATTATGAGTATATCACTAACGATTCCGCAGATGAATGCTCCACTTTTGTTTTTGGGCTGATTAAATCTCCACTAAGATAATCTTCATAGAAATCCAAAAACATCTATCAACGCTTCAGACTGAATTGACCACGATTGTCAATCTCTTTTTTTTGCTCCAGTAGGAGTCACCGAGATCATCGTTCCAAACAGTCGATTAATTAGGAGTCTACATTCAAGCTGCCTTCCGGAATAACTGTGGTTTGCGACGAGAAACCCACCAACACCGAATGAATAAACATCATCGATTGAAGCCGGGAAGAATCGTTGCCACCATCCGCAATTACTTCTTCGAAACGGCTCAACTAAACCAGAGCTATTATCTTCCCAAATTCATTGAAAAAATCCCACGAGAAAACAATCAAAAACTTTGTCACATCTAAATTAAATTGGAAAAAAATTACACAAATCAAAAGAAAAGTAGCAAAAGAAGCCAACCAAGCCGATGTCGGAGCTATAAAAGCCTTTGGCCATCGGCCTGGATCCACAGAGGAAAATCTCCTCTCTTTTTTCTCTCGTTTGACGGCTAGGATTTTTCTTTTCTTTCTATGTGACGAAGAAAAATAAAACCAAAAATTAAAAAGAAAAAGGTTTGTCTTAGAGTTGATTTACTAACCTCTAAGGTGTAGCAAAAACGGTAGCGATTAACTCCCCGGGCAACGGCGCCAAAAACTTGATAGCGTCGGATTCGTCTTCGAAACTATAGGTTTTAAATTTATAAACCTAAAGAATCCGCAAGTACACAGACGAGCGTTGTAGTACTTTAGGTATCAATCCACAGGGAGAGAGAGCTGTTCTGCGAGACCTTAGACAGAGAATAGCAAGGAAGTCTAAGACGAGAATAAGTTTTTATAAGGGTTTTTGTCACGAAAATGTAAAGAACGTAAAAACGTAAAATTGCTTGTAACCTAGAGATGAAAATCGATGGCTTACAAATAAGGTGAGAAAAGCGGTTTGTAAACAATAATAAAACGGTGTTGGGTCGATAGGATTATCTAGGGGTATGCACGATTCAATCACGGTCCCTAAGCTCTTAGTAACTGTTTCTAGATTTCAACTCCACAAATTGAACATAATAAACGGCGTAGCCTACTTTCGTACATCTTACGCACCAATAATCTATACACTCGACCAGTAGCTTTCGTCTTTGGCCGCGCAGAAGATAGTGATGTTCGCACGGGTTCTTCTTAATTCACGGCACTCCATAAGTATACTTTCGAGATATTACGACGCACACGCTCTTATGGATGAACGAATTGGGTGTTTTTAGATCCAGCACTATTAGTAGTACTTAACACCTATGAATCACCTCTAGTTCATGACGCTAGATTTAGCATTAACAACTATCTATAAGAAAATGCTCTAGAAATCGGCTAGGGTTTTATCTTGTGAAATCCTTATCGAACATATAATTCCCCGTTGATAAATCCTTTAAACGCAACAATGAAATTACTCAAACATAGATGAAACAAAAATCATGATTGAATAAATTGCAAGAGATTGATGAAGGAGCCTCACGAGTTTAAGAACTAAGTCCGGTGAGAACCTCTTCACCAATCTCGAAAAGTAAATAACAAGAGTTTAGGAGTAAAAGCAAGAACAAAACTAAACTAAAAATGGTGTAAAAGCAAGCACACAAAATTAGGTCTTCTAAGAGGCATATTTATAGGTCTTCTCTTCTGCTTTCGTCGGTCTTTAGGGTTTTAAGTGACGGGAATTGAACGGGCTTCGCATATTGGGCTTACGGGACGAAAATGGCTTGGCCGCGGGTCCACTGGGTCTGGCCGCGGCGAACCTTCACTTGGCCGCAGGTGGAGGCTTCCTGGCCGTGGTGAATTGCCTCTTAGCCGCGGCTAGGATGCTTCTGGGAGTGGCCAACTGGGACGTCTTGATCTTGATGTATCTTTTGATTGAACCGTTGGATCGTCCTCTAATCTGTTAGAATGGAAAGGCAGCTGGTCCTTCTTGAATATCCCCAAAATTGGGTTGGATCAGACGGTGAAAAGAACCTCTTTGGCAATTGAACTTCTGACGGTTTGACTCTGAGCCGAATATCTGGTTTTTCTCCAATTTGCAATGCTTTCGCTTAAGTGATCTGAAAAGAGTTTTGACACTACGAATATGCGAAAACCATAATAAAAACATAGAAAAGCGAATGAAACACTTATTAAAGTGTTCTTAAATAAACAGTAAAACGGGTAAAAATACGGTGTTATCAGTATGAAGCCGGTGAAATATTATTTTCAGGTAAAGTATCTCTCACAAAATCAGCTATCGCATCGACACAATCCTCAACTAAGTTGAAATCCGTCTTTATAGCCATCAACCTGTTTGCAGCTTAGAGAGGCGATATTCCATAACTACATCTTTTGTATAATGGTTGTTTAGACGCATCTAGCATATCAAAAAACTTTCAGGCTTCTAAATTTGGGTCCTCTATTCTGTTACCATCCTCAACATGATACGATGCTATATTTTCACGAAACACATCATTCACCATCTTAACAATACCTACGTTTACATCTATTTCCGGTGTTGGTTCATCTGACCTACCCGAAGTACTACCAAACCTATCTGAAGTGCTACCATAATATTGCACCATTGAATCAGTTTCTCCGTGCGTATACCAAATCTTGTAACCATACATAAATGCAGTTCTATATAAGGGATTCCATACTTTCCTAACAGAGACTAATCTATGATTTTGACATTTAGTACAAGGACAATAGATTTTACCGTATTCTGATGTCATGCTATTGTTTGACGCAAAGTTCATGAACTCCTCAACACCTTGTGCGAACTCATCCGTCAATTGACCCGCCGCGGGAGGTTTCTCCATCCACGATCGAAAATAATCATAAGGGTTTGAGGAAAACATTTTATAAGTTTTTTTGTTGTGTTTATGTTGTGAATGAGGGGGAAGAATTATTTATACTGGATTTTCAGCGGCTTTCCAACGGATTTTAAAATTTCAAACGGCTATAAAACGGCTACTTCAACGGATACATTAACGAATATATTACCGTCGGAAATCAGTCAAAAATTTCCGACGGACAGACAACCCTCAGAAATCCGGCGGGAATTTCCGATCATTTTTCCGACGACCTTTGATCCGTCGGAAATTTCCGACGGATTTTCGACAACCCTAAATTCGTCGGAAATCGATCGGAAATTCCAACGAATCAAAAGTCGTCAGAAATTACTATGTTTTCTTGTAGTGTTGAGCCGAATCTTCAAAATCTACCCCTGGCACCGTTTGTAATATTTCATTCATATACTTGTATCTTTTTGGCGGTTCTGAGGTTTCACCACCTTATTCTTCTTCATTTTTGGCGGTTCTGAGTTGACAATGAACAGGGCTGGAGATTTTTTTTATTTTGCTCTGTTTGAGGCAATGGCTTTATTTATGGGCAAGCCTCACCAAATTCCTTTTGACTTCTTCTTGTCTTTCCTAATCCCACTTCTTTCCATCTTCAAATGCCAGGTCCCTTGATATCTCCACTTTTTCATTTTGTAAGATGAGCACTCTTTAGCTTTTTGATTGGCCCATGAATAAGTAGGGCTTTGATACCATGTTTGAAACTTATGAATTTTCACTTAAGTAAACACGAGAATTTTTATTTATCAGAACTGAATCTGAAGAACTCTATTTTTGTACGTTACAACAACTTAAATAGATTTCGAAACATTACGAAAGTTAAGAGATGTGACTCTTCTTTCTTGTGACTCTTAACATAAAACTACCCTTAGTAAATAAGTCACAACCCTTAATACAAATAAACTTAACATACATATTAATCATTACTAAACTCAATTATCGATCAACAACCTGGACTAAAAAGACTAGCCTAAATACACAGATTCTGGCACTATACCAGTATATTTGTCAATTGTCATAAGCCTCTTTTATTTTGGCCGAGCTTGAATAATCTCAAGAACCATGTCCATTCACTTTGAGATTGTAGAATCTGAGATATTAACAATCTGTTTTGCATTAATGGAAATTCTCTTTTATGTTGTATAGGAGAAGCATCTTGACAACTGAAGAATTGCTTCAGATAGTTCCAATGCTCTCTCATGACAACAATGTCTCCATCGTGCTTAGCTCAACAAACCGGAATGAGAGGGTTTAGTCTTGAATCTTATTAGACATTTCCGTCAAATCTCATGTTCATCACCTAAGAAACGTAGTTGAGAGAAGTTATTCTTCTTCCTTAATCCATCGCTCTGTTTCTTATACCAAATCATAAATGCTCTCTATCTTACTTTTTAATGGCTTAATAAACTTTAGAAACACACAGTTCTACGCAATTTATTCAGTAGCATCTTCTTCTGGTTTCATACTTTAAACATACACAATACACAGATAGATATAGATATATAAATATCACAGCTGCATCTCGCTCTTCTCCGTCTTCTTCTCATCCCAACCATTGTTTTTCTTGA
The DNA here is from genome assembly GCA_002933915.1 of Eutrema heterophyllum. NCBI lineage: Eukaryota > Viridiplantae > Streptophyta > Magnoliopsida > Brassicales > Brassicaceae > Eutrema > Eutrema heterophyllum. Next base: position 273,576 of record PKMM01053184.1, read on the forward strand.
AACCTACACAGTTGAATCAAGATTCCGATGAACATGTGTCTGTGTTGGTTCTGCTACACAAGTAGGAACAGAGCTTCGTATTTACCAAATTCGCTTAAGTCTGATTCTGCAGAATTAGTTCCTCTTCATTCTCACTTTTTGTATTTGTTCTGATTAGACCTCATCGAAAATGGCTGATGACAAGAGCCTCTGAACAAACTCTGATCTCTTCCTCTTCTCTTCCTGATCTTTTGATGAGACGGGTGAGATGCACGCTTGTCTCTTGCTGAAAAAGTAATTGCTTTTCAAAGACTAAACCTTTAGACTCTAAAATCAAATAGAGAAGCTAAAATATATAAACTATACCGCTCTATTTGTTTCTCCTCGGATACTTTTCTGGTTTGGCGTGTCACCGGTGATAAGTGTGATCGTGTAGGTGAGATAAATGACGACAGAAGAGGATCAGGAGTTCCACTTGCTGCAGCAGAACCATTACGAGAAGAAAGTCCTAACAACCTTTGTAGATCTCCTTCTTTTAGCTCTCTCCGAAGAAGGGAAAGCGTAGAATTTGAACTGCTTTTCCGTGATTTCCTCTTTCTCTGCATGTAGGAACTCATTAAGGAATTCAACAGAGCAACATGGTTCCATGGTAAGAACTAAGAAAATCTGTAAGTATAGAAAATGATAAAAATGTGACCAAAAAAAGAAAATGGTAATGAAGGATATCTTGAATAAACTCCCATGGTGAAGCGTTATGTGCGCTACGATATCAACTCCCACTTTTAGAGAGCAAACAGGGCATACCTGCAAAATAACAGATTTCCTCATCTTAAGATCTAATGTACACAGTTGGTAATAAACTTTTGAATTCTAAGTTGATTGTTAAAGTAGCAGTGTCAAAGCATTGCAGTGCAGCAAAAGACATTGAGAGAGAGAGAGAGAGGGAGAGAGAGAGAGAGTAATACCGCGTTCTTTGACTCTAAAGTATGTTCATCATCTATGTGACAGCACAAGCCAATGATATCATACGATTCTGCACAGAACGGGCAAGCAAACTCCTCCTGGAAATCATCATCACCATCTATTTCTTCAAAGCCCATTAAAATCTCTGCATTTTTAGGGGAGAAGATCTTATAAATTACGAGCATAATATTGGTAAAGGCATAAAATTTTCAACTAGCCAAGAGACAAAGATACGAAAGAAAAACAGAACTAGACTGCAAGAGGCAATCTGCTGAATCATGGTACCCTTCTGATCAAAACTCTAACCCAAATTCTAGTATTAAGTGTATAATACCCAAAAATCAGACACAGAACAAGCGTAAAGGTAATATAGTCTTTTAGTATGTGTTTCCTGCATTTACTTTCTGAGGAGCAGAGCAAACTTAAACTTTAATCAACTTAGCAGGATACAACTTAGAACCAATAAGTAAAAGATCATCATTCCTCTACTTTGTACATACTACTGAAATCTATGAAAGTACTAAGAACAACAAAAATTTCACTGCATTATCTCTCATTTTTACAGCTCCACAAACACAACAAGTTCACAAACTTTCATTCCAAAGCTCAAAACTAGAGCCAAAAAGGCAGAAACTTACACATGAATCAAAAACATTTGGAAAAAGTTTTCAGCTTGGCACAATCAATAAAACATGAATACATGATGTTTCATTAAAGCTATGTGACAAAAGGAAAAAAAAAAATCGAATTTTTCAGCACCCAAAAGCATATTAATGCCCTTCTTGAGCAGGCCCTCACAAATCAAACTAATAAGCTAGGAGCTCTAATCAATTTGATTAAGCAACTTAAGCACCACTATAATTTCAAATTTCACAAAATTTATGGGTAAATAAGCAAGTTCGTTAATTTTTTTCATGGTAAAGCTCACCAGATCGGGATCGAAGCGTGGACAGGAATCTCTTGGAATCAGCGTCCATCTCCGGCTTAAAACTTGCGAATCTAGCAAGAAAAGGAGAAAGCTTTTTAGCAGCAAATCCCAAAAACGGATCGATCCTAATAGAATGGAGACGACGATTTTTCTGGGTAGGAGGAGAGAGGAAATGAAAGTGCGATGCGAGAGAGGATATTTAATCCAGAAGATGATGGACTGGTTAAGACCGAACACCAAATCCCGGTTTATCGATTTTATCCGGTTATTAATTCCCGGTTCAGCGTTTTCTCTGATTTTTATTTCTTCTGATTTTTCTATTTCATCATTTTTTCTTCTCCAGCCCTAAATCAACAAAAATCGTCGCCGGCGAAGCTGTCTTCTTCAGGTATGTTTCCTTAATTAGTTCTTCAATCTTCATATTCAGTTTAAGATTGTTCTTGTTTGATTAAGCATCTCTGTCCAATTTTCTCCGGCTTTTGAGTCTCTTAAGCTCTCTAATTTGTTTTGTATCGAATCACAGTTTATTGGTCGTCGTGTTTCGCCTCGAGTAAAGTTTAACATGGCCTAATTTATTTGTATAGTCTTGAAGTTTGATTCGCTCTGCCACTGAAGTCACCACGACCTTATACATATATTGTTAACATGTTTTCTGGCATAAAGATCATACCTCGTAACGAGGTAAAGTTACTACCTGAATTTTTGATTTGTTTGTGTTCTGTCTGGCTTGAGTTTGATGTTATTCTATTTCCGATTAGGTTCTTGATGATAGTTCGGATGGAGAAAATGAGAAATCTAAAAGTGGGAAGGATAGAAGACGAAAGAACAAGGAGGTTAATAGAAAGGAAGGTAGGAGAGAAGGAAGTAAGAGAGACGGGAAGAAGATTGATAAGGGTGGAGATGACGAGACCGATGAAGGGGATATCGTTAGAAAGAGCATTGGTCTCGATTGGATGCTGCCGCCAACCCGAAAGGCGGATCCGAACCCGGCTTTAGATGTAGAGGAAAATTTGGAGGAAAGTAGACCTGAGGAGGTGAGGGAATTTTGCTTTGGAGTTATTAATCTAACTGGTTAGATGGTTAGTGTTATGATTTTTTTTTCGTTCTCTCGACCAGGTTACTAAGGTAAACCCAAGGGAACTAAATCCTTATTTGAAAGGAAATGGATCCGGTTATCCCGAGGAAGAATCCGAGGAAAGACGCGGTAAAGATCAGCTTTTACCGAGTTCTGTTGTTGGAGATGGGGGTGCGAGTTGGAGAATGAAAGCACTCAAGCGCGCAAAGGAACAGGCTGCGAGAGAAGGGCAAAGGCTTGAGGAGGTAAGTTGCGTATTTATTCACGGTGTTATGATTTAGCATAGTGTCTTTGGATTTTTGAGTATTGTCTTATCATTTGAGGGTCATGCAGGTTGCTGGACAACGATGGGGTTCTCTTGGTAACCTTGTTGAGTCTGTGGCATCCAACCGAGCAGCTCCATCTCGTGCCCATTTGAATGCCATTAATAATAGAAGAAGAGGGAACAATGAAGAGAATGATAAAGAAAAAAAAAACGAAAGAATTTCTGAGAAGGTACTTTGTGAACCGTTTATGTTACTTCTGATGTGCTTTAAGGTTTCTACTGTTTCAGACTGTGAAATGTGACAGCTATATTCTGACCTCGTGACGTGTTTTATGTTAAGGGTAATGATCGGGATTATTTGAAGGATGACTCGCCGCGTCATCGTGTATTGAGAGCCCCCAAAATTGACCCTTCATTATCCTGGGGAAAGAGAAAGGGCCAAACTCATAGAAACGAAGACTCGAGGCTTATATCTGAAGCTGCAGCTCACTTGAATAAGTTTTCTAATGATGGAAACTTCATGAAGGAAATGCTTTCTACGCAGAAGAATGAATCAGTGTCTCCCATAGAGACTCGTGGAGAACGCAGAAGTGATTTGGAGCAGAAAACATTACCGTCAGAGACCAATAAAGATGGTGGTGAAGGGTCTCTTCGCGGTATGGAATCTTTAAGTGTGAATCAACTGGCTGCTAAAGCCTTACAGCTCCGTATGAAAGGGAAACTTGAAGAAGCCCAGAAACTTACGGTGAGACGATGTCTTTTTTTGTTCTACATCATTCTCTCACCTTGTGCCTGAGTCCTTTTCCTGATCATTTTCGATCTCATTCCCTAAGTATAATTTTGTTCAGTTATTTTACCTGTTTGCTTCTGAAATGAATTCTCTTGATTTTCACAGGAAGAAGCAGAGAGGCTGAAAGCAAAGCAAGCTGTTGAAGACGATTCATCCAAAGAACACAGCATCAGAACTGCAGTGAGGTAAATTTGCTTTTATTTCTGAGCTGTTTAGGGCTTTGATACGAGGCTATAGTTAAGGTGTTCTTTAATGGTTAAGGTGTTCTTTAATGGTTAAGGTGTCTAGTTAAAAGAGTTTGGTGTTTTCTTTATGAATTAGGTTTTGGTGTTTTTCTTTTTTTTTTGCATTAGGTTTATGAATAAGTTGTACTGTGGAGTGTGGACCATATAAGGGTCGTCTATTGATTAATGAGAGGGAGGAACTTCCTTGAATTAACCTTATTCTCTAAGAGAGGCTAGGGAAAAGGAAGCTTAGCCTAAATCTTTTTCTCTCTTCTCACATTAACAACGAAAGCAAAATCGCAAGCTCGTATCTGGCATTTCTTTTTATGTCGAATTGTTTTGATTTTATTGTTCCTCTTTTTCTAACTCATTAGGTGTCCTATCAAAGATATGTCGGGTAAAAGGAAGAATGAAGATAATACGGATATGCATCTAGCCAAAAGCATAATGCAGAACAAACAGTACAAAACATCTAATCAAGCTGCGGATGATGAGTATGACTATGGAGACGCTCCAAGCAAAAAGTCCCGGAAGCGGGAATCGTCTGGTAACGTTCCTGAAAGCGAAAACCACGTGAAACGCATCATGACTCAGCAAGAACGCTGTCTTTTCTGTTTTGAGAACCCAAAGCGGCCGAAGCACTTGGTTGTGTCAATCGCAAACTTCACCTATCTGATGTTACCACAACAGCAGCCCCTTGTCCCAGGCCATTGCTGTATCTTGCCAATGCAGGTATATATTTTTACATTCTAAAGAGAATATATTTCACCTTAATTGCTTCTTGTATTAATGAGTGTTTTCTTACTGCACAGCACGAGGCAGCCAGCAGAAGTGTCGACGACAATGTTTGGGACGAGATTCGTAACTTCAAGAAGTGTCTTATAATGATGTTTGCAAAAGAAGGAAAAGACGCTGTGTTTCTGGAGACAGTGATTGGTTTGTCTCAGCAGCGTCGCCACTGTTTGATCGAGTGTATCCCAATCCCTCAGGAGATAGCAAAAGAAGGTCCTCTTTACTTCAAAAAGGCGATCGACGAAGCTGAGAGTGAGTGGAGTCAGCATAATGCAAAAAAGCTCATAGACACAAGCGTGAAGGGTCTCAGGAACTCTATACCCAAGAACTTCCCTTACTTCCACGTCGAGTTTGGTCTAGACAAAGGGTTTGCTCACGTTATTGACGATGAGCAGCAGTTCAATAGCAATCTTGGACTGAATGTAATCAGAGGAATGCTCGAGTTGCCGGAAGAAGACATGTACAGACGAAGAAGGCATGAATCGGTGGAGAGCCAGAAGAAAGCAGTTGTGAGCTTTGCACGCGAATGGGAACATTTTGATTGGACGAAACAGCTCGATTAGGAGATCGATGGTTTGCTCGGTAAACCAATCATCTTGATGTGTTAGCCCTTATCAACAGAAGGATTTCTTGATTAAAATGTGTTGAGAGGATTGATAATATCATTAGCCCTTAAACTAGGACTGTCCATTTCGTGATGAGTTCTCCGACCTGACTCATTCCCCTCCCAAATTTTTCTTCTCATACTTGTACCTGTTAAATGAACATGATTGAGATAGTTTAATTTGTTCCAACGAGTAAAGGGGGTCAGGTTTTTGATAGGGTATTCAAAATTTGTGTTTAAGAGATATAATTCTTGAAAATATTTACATATTACTCCAATTAGTGAAAGTTTGATAGTATGTGGTATCCAAACTATCTAAATTTGATTTTTGGTATTTTTAATCGGTTATATTTTAGATAATATTTTTAAGGGTGAATTTGATGAATAACCAAAAAACTATACAAAACAAAGAATATAGCCACACACACAAATGGTGTAATTATTTTATGATTGAACTGCCGCTTTTAACCTTTATGATATATGGTGTTTTTATTTATTTTTCGTTCTATATAGCAATTTTTAATTTTACTAAGTTTTTTTGGTTATTGGATAGTATTTCTCTATTTTAAAACATTAAAATCATTTGTTCTAATCTTGCAATTGAAATGGAAACCTTTGATTATTGTTTAGGATAGCTAGTTAATATCTTACTTGTATTCTTGATTTTGTGTAACCACTTTGGCTTTATATAGCCTAGTAAATACAACGATCTTTTCAAGGGTAATTCATCATCTTTCATGGTATCAGAACACCATCGCTCATGAACCTCTTCTCCAATTTTTTTTCTCTTATCTATTTCTCTTTCTTCTCTATCTCGTTTCGTTCTTTTCTTCCCTTCAAATGGTTGCTCAACCTGCAGCAACTGAACGGGTATTTGGGTTACAAACATCAAATCCCACATTCCAATCATTCTCGATTTCGATGATCATAATTATGATGTCTGGAGAGGGCTGTTTCTTACCCACTGCCTAACTTTTGATGTTCTAGGACATCTAGACGATACCTTGCTCCCCACAGATGACAACGACGCACCCTGGATAAAACGTGACGGGCTTGTCAAATTGTGGATCTACAGAACACTTGCTCCACCATTGTTCCGATCCTCTTTCAAAACCGGAGATACCGCTAGAGATATTTGGCTCCAAATCTAAAACCAATTCCGCAACAACAAAGAAGCTCGTGCAATTCAACTCGACGATGAGCTACGCAACACTGAGATTAGAGATCAATCAATAAAGGAGCATTCTCAAAAACTCAAATCCCTTGCCGACCTCCTCACAAATGTGGATGCTCCTGTCAATGAGAGAACACTTGTCATGTATCTCCTCAACGGCCTCAATGAAAAATATGATAGCATTATCAATGTTATCAAACACAAGGAGCCGTTCCCAAGCTTTGATAGCGCCAAAAATATATTGGAGATGGAAGAATCTCGCCTCAAGAAGACGCGTAGAACCTCGGCTACGCACGCAGATCATTCTTCCTCTTCAACAACTCTCATCGTCTCCAAACAGCCATTGAAAATTGAACAAACTCCTCAGCCAATACGAACACAACAAACACGGAAGTTCAACAACAACATAGGCAATATGAGAAACAACTTTTACTTCAGACCTAATTTCCCCAATTGGGCTTCACCAAATGGATGGCCTAACCAATTTCCCTCCTGGCCCAATCAATTTCCGAATTGGAATCCATACAATCAAATGAGCTCATACCGTGGACCGCCTGGGCCATCTGTTTTTCGTCCACCAACACAATCACCACATTAAGCTCATCTGATGCAGACTCAACCAACGCAAGATTTCAGTGAAGTATACAACGGTGAGACATTGCCTGACCAAGAACATCATATAGGTACATGGATTCGGGTGCATATGCTCACCTCTCATCCTCGTCAGGTATCCTCTATTCTAATTTTAATCATAAAATCAATCATTTAGTCATCGTTGGAAATGGTTCCAAAATTCCAGTAACTTCCATTGGCTCATCATCTCTAAACACAAATTCTCGTCCCTTATCTCTTAATAACATCCTTGTCGCTCCCCAAATAGTCAAAAACTTGATTTATGTTCGTAAATTCACGACAAATAACTGGTGTAGTGTTGAATTTGATCCATTTGGTTTTTCTGTGAAAGACCTTCAAACTCAGCAAATTCTGCTCCGATGTGAAAGCTCTGGTGTTCTTTATCCTCTTCCAGCCTCTTTAAATAAAATTTCATCTCCAACTTCAACAACTCTTTTAGCTTCCACTCCAACGCTTTGGCACAAGCGACCCGGCCACACTAATAATGTTTCTCTTCGTTCAATTCTTTTATCAAATTCAATTCAATGTAATAAGGACAAGTTACCTTCTTCTTGTCAACCTTGTCATTTGGGAAAACAAATAAAGATTCATTTTCATCTTTCACGAACTGAAATTACCAAACCATTTGAAATTGTTCATTATGATGTTTGGTCCTCACCACTTTCGAGCATCAGTGGGATCTAATACTATGTTATGTTTCTTGATCACTTTACACAATTTCTCTGGGTCTATCCGATACGCCGTAAAAGTGAAGTTTTTTCAAAATTCCTCAACTTCACGGCTTACATCAAAAATCAGTTCGGTGCTCAAATTCAATCTTTCCAATGCAACAACGGAGGAGAATTTAACAACAACGAATTCCATGAGTATTTTGATACAAATGGGATTAAAGTTCGCTTCTCTTGCCCTCACACCTCTAAACAAAATGGGAAGTCTGAGTGTATGATAAGAACCATTAACAACACTGTGCGAGCTCTCCTCGTGTTATTGGATAGAAGCTCTCCATGTCGTTGTCCACCTCTTGAACATCCTTCCTTCTTCCACTATTCAAAATCAAATCCCCTTCACTCTGCTTTTCAATAAAAATCCCACTTGCGATCATTTGAGAGTCTTTGGCTGTTTATGTTTTCCCAACTTAAAACATTGAATCTTCACAAACTGTCTCCAAGATTAACACTTTGCTTGTTTCTTGGTTATCCTTCGCAACATCATGGATATAGATGTTTTGATCTAAAAACCAATAAGATCATCATATCTCGCCACGTTCACTTTGATGAGGATATATTTCCAGCAGCTGAAAAACATTATAATCGAGAAAAATCTGATAAGGTTTTTCAATAACCTCTTCCTGCTCCTACACCGACCACTCCTCTCCTTCCTCCTTCTTTACACTCGGTTCCAAATATCCAGCCACAACAAGCTACTGCAGCTAACACTCGTCACACAATGACGACACGTGCCAAGGCTGGAATTCGAAAACCTAAATAGATTTTTTCTCTTCTCACCACCACAAAATCTCCACTACCAAAAAGCTACATTCAAACTCTTTGATCCTAATTGGACACCAGCGATGACTGATGAACATGGTGCTATGATTGAAACTAGAACATGGGATCTTGTACCGCGACCTCCAAAGGTCAATATCATTAAATCCATGTGGCTGTTCAAACATAAATAATGGAGCTCTTACATGTCATAAAGTCATATTGGAAGCTAATGGAAAATCTCAAGAAGCTGGCATTGACTTCACGGAGACATTCAGTCCTGTCGTCAAACCTGCAACGATACGTATTGTTCTCAATATCAGGGTTGCTTGTGATTGGCCCATTCATCAATTAGATGTAAAAAACGCCTTTTCGTAGGGTGATTTTGAAGAAACGGTGTATATGCATCAACCTCCGGGTTTTGTATATCAAAACTTCCCCAATCATGTCTGCAAGCTACGAAAGGCCATCTATGGCTTAACAGGCGCCGAGAGCTTGGAATTCCATATTCGCGAAGTTTATCACTAATATTGGCTTTGTTACAAGCAAAGCAGATGTTTCCTTGTTTGTTTTCAGTAAAAACAGTGATATGGCTTACATTATGCTCTATGTCGACAATATTATATTAACTGTCTCATCTACAAGTCTTCTGCAACAGATTATCGCATCGCTCAAAGCAGAATTTCCGATGACAGACATGGGCATCGCTCAAAGCAGAATTTCCGATGATAGACATTATTCAGATGCTGATTGGGCAGGCTGTCCGGATACAAGACGATCAACTTCTGGTTATTATGTTTTCTAGGACAGAATCTGATTTCATGGTCAGCTAAGCGCCAACCAACCGTCTCCAGATCAAGCTCGGAGGCTAAATATAAGGGAGTAGCAAACATTGTTGTTGAGCTTTGTTGGCTGCGAAATCTGTTGTTGGAACTTCATTACAACATCACCAAAGCTTCAATCGTTTACTGTGATAATATCAGTTCAGTCTACCTAGCTACCAATCCGGTGAAACATCAAAGAACGAAGCATATAGAGGTCGACATACACTTTGTTCGTGAGAAAGTGGCAATAGGCGAAGTAAAAGTTATACATGGTCCATCATCTCTTCAATATGCAGATATTTTCACTAAGGGTCTACCAACTCATTGTTTCAAGAATTTCATACCAGTTTAACCGTACGGCAATCCGGCGCTTCAACTGGGGGAGGGTGATAGAATATAGGAATATTCTGTTATTATTATTTAGGATAACTTGTGTAATATCTTACTTGTATTCCTGATTTTCTGTAATCATTTTGGCTTTATATATCCTAATAAATACAACGATCTTCTTAATGAGAATTCATTATTTTTCAACTTTTACCTAGAACATTTACCTAGAACCCACATGAACCAAACATGATTTGCGACATTCAAGTTAATAAATAAACTTGGAATGATTGGTTAGTAAATAAGATTTATCTACGAAAAACATCATCAAAATTACTTTTTCGATATATCATCAAATTTACTTTTTTCGATATATCTGTCTTAAATATATAAAAAAAAAAAAAAAAATTTAAGTTTTCGAGCTCTAATCAATAGGTTCTAAAATGAAAACAAAAAGGAAAAGGGTCAAACCATATCGAATGCTTTCGATTTGATATCAATGAAAAAAAAAAAAAAAAAAACTTGAATCTTAAATCATGAGATAACATTTGTGACTGGGGGCATGTGGGAAGCAAAAGCAACTTCGCAAACACGCGTCAAAAAAGAAATTCCAATAAACTCTATCGAGTTCTCTAGTTGGTTTTAAAAGATAATTTTATTTTATAGCCTTGAGACTAGAAAATAGAAAATGGAATTAAAATCTAGACTTAACTTGATACAACACGACACAAACACGAACCAAAGTATTAACGCATCGCAGCACTACTCCTTGAGATGTTGACACGTGGTCTTTTGCTACCCCTTGGATTGTTGTTACATTCAAAGCTTACATTATCTCCACCAACCATATCCGTAAACATCCGTTGCAAGTCCTCTAAGTTGTCTCCCTAATTAATCAAAACTGAACCGGTTCGTTAAAATTACTTTAAACAGGAAAAAAATCTGAAACCAATCTTTGATAAACTACAAACATCTTTAAAATTTATCGTATAATCGTGATCGATTAACCGTGATCAAGACAATCTTTGGTCTGAAATCGACCAAAATAAAGAAAACGCACATAATCGAATATAGCAATTGATCTAATCAGTCCTTCAAACCGAAAAAATCTGAAAACAAATCTTTAAATTACAAACCTATTTTACTGGAGGTGGGTTTCACACCCCCTCTTAGAGCCTTTCCCAAATCAAGATCGGCCCATCTGATAAACAAAATCCATCAAGCCCATTAAACTTAGCCGTACGACCTACGGAACAGTGAGGTGGAGCACCACCAAGACTGCCATCAAAGGATTGGCCAGCCCGTCCTGCTCAATTGATCGAACTGTCCTGACCGGCCATACGACCTACAACTTAAAGCATATCTAAACAACCGTCCTAATCTTAGTATAAATAGTGATGTACTCTCATTATGAACAAGATCCAAATTTTGGAATAAATGCTCTAACAACAACTTACACCGACCTTATATTCACCGACCTATAAAATCACTGACATGATTACATTCTGTTTAGATATACCGAACTCGAATATCTCTTCGTAGATCGTTATCTAAACCGACCAATTTCTTCATCTCAACAATCGACCTTGTTCGTTATTGATATTACCGACCTACGACTTTAAATATAATCAAAATTCTTCGAACCTCTTCTTTGAATTCATACGTTACCAGGTTACCCTAACCGATACAACAATTGGCGTCCACCGTGGGGCTCAGAGAAATTTCTCAACGCAAAAAGCGACTTGGCAATAAGCGAATCAACGATGTCAGGACCGCTACCCACAGCAGCAACGAACGCGACGATCATAACACCTCAATTTATCGGACCCGAACTTCCAAACCAAAGGGACGGCTATATGACGATCTCTAACGCAGAACTCGGCGCATCACAAGTAATGCCGCCACCACTCGCTAGCGACGTCTCAACTGTCGAGCATACCAACATCCCAGCCCTCTTTGGAACGCTCCTCGCACGAATAGACGAGCTAACCCGAGGGACCAATCGTCGTTTTGACGAGATAACCGCAGCTCAGACTGCCTGTCAAGATCAAGTCAACGATCTACATTCTCAGGAAGTTCAATCACCCGAACGACAATCCGCCCTAGATAATATCCACCTGCGGCGTAATTTGTTCGGTGACCGCCCATCTCCTCCGATCCAATCAAGCCGGCCTCTAACTTTCAACGGAGTTAATGCATGACCACCTACCTACGAAACGCCGACTCATCATATTAGAGACCTTGGACGAGACCAAGAGATCAAGGAGATGCATGCTAAGCTCCAAGCCATGACATATTTGGTCCATTGGGCCACAGAGATTGACCGCGTATTGAAAGAGACACAAAATACGCTTTTCACGACTTGAATATCTGACTTCCCAGTCTGTAATCCGGGGGAAAATCAATTTTCCGATTTATACGGGGGATTCGGACCCCAACCAACATATGACGGCATTCTGAATAGCGATGGGAGGAGCTCGTTTCTCTGCTGAATAGCGAGACGCTAGTTACTGTCAACTCTTTGTGGAAAATCTAAGCGGAGACGCTCTGGTTTGGTTTTCAAAGCTCGAGGCGAACTCCATAGGTAGCTATCACGCGCTATCTACTGCCTTCCTCAAGCGCTACCATATGTTCCTCCAAGACCCGACCTCCTGCGCCAACTTTTATACCATTGCACAAGGCGAAAAAGAATCTCTCAAATCCTTCATGACCAGATTCAACGCGATCAGTGCCCAATGACGCGTACCAGCTTTAAAAGGTGCCCTTCGCCACAACATGAAATTCCGAGATAGCCTAAAACTCGATAGGCCACCGACCCTAGAGGATGCCCTACACAGAGCGGTATTGTACATCAAAGACGAAGAGGAAAAGGAAGCCATGGCCAAGATATGCTCGTCCACCAGAGCACCACCGATCAAAGATAAAGTGAAAGAAGAGTATTATGAACCACGACAGCACTTCGATAAAGAATTTCGCAACAACAACGACAGAGCCAGAAGAGCGAACGTGTGTAACATCGGCGAGACACAACCATGGCAACAATCGAGGATCTGTTTGGTCGGGTGACGAGATAAGAGTACCACAAGCGTTACAGTCATCCCACTTCTCAATGCCGCCAGCGATATAGATCATTTCCCATCTCGTGCCAAGGAGCCACGTGGAAACACAAACCGCTGACCAGATAATAATGAGACGAGGCGACAACCGACCAAACAAATCCTCGTTTTGTTGCCATGGTTTTGTCTCGCCGATGTTGCACACGTTCGCTCTTCTGGCTCTGTCGTTGTTATTGCGAAATTCCTTATCGAAGTGCTGTCGTGGTTCATAATACTCCTCTTTCACTTTATCTTTAATCGGTGGTGCTCTGGTGGACGAGCATTTCTTGGCCATGGCTTCCTTTTCCTCTTCGTCTTTGACGTACAATACCGCTCTGTGTAGCGCATCCTTTAGGGTCGGTGCCCTATCGAATTTTAGGTTATCTCGGAATTTCATGTCGTGCCAAAAGACACCTTTTAAAGCTGGTATCGCTGCGTCATTGGGCACTGAGACTCGGGATGCTATCGCGTTGAATCAGATCATGAAGGATTGGAGAGATTCTTTTTCACCTTGTGCAATGGTATAAAAGTCAGCACAAGAGGTCGAGTGTTGGAGGAACATATGGTAGCGCTTGAGGAAGGCAGTAGATAGCGTGTGATAGCAACATATGGAGTTCGCCTCGAGCTTTGAGAACCGAACCAGAGCGTCTCCGCTTAGATTCCACGAAGAGTTGACAGTAACCAGCGTCTCGCTCTTCAGCAGAGAAACGAGCTCGTCCCATCGCTATTCGGAATGCCGTCATATGTTGGTTGGGGTCCGAATCCCCCGTATAAATTGGAAAATTGATTTTCCCCGGATTACGGACTGGGAAGTCGGATATTCGAGCCGTGAAAGGCGTATTTTACATCTCTTTCAATACGCGGTCAATCTCTGGGGCTGAACTGGTGGCCCGATGGACAAAAGATGTCATGGCTTGGAGCTTAGCATGCATCTCCTCGATCTTTTGGTCTCGTCCAAGGTCTCTGGTTTGATGAGGAGGCGTCGGCGTTTCGTAGGTAAGCGGTCGTGCATTAACTCTGTTGAAAGTTAGAGGTCGGCTTGATTGGATCGGAGAAGATGGGCGGTCACCGAACAGATTACGACACATGTGGATATTATCTGGGACAGATTGTCGTTCGGTGATTGAACTTCCTGAGAATGTAGATCGTTGACTTGATCTTGACAGGCAGTCTTTGCTGCTGTTATCTCGTCAAAACGACGGTTGGTCCCTCGGGTTAGCTTGTATATTCGTACGAAGAGCGTTCCAAAGAGGGCTAGGATGTTGGTCTGCTCGACAGTTGAGACGTCGCTTGCGAGTGGCGGCGGCATTACTTGTGATGCGCCGAGTTCTGCGTTAGAGATCGGCATATAGCCGTCCCTTTGGTTTGGAAGTTCGGGTCTAATAAATCGAGGTGTTATGATCGTCGCGTTCGTTGCTGTTGTGGGTAGCGGTCCTGACATCGTTGATTCGCTTATCGCCGAGTCGCTTTTTGCATTGAGAAATTTCTCTGAATCCCACGGTGGACGCCAATTGTTGTATCCGTTAAGATAACCTTGTAATGTATGTATGAAGTCAAAGAAGAGGCTCGGAGAATTTTGATTATATTTAAAGTCGTAGGTCGGTAATAGCAATAACGAACAAGGTCGGTTGTTGAGATGAAGAAATTAGTCAGTTTAGATAACGATCTACGAAGAAATATTCGAGTTCGGTATATCTAAACAGAATGTAATCAGGTCAGTGACTTTATAGGTCAGTGAATATAAGGTCGGTATAAGTTGTTGTCAGAGCATTTATTACAAAATTCGGATCATGTTCATAATGATAGTACATCACTATTTAAATTAATATTAGTGATATATCATGGTTTTTACCCCTTTTAAGGCATGATATAAGTCCGTTTTATAGAGTATTTCTACTATTTTGTAGTGTTTTAGAATCTTTTACAGGTTTTAGCACGTTTGGAGCATAATTGGAGATATTGGAGCTTTTTAGAGCATTTTGGAGCAAAGCAGAAGTTCGTGTAGCTGAGTACCCGATATGAAGCCTCAGTATCGATCGATACTACCCTAGTATCGGTCGATACTCACTGCAGCAAGACACAAGTCGCGACTTTTATGAAGAGTTGAAGAATTGCAAAATTGCCCAGAAGACTTTATTATTTACAATTTAGCCCAAAACGTGTTTTAGGTTTATAATTAGGTTTTTGAGCCACTTTTGTTGGCTAGACTTGATTACGCTTTATTCTATTCTGAGTTTTGTGAGAGAGCTTTCTGAGGGAGACAAGTCTGAGACTCTGTTCGTCCGAGAGAAGATTTCGAACCCTCTTGTTACTCTACTCTTTATTATTTATCTGAGTATTATTTCAGTCATGTTTATTGTTTCAATCACCATGTCTGAGTAGTTCTCTTGTTGGGTTTAGGGTTCTCATAAGGGTCTTCTCTGAATGTTAGGTTAATTGAATGATTAGGATTCACCATCTGAATTAGTTCTTCGCCTTAGGTTGTTCTCAAAGCTAATTCTAGACTGATCACCTAGAACTTAGATCTTAGGATAATTGGTTAGGCACGAGAGTGCGATTAATTACCTGATAGAACTTAGGGTAAGCAAAATAACTATTCGCAAAGAGATTTGGTTTAGTTATTTTGTGAACAAATCAAACTTGAACTAAAAGCTGGTTTAGACTTTATGATTCGCAAAGAGATTTGGAATTCTAGGATTTAGACTTAGATAGTTTTCGCAACGAGAGTTGGTTAGCTATACCTTAGTGATTTGACTTCAAGAACCGCGCTAAATCTGAATCAAGTTAGTTAGTTTATCTACATTCATTGAATTCCTGAGAATTACCATGAATCTATCTTTCTTCCAATCGACTTACAACACTTTTATTTACGCATTGCTTTCAATTACATCTTTTGGTTTAGCTTAATTCGAATCTATATAATCTATTGCGTGAATTCTGGAGTTCTTGTGTTCGACCCCTGCATATACTACAACAACTGCTTTAGTACGTATATGGTATTAATTTGAGCATATCAGATTTGGCGCCGTTGTCGGGGACTCAATTTCGCCATTAGATTTTAGCTAAGAATTTCGACTAAATCGTTGAGTATCGATCGACACCCTAGTGGTATCGGTCGACACTCGTCGCATTTTTTTTTCCCGGTTTCTTTTGTGTTTCAGGTTGCATGCCTAATCGAGAAACCAGGAGAAACAAGAACACTCAGCTAGTTGATCTGTCAAACGAGCAGCTAGCACATTTGGAACGCACACTCAGAAAAGCAAAGAAGCCAGCAAAGATGAACAACAACCCAGTGGTTTTGATTCAGGATGAGGCTGGTACTTTCAGAGACCTAGAGGGTCAATTGTGCAATGAGAGAGGGCAAAGACTTGATGGAGATGGAAACGTTATTGCCCCTCCAGCTGTTGTAAATGCTGAGAACACTGCGGTTGAGTGTGGTAGAACAATTGGTAAATGCAACAGACCTGATCAGTTCTACGCAAATCGATCAGCGATTCGTCCTCCTGCCTTTCAGAGAAACGACTTTGAGCTGAAGCCTGCATACTAGACTCTTGTGGGTCAGCACACTTTTCTTGGTCTTTCTAATGAACACCCCATGGATCATATTGAGAAGTTCGAGGATTTGGTCTCCAGCATCAAATGCAATGGAGTGTCCTACGACTACCTGTTCTGTAAGCTTTTCTCATACTCTCTTGGTGGGGATGCTTCTTATTGGCTCAAGCAATTATCAGCTGGGTCATTGACTACGTGGGATGAGACTAAGACTGCGTTCCTAAATAACTTCTATGACGATGCGAGATCAGAAGAGTTTAGGAACAAGATTTCCCAGTTTTCTCAGGGAACGACTGAGGCTTTCAAGGTTGCTTGGGCGAGATTCAGATCGTATCAGAGGGATTGTCCACATCATGTGTACACTATGGTACAATTGCTAAGTTTCTTTTTCAGAGGGATTGATTGGAGATTCCAGATGGCGTTGGACTCTGCGAGCAATGGAAACTTTTTTACCAAATATCCTGATGATACTTACCAGCTGATTGAGAATTTTGCGTTTAGGAATAGCACTAAGAGTGCTGACATGGAGCGTAGGAAGCTAGCTGGTGGTATGGAAGGTTCACAGATTGCTGAGGTGCATGCGAAGCTGGATTCGGTGCATAATTTGTTGATGGGCAAGCAGCATAAGGTTGTTCACTTTGCTGATGATGTCGAGGTTTTCAATGAGGATGAGGTAGAGGATGTTAACTACATTGGTGGTTCTGGTTTTCAGGGTCAGATGAATCAATACAACAACAACTGAAACTTCAACAACAACTTTCACCAAGGAGGGTTCAAGCCCTCAGGTTTTGGAGCGAATACCTTTGCCCAAAAACCAATGCAAAACAGCGATTACACAAGGAACTATGAGAGATTGTCCTATCAATCTCCACCGCCCAAGACTCAGGATAGTAAGATCAAGACTATGCTTGAACAGCTGGTTCAAGGGCAGGATAAGATGACGGTGAGCTTTAATGGGAAGTTGGATGATCTTTACACAACCTTGAATGGAAGGATCGAAGCTCTCAGCATGAGCCAAAAGAAGTTGGAAATTCAGGTTGCTCAAACTTCAGAAGCTGTGAAAAGACAAGAGGGTGTTCTTCCAAGTAGAGGAGAAAACCCAAGGAGGGAGCACATCAATGCAATCACTCTAAGGAGTGGAAAAGAGGTGAATACAGGAGTAAAAGGTGGCTTACCTGCAGAGAATTTCGTCGATCTCGACGATGAGGATTCTGAAATCCCCAGGGTATCGATCGATACACCCCAGTGTCGATCGACACTAGTCAAAATAATGAAACGGGACAACTCCAAAACCCGTGTATCGATCGACACTCCTAAGGTGTCGGTCGATACTGAGCCTACTGTCGAGAAGACACCTGAGATTTCGAATGCAGTGCCTAAAGTTGTTGCAGAACGAGTCTACATACCAAGGGTACCTTATCCCAGAGCTGTTGGAAAGACTAAGAATGAGGTAGAAGACTCTAGATGCAAGCAGATATTGGACAAGCTGATTGTTGAACTTCTTTTCCTCGATGCTATTAAGACTTCTCCAGCTTTCAGAAGATATGTCAAGAAGATGGTGTCTAGCAACGTGAACCTTGAATAGGGATGTGTGATGCTTACTCAGGAGTGCAGTGCAATCTTGACCAACATAATCCCAAAGAAACTTCCAGATCCAGGGAGCTTTGTGTTGGATTGTACGATATTCACGGAGAGGTTCGAGCATTCTCTATGCGATCTTGGCTCGAGTGTCAACCTCATGCCATACTCAGTTGCCAAGAGGATGGGTATGACAGACTTCACATCAACCAAGATATCTTTGATACTTGCTGATCGCTCAGTACGACTTCCAGAGGGGCTACTCGAAGATGTCCCTATTAAGATCGGAAATTGCTTGATCCCGACTGATTTCATTGTCCTGAAGTATGATGCTGAGCCCAAAGATCCTCTTATCTTGGGCAGACCATTCCTTGCAACCGCTGGTGCATTGATTGATTGCAGGAATGGGAAGATATCTCTTAACATCGGTGATTTGGTCATGACTTTTAACATGGAGAAGATGATGAAGAGACCAACCATCGATGGGCAGACTTTCTTCGTCGATACTTTCACGGACATTGCTGAAGAGTACTTCTTGGAGATGCATCATGAAGATCCGTTGGAGAGGGCATTGGTATGTTCAGCTGAATCTGAGGTTTTCTTGAGTGAAGACGCTGCTGGTTACTCGAAGATGCTCAACACTGCACCATCAGTATCGATCGATACTCCTTTAGTATCGGTCGATACCCTACGACCAGACAGAGAGTTGGCCGAATGTTCCAAGCAAGCTGCTAAGCTTGGAGATTGGAGCGAGGAGAAAGCTCCTAAGGTGGAACTCAATCCACTTCCAGCCAATCTGAGGTATGGTTTTCTTGGTCCCAATTCCACATACCCTGTGATTATTAATGCTTCTTTGAACAACGCAGAGGTTGCCTTACTGCTGAGTAAGCTGCGCATGTATCGCAAAGCTCTTGGCTATTCTCTTGATGACATTTCAGGTATATCACCGGATTTGTGCATGCATAGGATTCATCTTGAGGATGGGTCAAAGGCTGTCATTGAGCATCAGAGGAGGCTGAATCCAAATCTGAAAGAAGTGGTTAAGAAGGAGGTTATGAAGCTCTTGGATGCAAGGGTTATCTATGCCATCTCAGACAGTTCTTGGGTTAGTCTAGTGCACGTTTTTCTTAAGAAAGGAGGGATAATTGTGGTGAAGAATGAGAATAATGAGTTGATTCCTACCAGGACTATCACTGGGCATCGAATGTGCATTGACTACAGGAAGTTGAATGCGGCCACAAGGAAAGATCACTTCCCATTGCCTTTCATTGACCAGATGTTAGAGAGGTTGGCTAGTCATCCTACTACTGTTTTCTCGATGGGTATTCAGGTTTCTTCCAGATTCCGATTCATCCAGATGATCAAGGGAAGACTACTTTTACATATCCTTATGGCACATTCGCATACAGGAGATTGCCATTTGGATTGTGTAATGCCCCAGCTACTTTTCAGAGATGCATGATGTCTGTCTTCACAGACATGATTGAGAACTTTATGGAGGTGTTCATGGATGATTTTTCAGTATATGGATCATCGTTCAAGGACTGTTTGGCTAACTTGTGAAAGGTGCTACAGAGGTGTGAAGAGAAACACTTGGTCCTTAATTGGGAAAAGTGTCATTTTATGGTTCAGGATGGCATCGTGCTTGGGCACAAGGTTTCTGAAGCTGGGATCGAGGTTGATAAGGCTAAGATTCAGGTTATGACAGGTCTGCCACCACCGACTTCTGTGAAGGATATTAGAAGTTTTTTGGGTCATGCTGGGTTTTACAGGAGATTTATCAAGGATTTCTCCAAGATAACCCGCCCACTCACCGCCTTATTATGCAAGGAGACCCAATTCGTATTCACACCAGAGTGTCTTGCAGCCTTTAAGGAGATTAAGAAGGCATTGGTGAGTGCTCCTATTGTGCAACCTCCTGATTGGACTTTGCCTTTCGAGATTATGTGCGACGCCAACGATTTTGCTGTCAGTTCTGTTTTGGGTCAGCGGAAAGAGAAGAAACTTTATGTTATCTATTATGCCAGCAGAACGTTGGATGATGCTCAGAGGAACTATAGCACAACAGAGAAGGAATTACTTGCGGTCGTTTTCTCTTTTGACAAATTTCGACCATACTTGATTGGGAGCAAAGTAATTGTTCACACATATCATGCTGCTCTTAAGTATCTGATGCAGAACAAGGATCTCAAGCCTCGTCTTTGTCGTTGGGTTCTTTTGCTCCAAGGGTTTGATATTGAGATAAATGACAAGAAAGGAGTAGAGAATGGAGTTGTTGATCATCTTTCGCGGTTGAAGCTCGATTCAGACGTGCCTATTGATGATCAACTACTTGAGGAGTCAATTTACTTCATTGAAACTGGGTTTCAAAGTGGATTCACCGAAAATCTGCAATTCCCACGAATTGCAGGTTTCAGTATCGATCGACACTCCCCTGGATTCGATCGATACCCGTCGGCTTCTGAACCCGTTTTGACCGTGGAACACCTTGGTGCTTATGAGGAGTATCTCGTTGCTGCAGCTGACTCCGATCTACCATGGTATGTTCATATTGCCAACTTCCTCGCTGCAGATACAGAGCCAAAGCACCTACCAAAATATGCCAAGAAGAAGTTTCTGCGAGACATAAGGCGCTACTTTTGGGATGAGCCTTACCTGTATAAGCATTGTTCTGATGGTATCTACAGGAGATGCATTGCTGAATCGGAAGTACCTGAGGTTTTGTTTCACTGTCATGGTTCTGAGTATGTTGGACACTTTGCTACTTTCAAGACGGTGTCCAAGGTTCTTCAAGCAAGCTTCTGGTGGCCTACTATGTTTAAGGATGCTCATACCTTCATCTCGCAGTGTGATGTGTGTCAGAGAAGAGGGAAGATCAGTAAGAGACATGAGATGTCACAGAATTTTATCCTTGAGGTTGAGGTTTTTGATTGTTGGGGTATCGATTTTATGGGTCTTTTTCCTTCGTCATACAAGAACAAGTACGTTCTAGTTGCAGTGGATTATGTCTCCAAATGGGTGGAGGCAATTGCTAGTCCAACCAATGACTCTTCGGTGGTTCTTAAGCTGTTTAAGACCATCATCTTTCCATGATTTGGAGTGCCTCATATTGTTATAAGTGATGGTGGTAGTCATTTCATCAACAGGGTTTTCGAGAAGTTACTGAAGAAGCATGGTGTGAATCATCGTGTGACTACTCCATATCACCCTCAGACCAGTGGATAAGTTGAGGTCTCCAACAGGCAAATCAAGGAGATTTTGGAGAAGATAGTGGGTACTTCTAGGAAGGATTGGTCAACGAAGCTGGACGATGCGCTGTGGGCTTACATGACTGCTTATAAGACACCATTGGGCACTACACCTTTTCACTTGTTGTATGGGAAAGCATGTCACCTTCTGGTGGAGATCGAGCATAAGGCAGCATGGGCTACAAAGTTGCTGAATTTCGACATCAAGCCTACTGCTGAGAGGCGATTGATCCAGCTGAACGAGCTGGATGAGATTAGGCATCATGCCCATGAGAACTCGAAGTTGTACAAGGAGAGGACTAAGGCATATCACGACAAGAAGATTATCTTTTGCCACTTTGAACCCAATGATCAGGTACTTCTGTATAACTCTCGTTTGCATTTGTTTCCTGGTAAATTGCGTTCTCGTTGGTCAGGTCCCTTCACAGTCAAGGAAGTTAGACCACACGGTGCACTTGTCCTGACTAACCCCTCCAGCGAAGAGTTCACTGTCAATGGACAAAGGGTGAAACACTACATACGGAGAACTGAGATTCCAGATGGACACATGATGCCTCTGGATGATGCACCCACTGCCTGAAAGGCGGTACAATCAAGCTAATGACGTTAAACGAGCGCTTGGTGGGAGGCAACCCACTGGTGAGTCTGTACATACCTTTTTCCTTTCTTTTTAGTTTTTGGTTTTGGTCTTGTGTCTTCACGTGAAGCAGCTTCAGAAGAACAGTATCGATCGACACCCACCCGGTATCGATCGACACCATCCACACGACAAAGGAGCTGGGTATTTCTTAAGGGACCGTGGACAACATATCGATTGATGTCATATTTGCATCGACCAATATCCCTTGTATCGATCGATACCAACATGGTATCGGTCGATACCCGCCACCCAGGTAAGCCTCCTTCGATTTTCACCCGTCCACTCAACTCTTATGTTTTTCTTTTACCAACTCTAGGCTAGATAACACTGGGGACAATGTTGTTTAAGTCTGGGGGAGGTAGTTGCTGACAACGTGTTTGTTTTTCTTAGAGTCAGTCGTTTTTGTGTCAAATTTGTTTTATTGAGTCAAATTTTTGTTGGAGATTATGATCTTGTTCTTGAATCTACTGTCCTGACTTTGCTTCTAAGTGACCACTGTTACAGAATCAGCTCTAGATCGACTAATGAAAATCCAAAGGCTGACCAGTTAACTAGAAGACACACATGTTTCCAGCAGAGTTCTTTTAAAGCCTGAGCCAAATTTCTGCACTTCATCGATGTGGTTAGTATTCACAGAGCTTGATTCCTCATTCATATCTGACAAAGGAACCCATGTGTTTAAAAGTGATAGTATCTCTCTCCCCTGTTATAAGTTAATAAGAAGAAAAAAAAGCATAAAAAGATGAGATGATTTTCTCCTAAGTAGAGGGTTAGGAATGTTTCCAGCGATCCCATTATTCTACTTAGTGAGGGATGATCACACAGAGGATTGGAAGCGAGGTTAGGATTTTCCTATGATGTCATTATTCGCCTACAACCTTTGATACATTGAGAGGGAAGAACCGGAGATTCGGTGGCAAACACCATCAATACTCGCGTCTCATACCTTGATGTGTATATGCGAATCTTAAAAAAAGAAAAAAAAAAAAGAATACAATAAGAAATAAGTCTGGGGGAGAGAAAGTGATACAAAAAGTGTGAAATTGGGTGGTTCCTTGTCATGATATTGTATGGGAAAGAATCTAGAAGGTTCTTGGTATTAATCACAGCGATGAAACTGGCGAAGATGGGTTTAATTGAATGAAGCTGCGAAATAATGTGTGTAGTCTGGGGAAGCTGCGAATGTCTACGGAGAAGTACATGGTGGTTAGATTTGGATCTGGTTAGGTGACATTTGGGTGCTTGGGAAAATGGTCATTGCAATGTTTCATGAACAGATGAGTCTCCGTGTTTTCAAACCTCTTTTCTGGTTTAATCTTCTATTTGCTTGAGGGCAAGCAAAGGCTAAGTCTGGGGGAGTTGATATATCATGGTTTTTACCCCTTTTAAGCCATGATATAAGTCCGTTTTATAGAGTCTTTCTACTATTTTGTAGTGTTTTAGAGTCTTTTACAGGTTTTAGCACGTTTGGAGCATAATTTGAGATATTGGAGCTTTTTAGAGCATTTTGGAGCAAAGCAGAAGTTCGTGTAGCTTAGTACCCGATATGAAGCCTCAGTATCGATCGACACTACCC
Source organism: Eutrema heterophyllum (assembly GCA_002933915.1). Lineage (NCBI taxonomy): Eukaryota > Viridiplantae > Streptophyta > Magnoliopsida > Brassicales > Brassicaceae > Eutrema > Eutrema heterophyllum. The sequence goes on from PKMM01053184.1 coordinate 297,327, forward strand.
TAGTATCGGTCGATACTCACTGCAGCAAGACACAAGTCGCGACTTTTATGAAGAGTTGAAGAATTGCAAAATTGCCCAGAAGACTTTATTATTTACAATGTAGCCCAAAACGTGTTTTAGGTTTATAATTAGGTTTTTGAGCCACTTTTGTTGGCTAGACTTTATTATGCTTTATTCTATTCTGAGTTTTGTGAGAGAGCTTTCTGAGGGAGACAAGTCTGAGACTCTGTTCGTCCGAAAGAAGATTTCGAACCCTCTTGTTACTCTACTCTTTATTATTTATCTGAGTATTATTTCAGTCATGTTTATTGTTTCAATCACCATGTCTGAGTAGTTCTCTTGTTAGGTTTAGGGTTCTCATAAGGGTCTTCTCTGAATATTAGGTTAATTGAATGATTAGGATTCACCATATGAATTAGTTCTTCGCCTTAGGTTATTCTCAAATCTAATTCTAGACTGATCACCTAGAACTTAGATCTTAGGATAATTGGTTAGGCACGAGAGTGCGATTAATTATCTGATAGAACTTAGGGTGAGCAAAATAACTATTCGCAAAGAGATTTGGTTTAGTTGTTTTGTGAACAAATCAAACTTGAACTAAAAGCTGGTTTAGACTTTAGGATTCGCAAAGAGATTTGGAATTCTAGGATTTAGACTTAGATAGTTTTCGCAACGAGAGTTGGTTAGCTATACCTTAGTGATTTGAGTTCAAGAACCGCGTTAAATCTGAATCAAGTTAGTTAGTTTATCTACATTCATTGAATTCCTGAGAATTGCCATGAATCTATCTTTCTTCCAATCGACTTACAACACTTTTATTTACGCATTGCTTTCAATTACATCTTTTGGTTTAGCTTAATTCGAATCTATATAATCTATTGCGTGAATTCTGGAGTTCTTGTGTTCGACCCCTGCATATACTACAACAACTATTTTAGTACTTATAGGGTATTAATTTGAGCATATCAATTAGGACGATGGTTTAGATATGCTTTAAGTTGCAGGTCGTACAGCCGATCAGGACATATCGACCAATTGTGGATGCTCTTAGTTATTACGTGAGAAACGGACGTTAAGAAAAGATAACGACAAGAATTAACGGACGTTAAGAAAGATATTTTTAAAGGAGGGGAAATGTGAAATTACCAGAATAGGCTTCTTGGATTTTCTGAAACCGACGTTTAGCTTCTCCGGCGACACCAGGATTCCTCGCGTATCTATCCGGATGCCATTTTGTTCAAACAAAATAAACCAAAAATACTCAGATTCGTAAGAGAAATTCTGCGATAATAATTCGAATACAAAATGTTCAGACAAAAATTCATTCCCGACAAAGACTAGTTGATCCAAGTAAGTATCATGGCGAGCTTACGGTAAGCAGAACGGATGTCGGAAACGGAGGCGTCCTTGCGAATCCCGAGAACGTTGTAGTAGCTGGATCTGACATTGGATCCTCCACCTTCGCACGCCATATTCAAAAATCGCTCCTCCGTCTCTGATCACCCTTGCATCTTCAACGATCTATCTCTCTCTCTTTCAGAAATCAATTTCACAGCATCGGAAATTAAAAGAAATTCAACTGAAAATATCAGAGAATGAAGAACAAAATATCTTTGTAGGAGAGAGAGATAGAAGTTAGAGAGAAACCTCGAGAGAGATTTGATATTTATTTTATTTCATTTAAGATATTTTTATCTAACATGTCACGTGTTCATTTGATTTATTGTAAAAACCCATGTAAGCCCAATTTGAGATAAAATTTCCGGTTTGTTTAAAACCAAGTTAACTCGAACAACACATTTTAACTTTACTAAGTTACAAACCTTTACAAGGGCAACGCGATGTTCTGAAAAGCGTTAAGCGCTAGTCGGACGCTGGATTAGCATTAGGCGCTAATCGAACAGTGGACTAGCATCTAGCGTCTAAATAGTCTATATATATAAATTAATCTGTGACTAGGTGGTAAAAAGAATAAAGAAGAAAGTTTATGTATTTATAAATATTTGGATTATATATTATTAAAATTAGTAGAAATACTAAGAGTTAAAGTGGCACAATGGCAAAAAGGCATATTTTATTAATGAAAGACTCAACGAAACTTTGTCATTACGTATAACTCATTTTTTAACTATAAACTTGTCATTTGTTGTCTTGCTTCGGCACACATTAGACTTGTGGCCAATCTTGTGTAAAGTAGGCTTGAACTTCTTTTCCGCAAAACCCTACTTCTTGAATGTCATGTACAAACTTGGTTTGAGAGAGGATGTTGCTGTTTCCTTTGCCTTAGTCCTTGTAGATAGCTATGTTCACGTTGTGCTCACGCGTCAGGCTATTTGCGGTACGGTTTTTGTCCACCACACGCAGCCTTGTGATAACGTCCTCAAGAGGCATTGCCTTCCTCTAGTGCTTGATGTAATTTTTGAAGTCCAACCAACCCGGAGGTAACTTCTCGATGAAGTTGTTCACTGTGAAAATTTCATAGATGGACATTCCCTCACCAGCTATCTTGTGGCAAATCTGCTAGAGCGCTTCCACTTGCTCCATGATCAGTTTGGATTCCACCATCTTGAAGTGGCTGCGATTTTTTGACATCCATCATCTTTAGATTTATATTTATTCTCCAAAGATATCTAAAGTGCCTTGGAGGTTTTTGTTTGATTGTACGCTTCGTACATTAGGTCAATAAAGCGGCCCAAAATCCACCTTTTCACATAAAATCCCATGGATTAAGGCTTCAACACTCTGTGAGAGTATATGCATCAGTTTTCCCAACCGGAATGATATGTTTATCCTCTTGAGAAACTTGTCAAATTTCAACATTGTCAGAAAATGCATCTTATGATGCCATGTCTTGAAACCTTTTTTGTCAATTAAACTTGTCCGACATCAATCCTTTGGTGACCGTACTCGGTACTAACGAGATTGCAAAATGGGTTTTGGTAGGTATGGTCACTGGAGAAAGACCACCTCCAAACAAAGTCTGGCGTGACGTCTCATCAGTAATGTTGCCACCCGAGTTACCAGCAAACGCGTGTCTCTAACCTCTTTAGTATCTCACTGTTGACATTGGTAGTGTTGTCGTTGACGTTAGTCATCTGATCACTAATAAATAAATCGCTAAAGAGCGTCCGCCAAAAAACATTTGAATTCAAGCTTTAAATTTCATTTTGAAAACGCGTTTAAAACCATAAAAAAAATGTTTCTGGAAATCGTTTAAAATATTAAACTCAATAAATCCGTTTTTAGCCTATCGCTAGGGATGTTAAATAAAGGGTTTTGGCCCGGTCCGACCCTATATTTTATAAGCTCGCCCATGTGTAAGCCCTAACCAGTTTTTAGGGTTAGCCTAGCCCTGCAATGTTTTTATTTTTTTTATTTTCTTAAAACAAACATATAATATTAGTTTATGTTTAGTTTGATATATTTTTTGTAATCAAATAGTTATGTAAAAGTTAACTCTAATTGATATTTTACCTTATCAGATATAATATATTAAAAAACCAATTTCAAAAATTGGCGGGAAAACGCGGAATCACGTTTTTGTCGGAAAAACGCGGAATCATGTTTTTGTCAGAAAAATGTGGAATCCTTTTTTGGCGGGAAAATACGAAATCACATTTTTTGCTAAAAAAATGAATTTGCATTTTTTGCGGGAAAATACAGAATCACGTTTTTGGCGGGAAAATGCTAAATCACGTTTTTTTTGGAGGGAAATAGAAATCATGTTTTCGGCGAAAAATGCGGAATCACGTTATGGCGGAAAATTTTGTTTGGTTTACACATTTGATTTTGGTATTGTTTATGTTTTTATTAGACATTATTGGATTAATGGATAACCCATTTAAAAACAAAATTTAGCCTCGTAAACCCAACCGATCCGTTTTAGCTCTGATACAAAATACATAGTTTAAGGCTTAAATTTTTTATGAATTTGAGCCTATATTAACATCACTACCTATAACTACAATCAAACTGAGAATTGTGGTTGTATTCTAGAATTCAAAAATAGATTCATGTCGTAACACTACAAACGACATATTGAGTTAAGGAAAGGGATCATATTTTATTTTGTCTCCTTATTTTGTTTTCGAAAACATGTTTTCAAGGTCTCGTTTTATACTATTTCCTTTAACATGGCTTCATTTATATTCGTTTATTTAAGACTTACATCGCAGTTTTCACCACCGGTTTTTTGCGGTTCATCAAACCATTACATTGCCTTCCACTCATAATGCGCCACGTCATAACTCCAGCTCGATCATCGGCTCCAGAGATCTGTTTCCTAATTTACTTTTATTTTCTCGGCATATGTAGGAATCGATACGGAGGTCAGAATTTGTGTTTTTTTTTTTCAAGAGATCAGCGAGGAAGAAGACGGAATCATGTTTTTGTTCGATTGGTTCTACGGAATCTTAGCGTCGTTAGGGTTATGGCAAAAAGAGGCGAAGATCTTGTTTCTCGGACTCGACAATGCCGGAAAAACCACGCTACTTCACATGCTCAAAGACGAGGTTTGTTTTTTCCACTGTTCGGTCCCTAGATTCAATGTTTTTCTTCTTCTCGTTCCCAGGCCTGTGATTAGGGCATTCAATTTTAGTAGGCTTCATGTATCAATGGGGAATTATCGATTGTGGTTAGTTTTGTGACTGTGCATCAAAATTGAGAGTGAAGGCTAAATGAATGTGAGGTTTTGTGTTTGTGTGATTGGTTACAGAGATTAGTTCAGCATCAGCCGACACAACATCCAACGTCTGAGGAACTTAGCATTGGCAAAATCAAGTTCAAGGCCTTTGATTTGGGAGGCCATCAGATTGCCCGAAGAGTTTGGAAAGATTACTATGCCAAGGTACATTCTCTCTCACTAGTCCTTTTCGATGATGCAAATCGAACATAATGTGAGTTTGGTTGGCGATCATCAAGATCTTTTGTGTTTACTGATAGGTGTTTGTTTAGTAAGCTAAAGCCAATACATTTGTTGCTTGGAACAGATTCATTACTTCTTTTGTGTTTAATGATTGTAGTTGGCATTTTTTTAAGAAGCTTAGATGGAATTATTCTTTGTTACATCACAATCCAATTACACATTGGTTACATTCATATCCTTCAAGATGTTTTCAATCATGATCAGGTCTAGTAGAAATTGTAAAGTCCAACAATTTCTTTGTTTTAACCAGGTTAGGGATGCTATGGTTTGGAGCTTTTGGCATATAGATTATGTTGGGGACGTACTTCTTGGTCATTTTATTTCTCTTGTTACATTAGAATGCAAGATATGTGTAGCGTCTTTGATATGATTGTAGATATCGAAAGTTTGGCAACGATATTGAGCCAGTATATGTCGTACCAGTGTTGTTTAACATAGCTTATGGTGGTATCAAACCAGGTCATTCTCGTAGCAGTGATATAACCATAGATATGAGTTTTGTCGAGCAAACGAGAAGTGTGTTGGGTTAGCATATCCGGATTTAAAATCGTATTTATTAGTCTGTTAATCGTTTCTAGAGAAACATGGTCTTCTCTTTACTGATCGAAACTCTTTTTTCTTTTGGTTTTGCATAAAGGTTGATGCTGTTGTCTACCTCGTGGATGCTTATGACAAGGAGAGATTTTCAGAGTCAAAAAGAGAGCTAGATGCTCTTCTGTCGGATGAGGCCCTTGCAACTGTCCCGTTTCTGATTCTCGGAAACAAGATTGATATCCCTTATGCAGCCTCGGAAGACGAGCTTAGGTATCACTTGGGTCTCACCAACTTCACCACCGGTAAGGGAAAAGTGACACTTGGAGACTCTGGTGTTCGCCCGCTCGAGGTCTTCATGTGCAGCATCGTCCGCAAAATGGGCTACGGCGAGGGTTTCAAATGGCTCTCTCAGTACATCAACTAAAGACATCATCATCATTTCTTTTTTATATATCAAACCAAACCCAAGAGCATTTCCCTACAATTTGTCTTTTTTTTTTTTAGCTAAAAGATTTGTGAATGATGATATCACATCCTTCTCAGATAAGACATTAACACTCTTTTTCCTTTTTGTTTTGTAGTTTTCTGTTTTTTTTTTTTTTAATATAAGTTTGGTGACTTGCATTTCCAAACTTGTTCATGTCTCGGTCCACATTTTTGTCAACAGCTTGTGTTTTATTGAAACATTATTCCCAAGTTAGACCACCAACCTTTTTGTATGTACTATCACTTTATATATTGTGTGCACTACTCACCCCAATATCTGATTCAAACTATCAAAATCTCTCTCTATTCTTCATGGATGTTCCAAAAGTGTTAAGATTTTGGTTAATCTATGCAGTGTTGCTCTACGATAGTCAAAGACATTCAGGTGCATTTGGTTTTTTTTTTTTTAAAGTTATGAAGTATTATGTAAACGATGTAATATCAGGTGCATTTGGTTTCACTTATGAAGTTTAATTTGGTTTTCATTCTTTTGAGGTTGTTGATGCAGTCTATGCGCAGGCTGGTGGTGTCATCGGGGGCGCAGGGATTTTGGTTCAGAGAGCCGAGTTCTGTTTCAACAATAACCTCGTAAGTATATATGATCGATGATAAAACCTGCAAACAAAGAAACACTTTTTGACAATAGTTTCTTCTCGCCATATTTGCAGCTCTACAGAGGGTGCAATGAGGCGTTCAGACTAAACCAAGGAGGTGAATTCAAGGTTCCACTTGAGGACACAGACAGGTTCTGCAACGGCCCTTGTGCCGCGGAGACAGAACTTGTGCTTAAATGCGTTAACCGCGTCATGTCTGATTTCGTGTTTTACAATCGGGCTACACCGAGAGATATCAGGAACACCATTCTTGGTGGCTGCAGCAACTCCTTCACGCGAGGTTTTAACCATGAAATACCCCCAACTTTTCATCCTTGCACATAACCCATAAATTAAACATGAATTGTGCTTTGGATATAGGGAACTTCAATGTGGGAGATTATGCTCAAGGACTATTCTTTGGCAAGGCCGATAAAAAGCTGCCTGGTTTTTTCATTGGACTAGTTCTCGGTTTGGCGCCGTTGATCATGTGAATCCTACTTTTGTCAATCATTGGAGTATACAAGAGCATGTATGTAAATGAGATATCCCCTCATTTCCAGTTAGGTGAGTGAGGCCATCAAACCTCACTGGCTCCTATTTGAATCATCCAAATTAATAACCTATCATTGCTCTGAAACGAAGATTTCTTTTTTTCACGGTAAGGTTTTGTGACACGATCTCAATCCTACATAAGAAAACTACGGTTAATTGTACCTTTTTCATTTTAGAGTTTGAGCAAATATTTACACTTTCTCCTCTGTTTCAATTGTCTGATGGCTTGTTAAATGTCGAAACTGAGGTTTGCATGGAATGGCACTTAGGCTTCTTCTTCAACTTTTTCGGGTTATCCATGTGGGAGACCTGCACAGATATTTGCTCACCTTAGTTTCCACGTATCTACTAATACGCATGCTTTACACACCAAAGGCAATTTACATCACATATCATCCCAACAAAACCCACTCTTTAAGTTATCTTCAAACTCATATTTCTAAATAAGGCTTGTAACCTGAAGATTTTGAATAAAAACACCAGCTTAAATTACCAGATGAAAGAAAAGGGCTTTTAAGAGAGCTACTTACAATGTGAGATTTCCACTGGGCTGCCTCTAAACTACTGTCATGTGGAGGATGATCCCGAACATGGCGAAATATGTGAATCAGCACTGCAGCATCGAGAGCAGCATACTCTAGCTGCACAATTCAGTTATTATCAGATTCAATAATTATGCTTTCGCCCTCTCTCGTACTCATAACTCCGTTAAGTTTAAAGGCAGCCTCTAATTATATAACGATTGCGGTTCCTCAAAATCTAGACAACGAAAATATGAAACATTCTCCAGCAGCTTTTCTCGGGTCAGTCAGGTTCTAGTTGTAACATATAATGAATAGGATTATAAACCTGATTCTGGGTCAAAGGCCTTTGTTCCCAGTCGCTATTTCGTCTTGTTTTGTTCAAACCCACTCCCAATATTTTCTGATACAGAACAAAGAGATCAAATGATAAACAAACGACTTACGATATTAAACTCTAAATCTACCTTTTGAAGTGGTGATGCGGATGTAATAATATCAAATGATTTTGTGAGTTACGAGCTAGAAAACAATAAAAAAGCTCACCTTCGTTAGTCCTGATAAACCACCACATGGTTCTTTGAAAACATTTTGAATGTCTAGCACCATGTCATAGCGCTTGAAACACTCCAGATCCCCATACGAAAGCGCCAATTGCTTGATGTCACATTGAAAATTGTAACCTGTGGATAATTCATAATCAGGGTGATGCTCAGTCAGAGAGAATCTTAATAAGGTAGGCAAAGAAAGAGGGTATATGACTCATATACCGAGCTTTAATGTTTTATACGATTGCAAAATCTGACTAAGGCAGCTGTCCAGAACTTCAGAGGCGTCATTGTAAAGCTTTATCAAGTCCAATATGAAAATTTTGCTATCAGATCCAATTTGCATAATCGAAACCTGAAAACAAGACAGGCACAGCAACGATAAGTATATTACAACATGTTAGGAATGGGAAGAAACTAAGAGTAATTACTTTGTTTGGTTTACTGCCTTTCGTATAATTGGGTTTCCATTCACAGTCAAGACCCACAACTCTACATCCTTCAAAAAAAGAAGTTGCTTTTCTTAACCCATTTACTTCATCAACCCAAACTACATCTTCCACAGCTAGATCGTTGAGATGCAGAAAGCATTTGTCAACAAAACCAACCTCAGCCTCTGAGCAACATAAAGAATACCATTGTAAGCGCCTTGTCGTTTTAAACACACTGGGAGAAGTTCCATGTAACAATACATACCTTGTGCTTTTGGCAGACCTTTAAGTGAATATCGATCACACAGTTCATCAACCTTCTCAATGTACCCAGCTTCCATTGCCAAGTATACCTTAAAACTCAAAAGACCACAAACACTTTGGCAAATGATACAGAACAAATGACCACATCTGGTTTCCAAAACTCCCTATGAAAATGACAAATTTCCTTTGATTATATGTACAACAAGTGCTTACCAGATACTCGAGCAGCTGTCTGTCACCTTTTGCCTTTATTTCAGCAACATCCCAGCATGCTTTTTCTGCTAGATCCTTCAGTGCACTGCACATTAATTGGAAAAGGGTATACGTTTAGTGTTAATTACCAATTTTTGATAAAGCTGTATAATGTTTACAAATGAGAAGCAAAAGCGACTCCGACGACCTTTCTTTACACTTGTAACACAAATCAGGAAAATCATGCTGGAGATTGTTCTTCTTTATGACATTATAGGCCTGCTTTAGCATATTCCTTGAGCCATATTCTTGGACAAGAATGCATAAACTGGACTTTCCCATGAAAGTAGCCCATTTCTCTGCAGCTTGGAAGTCTTTATCCTCAACCATTTGTTGAAGAAAGGTTTCTCCAGGGAAGCTGAGAGAGAAATGCTCTAACAGAGACACCGCCATCATGAAAGATTTCGACTTGATCAAGACGGAAATGTATTCTTCCAGAAACGCACTTCCTCCGCAAGCAAATCCCTCCCCACGCCAAACTTCAGACGCGGACAAGGCTTCATCGATGCTTGTTAACCCAACATCAAACAATTTAAGAGTATTCACCATTACTTTCTCATCATAAGCTACAGATCCTCCAACAATAGCAAGGAAGAGCCGAGCAGCTAGTCTTCTCGCGGAAGAGATGTCTTCTTGGCTCGCCGGCGCAGGCGCGGTCTTGAAGTAGCGGCGAAGAGACGATATCACCAAGTGACTAAAGCCATCGCCGTATGTTCCAAACATAGGGAGCGCATTTAGGCACTGAACAATGAAAGTTGCAGGCCCTGGTTGAGGTTTATTAGCCAGAACTTGATGAACTCGATGCTGCAACACTTGAAACTTCTTTGTTGCCTTGCAGCTTCCTGATATATACTGAAAGTAAATCAAACTAGAAACACAAATGCACCGACTTTGAAAAAAGCAATAAAGCTTAGGACTTTATTACCATGAACATAGCATTCTTTGAGAAGATACAAGAACACAACCGGAGATACATAGGTTAAATCTGAGAACGCATGTAAACACAGAGTTCTTGCTGATTCAAGACCATCAGTTTCCTCAGCTCTTAACCCAGAAACCGCTTCTTCAGGATCAAAACCCATCAAATTCTAAACAATTTGAAACCTAATGTTGGCCCAAAGATACCATGTCAAAGCAAGAAAATGGAGGAAGAATCAAGCAGTTCGATATGAATCTTATGTAAAGCAAAACAAAGTGGAAAATAACTAATTTTCGCAGTCCTGGCGATAAAAGCAGTAACTTTAAAGCTTGAAGAATCCAAATATGGTACAAAAGAGGTTTAAGATCGTCTTGCATCAAACTTTCCGGGAAAATTACAATCGGTTTTTCTCACCGGAAATTTAGATAACCGGAGAGACTTACCGGTTAGGGAAGGGCGGAGGAAAACGCTGTATTGTGTAGGAAAGAGAAGAAAATGAAGAAGTCGGAGCGTTTATAAAGAGATGGGACTTTGTGTTGCTCCACAATATCGTTTTCCTCGTAACGTCCGTTGACTCCTTTCCGTTCATCCTAGGGTGTTTTAGTCTTTTATTTTGTTTAGCCATGGTCTAAGGAGTAAAGGGCTAAAGGTAGGGTTAGGCAAAATGTCTGTGATCCGAGATCCGATTTGATCCAGTCCAAAAAAATAAGATATTTGAGATTTCTGAATTCGGATAATTAGATTTAAAGTGTAGGATATCTGGATACAATCCAAATCAGCTTTCATATATAATTTTTTGAATATATATATGAAATATTCATATAATAAATAATAAATATCTTAAAATATAACCAAAACTAAAATTTATTTATAAAAAATCAGAGTATTGTTTTGAATATCCATTATTATAGATATAATTCTAAAATCTATATATACTATTAAAACAGAAACTTTTTTTTTTGTAGACAAACAAGATTCATTAAGGATATTTCTATAATTTATCTATACTATTAAATATGTCGCCAAACACCAATTATTTTGTAGACAATAGAAAAAATCAAAAAATAAAAAATCTCGAAAAAATATTAAATCATACTAGATTTTAGAGATTTTAAACTGGAAATATCAAACGTGGTTGTTTAAATTCCTGTAGATTTTCTTATTTATGTCTAAAATCATAATAATATCAAATCATATTAGATTTTCGAGATATAAAGTTGGAAATATCAAATTTTATGCATTTTGTTTTAAAAAAAATTGATAGTTTAATTCTTCATGTGATACTCTAATTCTTCATACTAAATCTAGTATTTATAAAAATCAATTTGAAATTTTCGTACTTTCTATTTATTTTTTTTATTTATTTAATACTAGGTGATTACACGCACCTTGTGCGGGGTGAAAGTTAACCTTAAGTTTGTTTATTAGAATATGTGAATGTTTTGTATATAAATATAATTACAAAACATTTTATCAAATTTAAATATTTATAATATTTATCTTTTTCTATTTAATTATATAGCTCGATAAAAAATCTATATTAAACCGAATTTTTATTTTTTAAATTAAGTGAGGTTTCTTACTCTTATATTTTGGGTCTTTTTATAATAGGTCTACGAACCACCATACATCTTTATTTCCGATATGAGACTTTTTAGTCACACATATTTCTTCACCATTTGAGTAATTAATGTTCGTTTAAAAAAAAATGAATTATAATATTTATGAAAAAACAAAGATTTAGTTTCTTTCTTCAAATATTAGATCAAACAAATATGAGAGAAAGAATATAATGTTAAAGAAATAATTAATATGATATGCTAAATTTTCAATAAATATTTTGGTAGCAAATGGAAGATATAAGATATTTTTATAAATTAAATACTGAATATTGAATAATTAATTGATATAAACTACAGTATTTTCTAACCAAATTAATATGAATGACATAAGTTGTAAATAGTCTAGCTAAATGTCTATTTTTATATTAGTCTTAGGAGCTCTCTTTTGATGACAAATCAACATGGCAATGTTGTAAATCGTATGTCAAGGTAAGGTTTATTTTTAACAATCCTTCTCAATTAATGTATAAGAGATTTTAGTTTGTTTTATTATTTTTAATAATTTTATAATGATATTTTAGTTATATTAAGCTATCTTTGGTGGATCCGGATCCGGATAATAATTTTTCTGATCCGAAAAATCTGAATCTAAATCCGTGTATCTTTCAATTCCAGGATATTCGATCCATGCCACCCTTAACTATAGATAAGAAAGTAGGGGTGGAACTATTATCCGGGATCCACTCCAAAAATCCGGATATTCGAGGGGGTCGGATCCGGATAGTAAAATCTCGGATCCGTCAAAACCGGATCCGGATCCTATAAATATATTAAAAATTTATATTTTTTAATATATCAAGATTTATATATAAAATAAAATTAAAATATTTTTTATAATAACAGATTTTTTTTTACAAAATATTATATAAAAAATTAATTTAATTATTACTTTTAATATTTTAATTCTTTTTTTACTGATCCGGATATCCGTGGATATCTTAATATCTAGGCGGATATCCGGAGGCCACAAATCCGGATCCGGATAATTAAAACTACTATTCGACAGATACGGATCCGGATCCGAATTTTATGAAATTTTAGGATATCCTAATCTATCCCACCCCTAAAAGGACCGGCCAACTATAAGACCACCCCTGAAAAATATATTCACTCTTTTTTTACCTCTGGAAGTCTCATCTGATTTGGTTATACCAATAAATGGTACAAAGATGTAGCAACGATTAGATTTATCAATTGTTACATTAGGTCTTTGTCTTTCTAAATTGTACATAACTTAGAAAAAAAAAATTTGTGATGCGATTATGATTGTTATGAATATTATGTTTATTATGTGGATGCCCATTATAGGCCTTTATAAGGGTTTAGAATGTTCTAGATTTATTTATTCCCCAAGTTCAACTTGTCTTTGTAAACCTAAATATATCTCTTATATCTTTCATTATTATGAGAATAAGACACAATAATTTCCTCCTCTATTTTATTCACAACACATGTTATCAGCACGAAACCCTAGTCCACTACAAGAAAACATGTCTTTTACAACGGACAGAATCGATGTAAAACAAGTTTTGGGACAGATTACCGACGATTGCATTTTCGTCGTAAAATGTTCGTCGTTACGCGATAACCGTCGTAAAATCGTCGGAAAATAGCCGTCGTAAAATCGTTGTAACATTACGTCGACATTACGACCAGAATTACCTCGTCAGTATATGGTTGGTAAAGGGTCGTAACCTTACGACGATTTTACATTGAAATATCAAATTTCTGTATCGGCAATCCGTCGTAAATTCGTCGTAATATGAATATGTAAATTTGTTGGTAAATCGATGTAAATCCGTCGTAAATTATAAATCGATGTAAACTCTTAAGTCGATGTAAAATCGANTTAATTAATAATTAAAAAAATTTAATTATAAATAAAAATTCAAAATACAAAATAAAATTCAAAATACTAATTATCATCGTTTAGATCGATATCTAAGTCACCAAAAAGCTCAGCGTCCGATCTCTGCTCCAAATCCGCTCGTTGTTGCGCGAGCGGATCAATTGGGCCCGATGTTGATGCGTGATGCTGCTGCTGACTCAGTACGGTCGCCAAAGCAGGGTTACTCACGGCAAGAATATCGAAGAGAGAGTTGTACGAGTTGATCGTCTTATCGTACACTTGGATCTTCTCATCGTATACCACCTGCTTCGCCCGCAAAGTGCTGATCTCGGAGTGGGCAGTGTTCTACTCGTTCCGCAACTCAACCGGATCCTCGAACGGATGACGTGAGGAAGACGAGGCGACGACACTCTCTCGGATGGATCTCATCCCTAAAATTTTGCCCTTTTTCTTATGGGCAACCTAAAAAAAGAAACGTTAAATTAAATACGAAATAATTCTGTAAAAATATGATTTCATTATTATTACCTCTTCGTATATCTCGTCCATCTAGGCTGTGGTCAAAGCCGCAGTGGATTGGACCGAGCTACCGCCAGGTGATAGCTGAGAGAGCTGAGTTTGACGCTCGGCGATTTTTGCATGCACGTCATTGTAGACCTTCTCCGCTCGAGGATCCACAAAAGAGCCGTATTTCTTTTTGTGAGTTTCCTCAAAAACTCTGGTCATTGGGGGAAGTTCGCATCCGTTTGCCTAACCAAACGACATTCCAAAAAAAAATAAACGGTTAATGGTTAATTTTAATTAATAACAATTAAAATCACAAAAATAGAAATTAACGGAAAACAATCATACCATTTGAAGGCGCCTTCCCGCAAAAGGCGTTTGACCCGAAGTATGCGGCATAACCGTCGGAAGACCGTCTGGACCGACAGTGTTCCGAGAAGCCGAACACTTAGCGGCCACTTCATGCGAATGCGGATTCATCCAGTAGGTCTTCAGGCCGTTCCAAACTTCGGAAGACATGTATGGGGGCTTCGCCTCATCGCCATTAACCTCCCACTTCCTCTTCCAATCGGAGACGGTATTATTGAGCCGCAATTTTCCCTTCTTCTTAAAATACGTCTTCACCGTCTCGTTGATTCCAATATTCCAGTGCCATTTTTGCTATAAAAACGACAAAAAAATTTAGAAACGATTAAATAAAAATAATTAATTCTAAAAAAAAAATAGAAAAGAATAAACGAATATCAAAAATATAATCCAATAATTCCAATCCTATCTAATTCCAATCCTATCTAATAATTACAAATCCTATTATTTATCTAATTACAAAAAAAAACCACTTACCTTAGAGAGAGAGAGCTCGTAGAGAGAGAGAGTTTGGGAGATTATGAGCAACGAAGAGAAATATGGGCTCGTATATATAGAGTTGTGGCCGTCGTAATTTCGATAGTAACTTACGACGATTTTACTACGGATCCGTCGTAAAATCGTCGTAAAATCGTCGTAATATTGAAACCAAAAATTTAACCAATCATTATTTTTCCCCCACGCGGTAAAATTATTTTTTTCAATTACGACGATTTTACGAAGGATCCGTCGTAAAATCGTCGTAAATTACCATTGAAATTACAAAGGATCCGTCGTAAACTCGTCGTAATATAAGAAATCTATACCATAAACCCTAAATTACAATACACAAATCCGTCGTGTATTAACGAAGTATATTTGTGCATCCAAGACTTCTCATAGTAAACAACAATTCAATAACGACGATTGAATTTAATTTGTGGAAAATTTCCTTATCTTACATAATAATGTATAGCATTCGTTCTTATAGGTTTATTCGTAACATGCATAAAGTATATAATGTAATTGATTTTTGTGATAACTCAAATTTTTTATACAATGAGTTGAAAACTTACATCAAACAAGATAAACGATTAAAAACCAAACATATACAACATATAATCAACCCTAAACCCTAAATTTTATGGTTTAGGGTTTACGACGACATTACGACGAATATGTCTTAAATCGTCGTAATGTCGTCGTAAGGGTTTACGACGACATTACAAGTATTACGACGATTTTACGACGATTAGAAGTATTACGATGATTTTATGACGATTTAAGACATATTCGTCGTAATGTCTTCGTAAACCCTAAACCATAAAATTTGAATTATATGGTTGACGTATTACGACGATGTTACGACGAATATGTCTTAAATCGTCGTAAAATCGTCGTAATACTTGTAATCGGAGATGAGATCGAAATGACTCTTGAAGGTATAATATTACCCAAACCATAAATTTCCAGGGTTTGGGTAATATTTGACCTATGGGAATCCTTTCGATCTCATCTCCGATTATCTCCGCTCAGTTGCCGAGATAAATCTTTGATTCCAAATCTATATATTTTTATTATACAAATTAAGCAATTACATCATAAATCAATCAGAATCATCATTTTTGTTGGGTTCATCATCTTCATTGGGTTCATCATCTTCATTGGGTTCATCATCTTCAGGTTCATCATCATCGTCACTCTCTTCAAACTCATCGGAATCGCCTTCTTCTTATGTGTCGTCAGGTAGATATTCAAGTTGCCTGTTGCGGGGATCAATTAAAAGAACGTTGTCTGTAATCTCTGGTTCTGTAATGTCACAGCAAGAATCTTGTTGCATTGGAAGATCGTCAACACCAACAATTTTACCCCTTGGAGCTATTTTAATAACCGATAACCATGAGATCCCAGTGGTTCGAACTCGCGGATATGGAACAAATGTTACTTGTTCTGCTTGTGATGCTAGGATAAATGGCTCAAACTTGTTGTATCGTCGTGATTTGTTGATGTCAACCACACCAAATTTCTTAATTCGCACCCCTCGACCGACTGTTGGATCAAACCAATCATATTTGAAGATAATGCATTTCATTCCTAACCAAGTCGAGGTACTCCACTTCTATTATATCCTGAAACACCCCATAATAATCTATTTCACCTCTAACACATACTCCGTAGTTGGTAGTTGCCCGACGAACGACATATTTGTATGTATGAAATACATGGGTGCAGTCGTTATCTTCCCGATGGGCCCTTGGAGTAACTCATGAAACCATATTGGATATGCGGGGTCGCCATGATCCACCTATAAAAAGCATGCATATCGATAGATACACTGTTTCTAGTGCCCCAAAATGATCTATTTGCGCTTCTAGATCTTCCCCAGATAGATACATTGGTGGGGGGGACACGCACGATTTTGTTCTTCCTAAACAGCCGTTTGTTTCTCCGATATGGATGGTTGATTGGGAGAAACCGGCGGTGACAATCAAACCAGCATGTTTTTTTACCATGTTTCAGCTGAAACGCATTTGTCCAATTGAGGCAATAAGGACAAGATAACCTCCCATGCGTCGTCCAACCTGATAGCATTCCGTATGAAGGGATGTCGCTTATTGTCCACATAAGCACCGCATGCATCGTAAAAAAAAATTTCCTTGAACAGTCATATGTACGAACTCCTGTAGACCACAAATGTTTCAACTCATGTATGAGAGGCTGCAAAAACACATCAAGGGCCCTCTTTGGATGATTGGGACCATGAACTAAAATATTCAGGAATATAAATTCTCTTTGCATGCACATATCTGGGGGAAGGTTATAAGACGTTACGATAACTGGCCACAAAGAATATTGCCTACCAGACATACCGAATGGACTAAATCCATCAGTGCAAAGACCAAAATACACATTTTGCTTAGATTTAGTAAAGTCTGGGTGTACCGTGTTAAAGTGTTTCCAAGATTTTGCATCTGACGGGTGAGTCACTTCTGCTCTCTGTGAATGTTCTGCATGCCACCTCATCGATGCAACTATCCTTTCAGATTGATACAATCGTTTCAACCTATCGGTTATAGGAAGATACCACATCCGTTGGTATGGTATCTTACTACGCCCAGAAGTTTGCGGCCTAAATCTCGATTTTTGGCAAAATCGACATTCTTGCAGCTTATCATCATCTTTCCAAAAAAGCATACAATCGTCAACACATACACCTATCATCTCAGAAGGCAACCCAAGACTAAACACCAACTTCTGTATCTCATAGTATGTTTCGGCAGCCAAATTATCCTCTGGCAAATACTCTTTAATAAGATCAGCCCAATCATCCATGCAAACCTCAGCTAAGTTATGATCAGTTTTAATTGTCATCATCCTAGTTGCTAACGATAATTTAGACTGACATTCTCTACATCCATCGTAGAGTGGCTGATTTGCAGCGTCTAGCATATCATAAAATCGCTTTGCATCTACGTTGGGTTCCTCAACACTATTATCAGCATTTGTTTCATGAAATGCATCAGTAACCATGTCATGCATCCTATCATGATCTTGATCCTGATCAAATTGATGTTGACCATGATGATAACTAATACCCTGATCATTTGATTCATCAAAATCTATATGACATTGATAATTACTACTACGATCAGCTTGATTCCTTTCAAAACTTTCTCCATGTTGATACCAAATATAATATTGCGGCATAAACCCTCTATTTAGTAAATGCTTCTACATTGTCTCAATAAAAATATATCTCATATTCTTGCATTTACGACAAGGACAGAACATCTTACCGCTTTCCAGGGTTGTTTGCATATTTCCGGCCTGATACATGAATATTTCAAACCCCTCTTTGAATTCTTTCATCAACGCTCCCTCCGAATCCTTTTGCGTATACATCCATCTACGTAGATCGTATATAGACATTTTATAAAACAAATATTTATAGTGGTTTTTTTTATTAGTGTTTTTTTTTTTTGAAACTTTCGTTTGACGTAAGAATGTATTTATAGAAAATTTTCAAAATTACCAACGGATTTACAACGGATTTGCATCGGATTTACGACGTATAATTTTGATATAAATGATTAGGTGAACCTATTAAAAATGTGTTCTACCTAACTGGAAACAATCGACGTCAAATCGTCGTTAATTTACATCGAATTCTGATCGTTGTAATATCGATGTAAAATTACATCGACTTTACAACGTAATATGCGAAAGTCAGATTCGTCCTAAAGCCGTCGTAATGTTACATCGATATTACGACAATTTTGAAAATCGTCGTATAATCGTCGTAATATCGTCATCAAATTACGACGACATTACGACGATAAATATTTACGACGGAATTACGTGAATACATAATTCGTCGTAATTTCGATGTAAATTTACATCGATTTAAAATCGTCGTAAATTTTCGTTGGAAATTGGCAGTTTTCTTGTAGTGGCCGTCTGAGCAATTAGAACTTTTTGTCAACATTTTCGCCGAAACCCTAGCAGGCACCACCACCGATCTCCCAACTCTCCAACATAGTCTCTATTCCAATCGAGTGCTATGTCGATCTCGTATAATATATTCACGTTGAAATTCTAACCAACACGTCACCGTCTCCAAAAACACTCAAAGATATAAGTTCTATTTACTTCCTATATTAGTTAGAATTGATCGACTCATATATCCATGGCATAAATATAATATAGTGAAGTTTATAATTACCCACTCATGCTAATACAAAACATGCTATTATTTATTTTATCCGTTATGTTTGTATAAGGGAATATTCTTAATGGCAAAACAAAACCTCAGCCAAAACCCCTAACCGATGCCGCTTCCGTCAACGGTGTCCCCGATCTATCTGTCTTCGACATCGATCGAGATAAGTATTGATTTATACTTATCGTTTCATGCTTTTCATAACGTGGAATTAATAATTCAAGCATATTGAATTCATGCTCATGCCTTAATATACCCACTTAATTATAGGGTGCTTGATCGGCAAATGCTTTTGCCATTATAATTTTAATGCTTCGGTCATAACTTATATAATATATTACTCTGATCCAATTTAGTTGAGCATTTTTTTTGTTGTTCTCAAAGCTAATTCATACATGCTCTAGGGGTATATACATGTTTTACACATGCTTTTAATTGTTTGGATTAATGCACTAGATTAATTCGTGCCTTTTGATCTGTTTGGTTGTTGCATAATTTATGTATTAGTGGGTCTTCTGTTTTGAGTAATGAGTTAATCGATATTTTTGTCTCATGTTAGATGAATTTGGAATTAAGGTTTAATACTTAATATTTGTTTAACTTAAATTATTTACTTGCATTCATAATCTGAGTGAAATATTTTAATCGATGATCTTATGCATCGTGATTACAACCTTGCTGATTCATGGTCTTTGGAATTGGATTTACATCATCGTGGTAGTGTAAATTTAATTTCGAAATTAAATTTTGATCCGTAATACTTCTTTAGTATTCATTCATCCCACTGATTTTGTCATTAATCACCACATGTTTTCTTTTATGATTCGAAAATCAATAATTAGAAATTAACAAATCGATTGTTTAGGTTCGCTTGAACAACACATGTATAAGAACTGAAAATAGACGGTAACATGTAAAACAATCAATCGATTTGTTAATTTCTAATTATTGATTTTCGCCAAGAAATCAATTTGTTAATTTCTAATTATTGAATTTCTAATCATTGATCAACACATGTTTTCTTTTATGATTTTCGCCAAGCATGCTGTATAAGAACTGAAAATAGACGGTTAAACATGTAAAACTATAAGTTTAATTCGTTTGGTCCTTTGTTAATTGAAATTAACGCTAGAATCATTCTAAAGATCAGTGAATGTGAAATATGGTAGATTGAAAACTTTAGATTGCTGACAATCGTTTGAATTTTAATTATGAAAATCTCCTTCGGTGAATTGATTGATTAATTGAGAACCTAGTTTAATGGCTTGATACTAATAAAATAGTGAATAGTATTGATTGATTTAATAATTTTATGTGACTATTATCTTTGTGTCATCACCTATTTGATGATCTTAAGATCGAATACTTGACCGCAATAGATCCACAAGTTCCTTAGAACAATCTAAAGAAAATCTATCTATACTATTAAAACATACACTTTTTGTGTCCAAACAGAGATTCCTTCATATTAGGCTATTATTTTTGTAGATAACTATTGTTTCAGTTGCCAAACAAGTCAATTTAGTACAATGTTAATAAAAATTATATTTTAATTTATATTTAAAAATAATTCCGAAAATTCAAATTTTAATTTAGATTAGTTTGGATTTCCTTAAATATAGGTTATATTAATTATCAAAAAATCACTAAACAAGTTGTTATTATATCTTTACAAAAATAATAAACGGGATATTAATTTAGATTTAATTTAAATATTCAAATTTAAATAATATTCTCATAATGATGGAGATGATAAACGATATGTTATCGTATATTTTTATTATAATCAATCAACCTAAAATTTTAAATATTTGAAATTAGTAAATATTTATATTATACGGTAATATGAACGTGTGGGTTAGAATTATGTTTTTATAATCGCGGTCCTTTTTGGATTAATATGAACGGACGGGTTAGAATTATATTTTTATAATCACGGTCATATTTAATACTAGAACAAAATATATCTACAAAAACAAACTATATCTAAACACAAAAATAAATCTTTTTCACTTATTAGAAAAATCTATCTATAAAACAAATCATATCTAAATACAAAAAAAAAAATATATTACAAAATTTGATAAACAAAAAAAAAAAAATCCCGTGCGGACGCACGGGTTAGAATCTAGTGTATGATTATTAGAATGTGATATTACCTAACGCTCATTATGATTGGTTAAATTTAAGATTACATGACTTGAAGTGTGTAAGTTGACATTACTCAGATATGTTCATAATTACTTTGATATAATGCGAAGATAATATCACTGTTGCAGAGATGCTAAAAGACACTCTACCATTTCGACAAGTAATGTTGTTCTGAAGAAACAATACTGTGAAAAGAGGATTTGAGAAGTACTATGAACTTATATATTGTCTCAAGTTCTTTGAGGCTGAGCAAAATAATGAGCTAGCTAGAGATGAAAATCAGGATACACTTCTATAATCCATGCCCTGAAACGAATGTGATAATCTATACTGAGTAAGAAAAGAGCCACACTAATAACATTGACCGAGGAAGTGGCTATAGAAGTGGTCATAGATGTGAACGTGGATATGGATATATATTGATATGGTCAATGTCAAGGTCGATGCAAAGAGTTTCTTTCAAAAACTCAAATTCTCACCCAAAGTGAGTAAATAAAGAAGTTAACAAACAAAAGATATTTCTCTTATATGACGATGAAATAAAATATTGTGAGTACAATATCAGGTAGTATAAAGATTATTGAATGCTCTAGAAGAGCAAATATATTTGCATATGGAAATGATAATTTGAAATAATTGATGCGTTATATCCTCTTAAGTCTCAAAAGTCAAAAGGATCCAAAATAGAATACAAGACCCAAGTTGGGTATGTTGTTGATTCTAGAGTGGGATTCAATTCGAAATTGATGGACCTAAAGTGTCATCATCTCGAGGGCGAGAATTAAGAAATCTCACATCTATAGTAAGTGAAACATCCAGAAGATTATGTTCACACTCAAACGGACTTTGATGAATCATTTATAAAGCAAATCCATAGGATTTTAAAACTAATCATGCACTACAAGAAAACACAATTTTTGCGACCCCCCCAAAAAAGTCCCAAAATGGTCGCAAATGAGTCATTTGCGACCATTTTAAAACCAAAAAAAAGTAGTCGCAAATATTTGGTCGCTAAATAAAGTGGTCGCAAAACAGTCTCGAAATTGCGACTAATATATGACTTCCACTATCAGTCGCAATTTAGAGACTGATATGTGACTCCCACTATCAGTCGTAATTTAGATACTGATTTGCAACTACCAGTAAAATAAAAAAAAAAAAAATTTAAAATTCCATAAATCCGATTTAATATCCGAAAATTACCAAAAATACCAAAACATAAAATTCAATATGTTTCTATTACACAAAGAAAATCAAAAACATGAAACAAAGTATCCAAAATGTATAATCTCAAACATGAAACAAAGTTTTAAGATGGAGAGGTATATGGTAAGGTTGCTGGTGTGGTGCCTGGTGCGGTGCCTAGTGCGTTGGCTGTTGCGGTGAGTGATGTGGCTGCTGCGGTGGCTGCGGTTTCCGGTGCTTGAGAAGACATATACGCAAGTTTTCTGCGGAATTGTTGGTCGCTCTGTTCCCCTTTGAGATACTCTAAAACAGCTTGATAATCCTCTGAATCTACATAGAACGTCTTTGTGGTTCTGTCCAACAACATAGAAGAAAATACATTTATAATCTTGAAGTGAACATAAAGAATAAGTCCCATATGCATATATATGCATTACCTTAGCAGCTGCTCTAATCATAGCAGGACTACCAATGTCGGATGTTCTCAATCCCATCCTCAAAGCTGACCCCACAATTTTCTGGAAAGTACAAATCCACTAATATCAATCTAACCATATAAGAATGCCCCTGAATACAAAACGAAAACCATAGGAGAAGCTTATAAAAATCAAAATTTCAAAGGTACAAGTAACACATCCAACGACTTCATCACAGTAAGCCTAGGAATGAGTTAAGAGAACAAACGTTTGGACATTAACAAGCTGAACACAGTTAGAATATACAGCAAAACTAACTCCAAGCATAAGCACAAAAGCTAAAAAGACTAATAAATACTTGTTAACAATACCCTTTCACGCTCTTGAGGACTCGGTCCTTATCTGAAAGAGCTCCTCTTTTAGCTGACCATTGGACCTCTGCTTTCACGAACACAGGGGGAGTACCAGACTATTTCAACAGATGGTCATGTAAAGCAAGAAGCAAAAACTAGTAATAGGATGCCACAAATAACAAGTAATGTATACTTAACCCTTGGTTAGACCCGATATCCGATGGATTTTTAGCCTCTCTACCTTCGTCCCTTGACCATTCTTTGTCGAGAAAACCGCAAACGCTGAAGCAACTGTTGTTGAGAAAACCGCAAACGTTCACCACCGTTTCTACAAAACATAACCTTGGAGAGCTCAGTATTCAATCACACAAGAAGGAAAAAATATGTTGAAACATCAATAAGACAAAACAGAATATATCTGTAGGTTCTTCATGAGCTTCCAAAGCTAATAGAATGCTCACTATCAAAGCTATTAATTATCTCAACTATATGGGTTTCTTAATCAAAGCACACAAGACTTGTCGAATTTTGCGTTTAAGAAGATCTATATATATACAAACAATATAGCATCCAGATTTTGCGTTTAAATCCTACGTCTAATCTAAATCAATTTGAGTGTGAAGGCTTTACCTTTTTTCGACAGTTGCCTGGAAGAAGAGAATACCTGTTACGGGCACAGAGAGGAGGGAAATCAAAGAGCGGAGGGACAAGCACCACCGGAGGCGGCGGTTCCTTGAGCAGAAAATTCCCCATTTCTAAGACGGAGAAGAAGAGAATCGGATAGCTTTTTTTCTTTTCAGCGAAAACAAGAGCTCTTCTCTTGTTGCTACTTCAGCTTTGAAGAATCGATTGTTGAAGGAGAGAGATAGTGAGTGTGGGAGACGAAGAGCGGCGCATTCTTTCTCAATCGATTTCAGAAGCTGAGAAATCAGTCAATTGAGCTGGAAATGCCGCGAGCTGCTTCGAGTAAAACGGAGTGACATGAGCCTGAAACATGGCTCGGTCGCCGAGGTCCTTGGCAACGGAAGGGTCGGAGCTGATGCATCCGACGGAGGAGAAACTGAGAGCCGCATGTTGCTGAAAGAGATCGACGGAGGCTTTGAACTGTTTGTAAATCAATTGGAGCTCCGTTTCGTAACCCTCTAGGTCACGCTTGATTTTACCCTGAAGGATAGGAAGGCTGAGCTCAGAAGCGCTTCCGAGCACATAGCAGAACAATCGGCGGTGAGGGAAGAAACAAGGCGGGGCAGATGGAGGACATGGCGGTAGCGGCGACGGAGAGAAGAAGGAAGAATAATATCGAGAGAGAGAAAGATGAGAAGGTTTTGGAGAAGGGAAAATATCGAGAGAGAAAGAAATGCATAGTAATTAGAGATAAAAGCTAGAATAGCATACATTTGTTATGATATGACTAAACTAGCATACATTTTTTCAATATTACTAGAATGTTGAAAAATCCATTAAAATGCCATCTTAACCCTGATAGTAACTATATAATTAACAAAAATGCCATTTTGATTAATTTTAATCCTGATATTTAACTTTTTTAATTTTCCCTCGTTTTTAATTTATAATCAGTTTTTAAAATCATCAGTTTTTTTTTTTAACCTACAAAACTAAGAAAAACAAAAAAACTGTTCATTTCCGCCCTAAAAAAAACTGTTCACATTCTCCACTCTCTTCTTCGCCGATTAACCTCTTCGCCGAAGAACTTCTTCGCCGTTTCACTTCTTCGCCGCCTCGCCATCAGTTTCCCGCGATCTCGCCGGCCTCTCCGATCTCGCCAGCTTCAAATTAGGGTTTAGTCACCGGCGAACTAAATTGCAACAATCTAGTTAGAAAACGAAACATTTAAGCAAAAAAGCCCCATTCCGACGACGATTTGCCTTCTTCTACCGCCTCGCCTTCATTCTTCCGTCGTCCGTCTACGTCGTCTTGACCTTCCGCTTCCGCTTCCGCTTCTGCTTCCGCTTCCGAATTCGACTGTTCATCTTCCGCTTCGTCGTCTTCATCTTTTTTACGGTAATTTTTATATTTGATGTTGCCTTACTGTTGATTTCTGGTCATATTTCGGTATTGGAGTTTTGGATTTGTGGTCGTATTCGAATGGTTTTATGAATTTGCATGGCTGATTTATGAATTATATGATGGCTGATTTATGAATTACATGGTGGCTGAATTATGGATTATATGATGGCTGACTTATGGATTATATGATGGCTGACTTATGAATGACATGGCTTATTTATGTATCACACGGCTGATTTATGAATTACATGATGGCTGATTTATGAATTACATGATGGCTGATTTATGAATTACATGATGGGCTGATTTATGAATTACATGATGGCTGATTTATGAAATACATGATGGCTACTTATTTATGCTTCACACGGCTGATTTATGAAACAGCTGACTTATGAATTACATGATGGCTGATTTATGAATTACATGATGGCTGAATTATGGATTATATGATGGCTGATTTACGAAATTAACGGCTGAATTATTGATTCATGATGGCTGATTTATGAACTTTGTTTTCGTTGTTTCAATATGATAGATGGGAAGAAAGAAATACCCGCCTCCAATGTACGAAGATGGGAAATCGCCACTGCAGAAGAAATCCTTGAATCACAACTGTCCGCTTGGCTGTTTTGGGGTTGTGAAGGAAGCAATTGGGCTTGATGCGTGGGAAGCGATAAAGAAAACACGTGTTGGTATCATTCCCAAGCTGGTCGATAGCACCTATGTGTGGTCTGCCAAGACTGTCCACTACCTTCTGACGCGACAGTTGGCCATCAATAGTTCTAACGAGTTTTGGTCACTGGTTGGAGGGCAACCAATAAGATTCAGTCTGCACGAGTTTACGGATATTACGGGTTTAGAATCAGGTCCATACCCTACCCAGATCTGTGAACCTAACTTTCGTCCGCTGTGGGATATGTTGGGTGTTCCCGAAGGTGCTATTGGTGGTCCGAAATACGATGAACTCGCTAAGGTGTTCAACGTATGTCGTAGTTGGACACTTGAAATACGGATCCAGATTGGGTTGTTGTGTGTTTTACAAATGGGTATACACGGATTGCACCATAATTCACGGTTGCCTATGGAGAGTGCGAAAAGAGTTTTCAGAGTTGAAGACTTGAATAACTATCCGTGGGGAAGAGTCGCTTTCCAGGCTCTTATTGAGGGTGTAAGCAAGGCCGGTTCCGAAGCTCGTTCATACACGGTGAGCGGATTCGTCCACGCTTTACAAATCTGGGCGTATGAATCAGTTTCGTGTATTGCAGAGAATGTTGGGAAACTAATAAATCCAGCAGAAATCCCAATCATTCGATGGTCTGGAAACCGCACCCGTAGCACTATAGAACATTTTGTGTCTGACGAGATCATCAAACATGAAAAGGTACAGCTGCGTTATCAATTATTTACAGCTTAGTTATCAATTATTTACAGCTGAGTTATGATTTATTTCGGCTGAGTTATCAATTATTTACAGCTGAGTTATCAATTATTTACGGCTGAGTTATCAATTATTTACGGCTGAGTTATCAATTATTTACAGCTGAGTTATCAATTATTTACGGCTGAGTTATCAATTATGCCTAGGCTGAGTTATCAATTATTTACAGCTGAGTTATCAATTAGGTGCGAGTGAGGAACATGATCATGAAGCCGAGGGCCGAAATTTACCCTGACTGGGGTACTGAAAATACTGATCCTCAACTCGATGAGTTGTTAAACGATCTTCTGGATGGAAAGTTTGATAAAGACTATTATGGTGTCAAGGAAACAACGGTATCCGTCCAGCCTGATCAGAAACAAAAAGCCAAGAAAGTCGAGGATGCCGAACCCCCAAAGAAGAAACAGAGGGGGAATAAAGGAAACAACGATGTTGCCTTTGAAAAGGAAGTTCGGTTAGAAAACAGTGATGATACTGTAAGCGAAACAGCTGTAAGTGTTGCTTACAAGATTTTACTCTTCATATCTATTGTGTAAGTAGTTTTAAACATTATTTTTTGTTGTAGGTTGTGAAAAAGATTAATAAGTCTGCCATTTATGAACAAGTCGATACATTACACAGTAGTTTTGCTACAATGGAGAGCAACATTGAGGGAATGGTGCGTAGCTTAGAGGCCAATATTTATGCCAAAATAGAGGAGAATTTTGCATCCTTTGGCAAAAGAGTTGGCATGCTGGAAACAGAGGTTAAGCTTATGAAATCACGTAAGCCAGTCGTGAATGAAGGCAGTCGTTCATCAAGTCATGATGACGACAACTCCAAGACTAATATCGACCAAGAGTTTATTAGTAAGGTACTATCGACGAAGACTTTAGTGGCTGATTTATGAAGTATTGTGGCTGATTTATGAATAACATGGCTGATTTATTAATTTGGTGGCTGATTTATAAAGTATTATGGCTGAGTTATGGGTGAGTTATGGCTGAGTTATGGCTGAGCCATATGGCTGAGTTATGGCTGAGTTATGGCTGATTTATGGCTGAGTTATGGCTGATTTATGGATGAGTTATGGCTGATTTATAATGTGTTATGGCACCATATGGCTGAGTTATGGCTGAGTTATGGCTGATTTATGGCTGAGTTATGGCTGATTTATGGATGAGTTATGGCTGATTTATAATGTGTTATGGCTGATTTATGAAGTTTGGTGTACAGCTTAACCCGCGGATAACACTAGATGCAGACGATATAGACGACGATGACTTTGTTCTTCAGGACGTTGTTGACGCCGCAGTGAAAAATCAGGAGAAGAAGAAGAAGTCCAAACCTGTGAAGACAGAAGCCGCAGTGAAGGCTACTAAAACGAACGTTGGTGAGGGTAATAAAACAAAGAAGTTGGCTGTGAAGACGGTAAAGGAGCAAAAACAGAAAACCTACAAGAATAAGATTCTTCTGAAGGCGAAAGATGGCAGCAAGACCGGGTTTAAGATTCCGCACTTGGTTGATACAAGTGATGTTGACGACCCGAAGCAACCAGCAGGACCTACGGCTGACAGTGACGTGGTTGATGTAACAGAACAAGTCCGGGATGAAGATAATAAGGTGTTGTCTGAACCGGAGGAGACTGATGAGGAGAAAATAAGGACTTCACGACTAGTTATGACTTCTACTTTGCAACACGTAGGCAACTTAGCCGCAGTTGGTAACCCGTCGAAGAAATCATATCCTCCTCCACCACCGTATCCGGCTATTGGCAACAGTGGAATGACTTTGATGAAGCAGGGTTTAGTCCCTGGTCAAGGAATCTATGATCCACTCAAACCTGTGGACCCACTTAAATGGGAAGCACTTACAGCTTACCTGCGTCCGTTTGAGTATGTTACAAATTTCTTACGTTTGTTGATTCGTATCTTCCAGTAATTTGTGTTAACATTTTACGTATATTGTTTGTTTTATAGGAATATTCCACTTACTGCGCAAGAACCAGCTGTGCCAAGGGAGATTGAATTTTACCGGGTTCTAATCACTCCTAGATCGGAGTGGCCTGATAGTATGTATGGCTGGTTAGGAGATGATGTAAGTACAAAATAAGGATTCACGGCTGACTTACTAATAGTTGGATTTTTATTAACGGCTGACTTACTAATATTTGGATTTTTATTAACGGCTGACTTACTTAATTCACGGCTGACTTACTAATAATTGGTTTTTTTTTTTCAGCACATGTCTGCTTTCATTAGACTCCTTCGGATACGAGCGCAACTTCCCCCATGTCCATTCCACACTGACAGAATTTGCTTTGTTGACCAATGGTTTGTTGGTCATTGGGTGGGAGCTTATGAGCAGTTCAAAATCAATCCGAAGAACTATAAATTCACTGATGGGTGGCATAAACTCGTTAATGGATTGACTCCTGAGGATTCAGCGCCGCATAAGAAATGGTTATACGATGTTGACTTCTTATATATGGTGCACAACGTCGGTGGCAATCATTGGGTAGCCCTAGAAGTCGATTTGAAGAAGGAGTCAATTACCTGTTACGACAGTATTATGGGGGAGGCAACGGCGGAAGCCGACAAGAAACTTTTGGATCTTTGCAGACCGTTTACGCGCATGCTTCCCTATCTGCTGAACGAGTTCTTTCCACCCGAGGTGCGCAAGATTAGCAACGCTCAGTTTAAGTGGAGAAGAATGAAGAGAAACGTCCCCCAAAACGATAATCCAGGTGATTGTGGCGTGTACACGCTGAAATACATTGAAATGCTAGCACTGGGCGTTAGTTTTGAAGGATTAAGTGACCGGACCATACAAGGAATACGAGAGAAGATGGCGGCAGAGATCCTTGACGAAGCACCAGACTATTTATCTCAATTTTATTGACGAAGATGGAAGTATGGTTTTATCTCGAACGGCTGATTTATAACATTTCTTACCAAGTTTACTGGCTGACTTATCACTATCTACTTTATGTCTCGAGATACGACAAAGTAATGAATTAGAATTGAAGTCTTCGAGATCTACTTTATCAGTAACATCGAGATCTACGCACAACACACAAACTACGAACCAATTAAAGGTCCTCGAGATTATCGAATATTTCAAATTTCAAATTTAAATTATTTTCAAAATACAAATTTATTTAATTTACCGCTAAAATATACGTCATGGCTGATTTATCAATATTGCGGCTGACTTATAATATAGGTCATTTTCAATCAAATTAATGCATACGAGTCAAGTTCCCTTAATTTTCTCTATGGTATAAGACATCAATATAATCTAGTAAGCAATTGATCTTGCAATTGTATTTCATGTAACTTGCAATTTCATATAGATGATATATCGTAAATGGAATCATAATCTTTCGAATTAAAGAACGGCGCTCTATTTAGATATGTTTTATAATTTACATGCATTTAGATGACGTATACTAATGTACTAAATGGTATTATGTTACAAATATGTTCAACATGAAATTATAGATGACCTATAGTAATGTATTTATAGCAGCACAGTGTTATTAATGAATAAAACCTGGTTATGAGCAGCCTTTTTTATATAATTTGGGGTACGGCTGACTTATGACCAGTAGCATTCGGGATACGGCTGACTTATGACAAGTAGCAGTCGGAGTTTGGCTGACTTATGACAAGTAGCATTCGGAGTTTGGCTGACTTATGACCAGTAGCATTTTTGCATTGTGGCTGACTTATGACGAGTAGCATTCGAAGTTCGGCTGACTTATTTTCTCAAATTCGGGGTGTGACTGAGTTATGAAAAATAATACAAGGAATACGGCTGACTTATTATCAATAACATTTAAGTTTCGGCTAACAGAAAATAGCTAACTGAATGGACCTCTTTACATCTTGCAAGTTTTTGCATTGTGTCCAACTCCATTACAAATAGAACATGTGTGTCGCTTTCTAGGACGTTTCTTCGCCAACGCCACTTCTAAAGAAGATTTAATCCGCGAAATCTTAGGTCTTCCTGGTTGTTGTCGAGGGATCGGTGGCATGCACACAATATCAGCAACTCGGTTAGGTACAGGGAGTGCAGTATCTATAGGCATTACTGTACCAGCATAAGCATTAGATAAATAGTCCCTTTGACAATATGTGTCACACAGGGACATACGAGAAACCTCCATACGCTCGGCTGCTGCAATTGCATGGACGCATGGTACTTTCTCAATATCGAACCGACGGCACGTGCATCTTTTTGCATTCAAATTAACTACATGCTTCGATGTCCCGCAGACGACTTCTGTGAGCACAGAATTAATATTTTGTACTGTCGCAAGTCTAGCACCATTGACACGAGCCTGTAAGAGAAAAAAGAAAAGGGGAATTGACTTATGAAAAATAGACGGCTGAGTTATGAGATAGTTATGGCTGATTTATGGAATAGTTATGGCTGAGTTATGGGATAGTTATGGCTTACTTACCGCCAATAGTTTCTCAACACCGCGTGTAAGCATTGTTTTCATCAACCATGCATCTTCTCTTCGTTCGGCAAACCACCTCGTCATCATTGACCTAATCGTTTCCAATAGTGGAACGATAGGCAAACTTCTTGCTTTTGAAAGCACCTTGTTCATGGACTCCGCTATATTTGATGTTGTGATGTTGTATCTATCACCCGGAAAATGAACACGTGTCCACATTCGTACATCGGCTCTTTGGAGGTAGCCATGAAGATCAGGATTAAGATTTCTAATCTCTTCGAAAACAAGATTGAAATCATCTAGCCTATAACAATTTGCAGCTTTCTTCACCAAACGAAACAGGTGTCCACCTCTAAAACGGACCAAAATGTTCTTATACAAGTGGTATGTGCAGATTCCACGAGCCGCTAATGGGTACACAGTCCCAATTGCTTTACCAATTGACTTATGCCTATCAGAGATGATCGCGAGCCCTCTCTCATCAGGAACAATAAGTTTAAGTTGTTGAAAAAACCACTTCCACGAATCATCATTTTCGGTGTCCACCACACCAAAAGCTATTGGAAAAATCTGAAAATTACCATCTTGAGCTAGGGCTGTAAGAAGAGTTCCCTTGTATTTTCCATGGAGAAATGTACCATCAACCACGACTACTTTACGCACATACCGAAATCCATTAACGCTCGCGCCGAATGCAATGAATAAATACTTGAATCTGCATTCTACATCTAGTTGGAGACGCGTAACTGTACCAGGATTTGCCCTTCTAACCATATATAAGTATGAAGGCAAGTCTTCATACCCCTTCTCCAGACTTGCTGTATCAATCTGTCTTGCAAAGCGCAACGTCCTATGGGCCTTCCAATAATCCATCTGTTGATAATAAATCAGCCGTGTCATTTGTAAATCAGCCGTGTCATTGGTAAATCAGCCGTAAAATAAAACAGTCGTGTCATTTATAAATCAGCCGTGTCATTTGTAAATCAGCCGTAAAATAAAACAGTCGTGTCATTTATAAAACAGTCGTGTCATTTGTAAATCAGCCGTGTCATTTGTAAATCAGCCGTAAAATAAAACAGTCGTGTCATTTATAAATCAGCCGTGTCATTTGTAAACCAGCCGTGTCATTTGTAAATCAGCCGTAAAATAAAACAGTCTTGTCATTTATAAATCAGCCGTACCACATGTACCTTGATTCCAAATTGCTTTGTGAAAATCACCCCGACATGATTCGGTTTGACTGATTGATCAATATCGCCGAGAAAATCTCTGTAAAAAGCTCCTAAAATATCTGGTGTTGCTTGTCGGGATCGATTGGAACGCTCAGTTACAGAACATGTGTGTTCTTCATCATAGACACGAATATAGAACTCGGGGGATTTTCCTTGAGTGGAAGCACGAACTCTCCAGCTACATCCGTTAACCCAACACTTAACAATAAACAATTCCGTATTGGATACTTTCACATCAAAATCGAAACGATCCCTAACCGTAAGAAGCTTCAGACGGGTTTCTAGATCTACTTTCCGAGCATATCGCTGTCCAACAGCAATATTTAGCGAAGACATCTCCAACTTGAGAAACTCATCAGATCCTTTCAAACTGTGCTTTGGAATATTATGGGGTCTCTTCTTAGGAGGCAAAGTAGGTGAATTTTCATCTTCTTCGGTAGGCTTTCCTAGTATGCTAGAATTATCATCATCAGATGATGCACCGTCGGGGTCGTCAACAATATCAAATCTGGTGTCAAATTCGTCATCATCTTCAGATTCGTCATCTTCTTCGTAGCTTTCAGATTTGTTCGCCTTATCTTTGTAATCGCAAGAATCTCCAGATTTGAAATCTGCTCTAACATCATCTTCTTCATCGCTACTGTTGAAGACTTCATTATCATCCGCCCTAGATTCATCTATTGAGACCTCAGAGAATGTTCGCTTGACCTTCTCATTCGACTTTCCCTTCTGAGTAATGTCACCATCTTTGTTATCTGTGACCTCCAGACAAAGACGTAACTCGTCGATTTTCCTTAAGCTTAAAAAGCTCTGCAATTGCCGAGTGTTGCAGACATAAACCGGGGGTGTGTCTTGAGACAATTTTTTCAGTGTTTTAGAGGAGAACATATAGCTCAGCTGAATTTTATAACTTCTCGACTCCAGCCCATAGTCCTCCATTATCATCTCCTCAAGATTCTCGTAGGTTGTTTGCTCTGGAGCTTGTAAAACTCTGCAACCTCGATTGTCGGGATTGAATGTATATCGACCCTTCTTAACCCATTTGCCCGAAACTATAATTACGGAATCCATTGACGAGCTGAGATCTTCAAACTGAGACGAAAGAGAGAGAGAAATATTCTTGATGAACAATTAGGTAGAAGACGGCGGATTGATCTGTTTACAGGGACTTAACCTAGAGATGCGCTGTTAACGAGCTGATGTGGATTTCATTTTTGCTGACATGGTACCGTGCAATCAAAGTAAATCAGCCACCATAGATTTGATAAGTTAGTCGTAACTAGGAATACTATTTCAGTAATTTTCAAAGTTTGCAAACTCAGCCACTGAAATAAATAAGTCAGGTGGAAAAAATAAGTCAGCTGCTACACTGCATAAATCAGCTGTGTAAGCGTACTATTACAGTAATTAACAATTAATTACTAAATCAGCCAGTACTGAGCTGAGTTATCTGTTAATCAGCCGTGTAGTGGCTGGTTTATTATAAATCAGCCATCATTAGATCAAATAACTCAGCCGCTGTCCATTGATAAGTCAGCCGCTCCGATGATAAGTCAGCCACGTCATAGCAATAAGTCAGCCGCTCCGATGATAAGTCAGCCACGTCATAGCAATAAGTCAGCCAAAATTTTTATAACTCAGCCTTCGGAGTTAAATTCAGCCATGTCTAATGTCTGTAAATCAGCCAAAAATTCGTAAATGAGCTACTCATTCGATAAGTCAGCCATAACATTCAGCTGATTTATGCGGATAAATCAGCCATTCGTCTTGTAAGTCAGCCGCTTTCGATAAATCAGCCACTCGTCTTGTAACTCAGCTATCACTTACACGAAAAAATTTTCGGCCCAGTTTCGTAATACACGTCAGCAGTCATAACGCCACGTAGGATTTTTTGCTGACGTGGAAAAAAAAATTAATGGCACAATCGTAATTATGTTTTTTTTTCAAAGGCTTATCAGGGTATTATGGGTATGGAAAACAAAATAGTAATTAAAAAAATATTTGTATCTCTCCAGTCATTATTACCAACATGTGTGCTATTTAAGTAACTCTCCCTAGTAATTAACTAAACACTCGCAAATCGGTCGCAAACGAAAAATATGAGAGGCAAAAAATTGCCGCATGATATTTCACAAAAGTCTTTGAATATTTTTAAAATTTTCATAAAATAGTCGCAACACCATCTTAAAATGGTCACAAAAATGCGACTGTTTTGTGACGATTCTTGATAAATCACAAACCTATACCCTAAACCCTAAACTTTCAATCATTCTTTGTGACTACAAAGTCATACTACAAATCAGTCACAAATTTGCGACTCTTTTGTGACTCTTCTGTTTCGTCATTAATTTGCGACTGTTTTGCCACTGCATTGCGAGTAGTCGCAAAGTAGCAGCAAATTAGTCACACTTTCGTCCCACTTTTTTGCGACCAAAAAAAGAGTCACAAAAGTTGGTCACAAAAACTGTGTTTTCTTGTAGTGATGTTGAGATAATAATCGAAGGAAATGATGAATACATTGAAATCACGATTATTACCAAAGGCAGAAAAAGTATTTTGGAGAAACCACTTGCGTTTTCTAATGGATTGTACTACACTAAGATGAAGATAAGTAAAACAGTAAACCATAAGTTTATTGAAAATCTCACGGTTTTGGCATGACTGGTTAAGCCATTTTTGTTCAATAGTAATGCGAAAAGAATCAAAAAATTACGTGGACATTCATTAAAGAACCAGAAGATTCATAAGTTGATAAAACGGCTTTCACTATCCAATAAATTTGGAGTATATTAGTTTTCTGGTACGTATACAAAGAGATATTTTGGACTGATCACCCACTATGTGTCTTTGTGAAAGTAATTGGTTAATTGATTAGAGTAAAGTCTCATTTATTCGCCAATCATGGAAAGTGATGATTGGCCAATCATGGAAAAAGCCGTAGAGGCAAAGTTACAATCTCTCGCAGAGAAGTATTTGGACCCGTAATCCGTACACTTGAAAGTGTAAAATTAGTGGACATTAAGTGGATATTTATAAGAATGATGAATATAAATTGATTGTGAAGAGACATACTCTTCTGTGGTGGATTCAACTACGTTCAAGTTCCTTATCAGTCTGATAATAAAAGAAGGACTTGACTTATACGACCCACTGGAAAGTGAAATTTATATGAAAATCCTTGAAGGATTAATGATGTCGAAAATTATGTTCTAGGGAACCTAGCTATTCGATCGAGTTACAACAAATATGTTTCACGGGGTATACTCTTAGAGTGAATATTTGGTTAACTGATATACCATGTGTATTTATCAAAAGATTATGGATCAATGGGTTCCTTAATTTGAACATAATAGAAACTCTTGAAGAGTTATCGTTAGTCAAAATTTGGAAGAAACGACTTTGGAAAGACAACATTTTCTTTATGTTTTCCAAATTGTAAGTCTAAGAAAAGAAGAGATGTTATCTCAAAAGATCCTTGCATGATGTTATACAAAAATGCTCATATATTTGTTCCTGAAGTACCATATTTCAAATGATATTTGAGCAAGTTGTGATCTCTTTCATGATTGAAAGATGTGCTTCTGTATGATAAGAAGAAAAGCCAAAATAGTAACTTCTACAAGAAGAGCATGAATAGCTCATATGTATAAAATGAATGTTTAGAAGATTTTATGTAAAAAGAAATTTGGCATGAAGTCCAAAATAGACAAATAAATATGATCTTCTATGTGAAAATGATGTTATGGACTGGAAGTCCAATGACCTGAGAAATTATGATAATCATACAAGTTTATTAACCAAGGTTATGCTTATATCGATTCCCAAAAGATGGTATATATGATTGGGATGCATCTCATGAAGAAGATGCTTCCAAGGGGAGAAATATGATGATGTGCGTGGTTGTACTCTTTTTCCTTACCATGATTTTTTTCTCATTGGTTTTTTTTTACAAGGTTTTAAGGAGACAGCAAAGAACACACAAATGATGGATACCTAAGAGAAATGTAAAGATTGAAAGTCTATCACCATTCTAAAGATTAATGAGATCAACAGAAGCAAAGTGAATGATCAAGATGGATTATCTGCGACACCCATTAATTGCAGAAGAATGACGATGTACGTCTACTACAAATTCGTTCAAGTAAAGATTTGGTGGACTTATTTACCAAGACATCTCCAACTGATCGCGTCGTCTCAAACATTTCAAGTGATGTACTCATGAGGGGGAGTACGCGTTGCACTCTTTTTTCCTTAACTATAGTTTTTCCCATTGGATTTTCCTAATAAGATTTTTAATGAGGCACTATCTTACGCGAATTACGAATAATGGACATCCAAAGGGAGTCTTATGAATATTATGTTTATTATGTGGATGCCCATTATAGGTCCATTAGAAGATTCTAAAATATTATGGATTTACTTATTCTCCAAGTTCAATTTGTTACTCAGGTCTTTGTAAACATATCCTTTATATATTAATTGAGAAGGACTGTTAAAAATAAACATTGCCTTGACATATGAATTACAATATTGTCATGCTGATGTGTGAGAGCTTCTAAGATTAATATTAAAATAGGCATAAGAAATTAAACTATTTACAATTTACGCCACTCACATTAATTTGGTTAGAAAATAGTTTATACTAATTAGTTATTTAATATTCAGCATTTAATCTATAAATATATCTTATATCTTTCTTTTGCTACCAAAATATTTATTAAAAATTTAGTATATCATAGTAACTATTTCGTTAAACACTATATTCTTTCTCTCATATTTGTTTGATCTTATTTTTGAAAAAAAAAAACAAATCATCACATCATCCATGTAATAAAGAAATCTACATTTTCTTCACACAAATTATAATTATAATTTTTTTTAAAAACATGGATGATGTGATGGTGAAGAAATATGTGTTTTGAGAGTCCCACATCGGAAATGAAGATGTATGGTGGTTCATAAACCTATTATAAAAAGGACCAAAAATATAAGTAACCATAAGAGTAAGAAACCTCACCTAACTTAAAAAAATATATCGGTTTAATATAGTTTTTTATTTAGCTGCATAGTTAAACCGAAAAAGATAAATATTATAAATATTTAAACTTGATAAAATTTTAAAAGTATTTATATAAAATTTTTGAAATATTAGAAATAATTTGATCAAAAGATTAATATATTATAATTTTTTTTTAGCTTGATCAAAAATGAAATCGATTATAAAACTCTATAATCAGTCTGTATATTTGTAATTGTGTCATAACACAAAAGCAATTATAGCTATTATTTGAAGTTATGTAATCATCACATAATTTTGAAGTTGCAAATACAGTATGAACTAATATTTTTATAATTATATTTATATACATAACATTCACATATTCTAATACACAAAATTAAGATCAACTTTCACCCCAAAGGCTACGGCTAATCACCTAGTCTCTCGTTATTCTTGGAATAAGACAATAATTTCCTCTTTTTTATTCACAACAATGATCTTTTGTTTTTTTATTTTACCATTTTATCTTTGTTCATATCGGGCTTCACTCCCAAATTCGATATGATAAAAGCCCATGTGATTTATCAGAACAATGAGCGAAAAGCCATAACTTGAAGTTGGCCCAAAATTTTAGATCATCAATCCACCAATCCCATCTCAAAAAAATGGCGACCAATGTCCGAAACCATAAAACCAAGTTATGATAACCTGACCGAAATCAAAAGTATGCTAAATGAGTAAATGTTATGGTCGAGATAACCACGAGATAGGGAAGAAGCGAGCCGATCTATTTCGTGCGGACAGGATGGCCTCAGCTCAATCTGTTTATGAAGTCTGTTTGGATGCAATAAACGTCTGAAAGGAGCATCAGCAGCTCTTTGCTGAGAACTAAGACTTATCGAGAAAAATACATTTATATAAATATAAAATTGAGTCTACTGTAAATATAATGCACATAATGCACATAATGCACACGGACCAACAAATGTATGAGCCGGCCCTGGTGATAGTACATACAAAAAGGTTGGTGTAACTTGAGGATAATGTTGAATAAAACACAAGCAGTTGACAAAAATGTGGACCGAAACATAAACGTTTGGAAAAATTCATAAATGCTTTTAGCTCAAAGAGACAAATTGTAGGGAAATGCTCTTGGGTTTGGTTTGATATATAAAAAAGAAATGATGATGATGTCTTTAGTTGATGTACTGAGAGAGCCATTTGAAACCCTCGCCGTAGCCCATTTTGCGGACGATGCTGCACATGAAGACCTCGAGCGGGCGAACACCAGAGTCTCCAAGTGTCACTTTTCCCTTACCGGTGGTGAAGTTGGTGAGACCCAAGTGATACCTAAGCTCGTCTTCCGAGGCTGCATAAGGGATATCAATCTTGTTTCCGAGAATCAGAAACGGGACAGTTGCAAGGGCCTCATCCGACAGAAGAGCATCTAGCTCTCTTTTTGACTCTGAAAATCTCTCCTTGTCATAAGCATCCACTAGGTAGACAACAGCATCAACCTTTATGCAAAAAAAAAGAGTTTCTATCAGCAAGGAGAATAACATGTTTCTCTGCATTCGTTTAACATACTAATAAATAAGATTTTAAATCCGAATATGCTAAACCAACACTCTTCTAGTTTGCTCTACAAAACTCATATCTATGGTTATATCACTGATATGAGAATGACCTGGTTTGATACCACCATAAGCTATGTTAAACAACACTGGTACGACATATACTGGCTCAATATCGTTGCCAAACTTTCGATATCTACAATCATATCAAAGCGCTACACATATCTTGCATTCTAATGTAACAAGAGAAATAAAATGACCAAGAAGTACGTCCCCAACATAATCTTTATGCCAAAGCTCCAAACCATAGCATCCCTAACCTGGTTAAAACAAAGAAATTGTTGGACTTTACAATTTCTACTAGACCTGATCATGATTGAAAACATCTTGAAGGATATGAATGTAACCAATGTGTAATTGGATTGTGATGTAACAAAGAATAATTCCATCTAAGCTTCTTAAAAAAATGCCAACTACAATCATTAAACACAAAAGAAGTAATGAATCTGTTCCAAGCAACAAATGTATTGGCTTTAGCTTACTAAACAAACACCTATCAGTAAACACAAAAGATCTTGATGATCGCCAACCAAACTCACATTATGTTCGATTTGCATCATCGAAAAGGACTAGTGAGAGAGAATGTACCTTGGCATAGTAATCTTTCCAAACTCTTCGGGCAATCTGATGGCCTCCCAAATCAAAGGCCTTGAACTTGATTTTGCCAATGCTAAGTTCCTCAGACGTTGGATGTTGTGTCGGCTGATGCTGAACTAATCTCTGTCACCAATCACACAAACACAAACCTCAGATTCATTTAGCCCATTTTGATATGTGACCCGATGCAAAATCACACAACACAAATCTGAAATTTCGATTTAGCCATTTTGATATGTGAGCCGATGCACAACCACAAAAACTAACCACTATCGATAATTCCTCTTGATTCGATCCTCAGTTGTCTACTCACAATCGGTAAATTCCCAATAACTAGATGCAAAATCCGAGAAGGCTAGTAAATCTAATCACAGGCCTGGAACCGAGAAGATGAAATACAGTGTTATCGGATGAGCATTGAATCTATGAAACGAACCTCGTCTTTGAGCATGTGAAGAAGCGTGGTTTTTCCGGCATTGTCGAGTCCGAGAAACAAGATCTTCGCCTCTTTCTGCCATAACCCTAACGACGCTAAGATTCCGTAGAACCAATCGAACAAAAACATGATTCCGTCTTCTTCCTCACTGATCTCACAGAAGAAACCGAAGAAAAACGCAGAAGAAACTGAATAAAAGTTTCAGATCTTCGTCTCGATTCGAAACACAACTGTATGTAAGCATGCCCAGAAATTAAGAAAATTTGGAAGCAGACGTGGCCGATGATTGAGCTGGATTATTGACGTGGTGCATTCTGAGTGGAAGACATTATTATTTTTGAATGATGTTATTGAAGCCAACCTGGACCATCAGATCAAGTTACTAAACCACCGGCTCTGATTTATTTCAATAAGTTTTGTTTAGGCCTGGGCATTATTGCTCGTTACTCGGCTTGTACTTGCTACTTGCCTTGTACTCGGCTTGTACTTGCTACTTGCCTCGTACTCGGCTTGAAAAAGGAAGTATTTGCTGTTGGCAAACCGGGTAACAAGTCAGCAAATTAGATTACTTGCAAGTCCAAGTCCAAGTCAAGTCACAAACCAAAAAAAAAAATATACGATTTGGCTCGTTACTTGTTACTCGTTTAAAAATTGTTTGATACTCGTTACTTGGTAATTGTTACTAAAATACTAATGTCTAAGATTAGTAGTCTTTTAATTATTATGAGTTTTTATAATTTGGAATTGGCCCATAAAGGCTAAAAGCCTAATACTCATCCAAGACAAAACTGAAAAGAATGAAAGGAACGAATACTTCATGTTTAATTTGGTGCATGTATGGCTGTAATATTTCGTAGCTGTACTCTTTGGGAATCTTTTTTAATTATTCTAACTCACTGGTTGCATCTTTGCTAGCCGGGATTATTAAGTTAGTATTATAAACATTGTTTGACGTTTGTATCTTTGTCTCTGTCTGGTCAATTTTGTGAGTTGTAATACTTACATTTGCTTTAGGCAAAAAAAAAAGGAATCAAGAAGAAGACAAGTAAAAATTTGGAGCATTGAACCAAGAAGTTGTTTTTTGAAATGGTTATCTTTTGAAATTTTAGGATGTTTGATACTTTGAATGTTTTGTAATTTGTATGAGATTGTATTTCTATTTAAGTACCTTAATTTCAAGTAACAAGTATCAAGTATCAAATATCTGATTTTGGCAAGTAACAAGCCGAGTCAAGTTACTTGCAAGTAATCAGATTTTAGACGAGTACTTGATAGAGCAAGTTCTTGTTTCAGACGAATCAAGTATCAAGTCTAAAATTCAGGTACTTGAACGAGCCAAGCCGGATCGCAAGTACTTGAAAATTAGCAAGTACTTA
This sequence comes from Eutrema heterophyllum, assembly GCA_002933915.1. Taxonomy (NCBI): domain Eukaryota; kingdom Viridiplantae; phylum Streptophyta; class Magnoliopsida; order Brassicales; family Brassicaceae; genus Eutrema; species Eutrema heterophyllum. Next base: position 338,689 of record PKMM01053184.1, read on the forward strand.
GCTCGTGCCCGGGCCTAGTTTTATTGTGGTGTGTAATTGTAGCCGCATTGGTATGAATTTCTTTTGGATATTTCTAATAGTATTAATTTAGCGAGATTTACTATAATGATCTTAATTACAATTTTACAAAAGATATATCTTATTTTAGTAAATTTATTACTCAAACTGCCTTTTTGAATCTATTGTCCCAAAAAATTATTACAGAAATGTCATTACAAATTTATTTCCAGCTTAGCAAAAAATGTATTTATTTACGAAAATGTCACCGCTTCTGTCGATTCTTAGTAAGTCTGTCATAACAAATATATCGTACTAATGGTGGTAGATTTATGATATTTTAAGAGATTTAATTTCGGGTGGTAGAGTTAATGACAAACAATAGAGTTAAATACATAAAACTGTCTTATGACATGACATAATTATTTTTCATTGTCAGACTTAATGACAAATAGCAGACTTATATGGACAAGTCTGTCACATGGCATAACAGATTTTTTTTCTTTTCGTCAGACTTAATTTCATTTGGCAATCTTAATTTTTCTCCACTGACTTATTACATAAGATTACCAGATAGCACAACAGATTTGTTGAAAATGAAACAGTTTTTCATGTTGCGATGGAAATCTGCCATAGATTATTTACTTTCCACGTACTTATTTTTCTATGTGGTGGTAAGCTTTTGCTAGTGGCAGCAGACATTTTAGTAAATTTAAGTCTATTTTGAAGCAGATTTATTTTGCCCTAAAATTTAATTACTATAATGACTTTTACGTTGTCGCAAAAATTTTCATACATTATAATAGACTTATTAAAATCTGCTGTTTGATGGCATACTTTCAATGTTGTAGAGACGACAGATTTTTTCTCTTACTAAAATAACATTTTTTTGGTAACAGACTTATTTGTGGCAATCTTATATTTCCATGTAGTGGTAAACTTATGCAGACTTATTGTCAATGTTAACATAGTTTATTCTCCATATGGTGGTAGACTTGTAACGACATATTTATTTGACATTGTGGCAAACGTTTCATACATTAAATACAACGGTAAGCGTTTCATACATTAATTACAACGGTAAACCATTAAGCTTGTAGAAAGGCACAATTACACATTTGCAATATACAATACCGATAGACAAAAGAAACTAGACTAAAGAAACTTTGATAATATGATATATATGTGGATATACTAAACCATGCTAGAAATTAAATAAATGAATGATTTTGCAAAAAGAAAAAAATGCAAGAAAAATTGGTTGTTTTTTCTTGAGAATTTGTGTTACTTTTTAAGTATTTGAAATCATTTGAACGAGGATGTGTTTGATAATTTTTTTTACAATGTGAAATGGAAACCCATGTTTTACTTTTTTTTGTTTATAGTCCCAACCGATGAATTCTTAATGTCAGACCACACATGTTTACCAAATGAATCTCTAACCATACCGAAATTAGCCAAGTGACAGTTGTGATGCATACTCCTTTGTTGAATTTAGCCATGGGCATAAAACCCGACCCGAATGGACCCAAAAAACACGGTTCGGTTTGGTTTCGATTCTTCAAAATAACCCGAACGGTTTCTCTTCAAATTTGATTCGGGTTTTGGTTCGGGTCGGGTTTTACCCGAGACCCGTTCGGGTACCTGATAAACCCGAAAACATGTTATGTTCGAGATTTTTTTGGATTTTTTCGAGGTTTTTCGGGTTTTCGGGTAAAACCATACCCGAAATTTATTTCGTTCCTTTCCGGGTCTAATTTGAAATCAAGGACCCGACCCGAATCCGAAAGGACCCGAACCGAATCGAACCAAAATTTTCCCGGGACCCAAATGGGTCCAATTCTTCCCTACCCGAAAGACTCGAAACTCGAAAAACCCAAAACCGACCCGACCCGCGGATCCGAATACCCATAGCTGGTTGAATTGGTGTTTTTCCCTCTTCGTTTTCTCGTAAAAGTAAAACATATCTATCACCGAAAGGGAAATTAACAACAAGTCCATTTGAAAAACTAATAAGTTTACTAGTATTAAATAGTAATAAATCTGCTATAACTATATTTTTAATCTGTCGTAACTCAATCATAACAAAAAAAATTTAAGTCTACCGCAATAGATAGAACAAGTTTAGGAGGCATGATCTCAAATGTCCCTAAAACAGATTCTGAAATCTCTTATATCCCTATTTAATCTCCATACCCATGTATTCTTTAATGAAATGTGTTTTGACTAAAAAGCCCTTGTTTCGATTTAAAAAAAAAAATCGAAAAAGAAAAAAAAAACAGCTCGCCGCGACTCGAGCTCGATCTCCATCGCCGCCGGAGTGACCTCTCGCCGCCGTTTCCTCCATCGCTGCCGTTTCCTCCGCCGCCGTTTCGTTGCCGCCGTCGACCTGCACTGAGTTTCACACTTAAAGGTTAGTTAAGTGGGTCGATTTGGTTTTGTGGCTCGATTTGGTTTGGTTTTAGCAAATTTAAGGATTGAATTGGTTTGATTATTTATGCACATTGGGTGTTTTGGTCGATTAGGTCTATAAAGAGGTAACAAATGTATTTTAGTGGTTGAATCCTAGTGAATTGGAAGTAGATTAGATCCCCAATTTGTGTTATTCGATAGGAGAACTAGATAAAACTAGTAAAACTGTTAAATATAGTAAAACTGGTAAAACTGAAAACCATGATTTATGTGTAAAACTGGGATAACTGTCGATAACTACTATTACTGAGTGACTTTTTGTATTGTTTTTTACAGGGTATGATGAGCAACAACGTCAGCATATATTTTAAATACCAAGGTCGCATGTATAGTTTAATGTTCAAGACATTAATGGGGGAGATAACTTTGTCGAAGCTGGAAGCTAGGATATTCAAGAAGGTTTCGTTAGATGAAAGTAAGTTTAAATTGGAATTGAATTATTTTCCACTGGTGGTGGGAGGAGGTGAGGAACAGTTATTTATTTCGGATGACGAGGATCTGTCTGTTTACCTATGGTGTATTGATAAAGAGAACCGTAGATGTCTTTTGTATGTGGAGGTCAGCGCTACATCGGAACTGCCCGAGCAACTGTCTAGAACAGAGAAAAGTTCTGTTGGTATGAACTTTGAGGTATCGCAATCAAATGACGAGGAAATCGGAGCTAATGCCATTGTTCCGTACGTAGGCAAAGAACAAGCAAAAGAATAACATCAGGCGATAGAGGATGATGATGATAGATCACGTGATGAATGTATGGACAACGGTATGGATATATCGGATATGCGTGATAGATATGTTGAGCCTCCACCTGTTGTACAAGCTAGTCAGTCAATAGAGGCATGGGAAGACGGTTTGGGTCTGAGTGTGGGTCAAGAATTTCGAAATAGGAAGGCAGTGCAAGAGGTGGTGGATAGAGGTGCATTTGCTAACAGTTTTGGTTATTCGATAATAAATTCGGATAAGACGCGATTAGTGCTAAAATGTCCTATAGAAAACTGTAAATGGGCTTTAAGAGCTGCCACTACAAGAAAACAGTCCGATTCCCGACGGGAATTCCGACCAATAAAATGTCGTCGGAATTTCCCGACCAATTTCCGACGAAATACCGAGGAAAAACGATCCGTCCCAAATTGGTCGGGAATTCCCGACGAAATTTTATTGGTCGGAAATTGGTATGGAATTCCGACCAATTTCCGACGAGTTAGAGACCGATGTAAGTTCGTCGGAATTTGGTCTGGAATTCCGGACCAAATTCCGACGAAATAGATCCGTTAATCTGACCGTTGCATTAGCCTTTTATTGGTCGGAATTCCAGACCAAATTTCGACGAAATAGATCCGTTAATCTGCCCGTTGCATTAGCCGTTTTATAGCCGTTTGCGATTATAAAATTGGTCAGAAATAGGTCGGAAACCGGTCGGAAATACGCAGAAAATACATTATAAATATCTCTCCACCCTCATTCACAACTTACACGAAAAAAAAACTTAGAAAATGTCTTCTTCAAATCCAAACCCTTATGATTATTTTCGATCGTGGATGGATAGACGACGGCAAGATCCAGCGATGAATCAACTGACGGATGAGTATGCACAAGGTGTTGAGGAATTCATGACATTTGCGACAAACAATAGCATGACGTCGGAATACGGTAAATTGTATTGTCCATGTACTAAATGTCGGAATCATAGATTAGTCTCTATTAAGGAAGTATGGAATCACCTTTATAGGAATGGGTTTATGCCGGGTTACAAGGTTTGGTATACGCACGGAGAAACTGATTCAATGCTGCAACATTATTGTAGTAGTTTTAATTATTCGGGTAGGATAGAGGAACCAACACCGGAAGTAGATGCAAACGTTCAGATGGTGAATGATGCGTTTCGTGAAAACGTACCATCGTATGTTCATGATGGTATTGGAATAGAGGAACCTAATTTGGAAGCTCGGAAGTTTTTTGATATTTTAGATGAAGCTAAGCTTCCACTATACGGAGGATGTAGAGAGGGAATATCGCCTTTATCAACTGCAAGCAGGTTGATAACTATAAAGACCGATTTCAACTTGGCGGAGGATTGTGTGGATGCGATAGCTGATTTTGTGAAAGGTATTTTACATGAAGATAATATATCACCGGCTTCATACTACGAGGTTCAGAAACTTGTAGCTGGTCTTGGATTGCTGTATCAGATGATAGATGTGTGTATCGACAATTGTATGATTTACTAGAGAAATGACGAAAACCGTCTCAAGTGTCGTTTTTGTGGGAAACCTCGGTATCAGGAAACGGGTGGCAGAGTACCAGTTCCACATAAACGAATGTGGTATTTGCCGCTAACAGAGAGGTTCAAGAGGTTATATCAATCCGAGCGCACAGCAAGACCTATGAGATGGCATGCAGAGCATAACTCAGATGTAGAGATTGCTCATCCCTCAGATGCAGAAGCGTGGAAACATTTTCAAGAGGTCTATCCTAGTTTTGCGTATGAGTCAAGGAACGTATACCTTGGGTTATCAACAGATGGATTCAACCCTTTTGGGAAACATGGGAGGCAATATTCATTGTGGCCAGTAATCGTCACACCTTACAATTTGCCGCATAGTTTGTGCATGAAACGAGAGTTTTTGTTCCTCACGATTCTCGTCCCCAGACCGGAGCATCCTAAGAGATCCCTTGATATTTTCTTGCAGCCATTAATTTATGAGTTGAAAATGTTATGGAAAGATGGTGTTCAAGCGTTCGATGTTTCTCTCCAACAGAATTTCACGATGCGTGCGGTACTTATGTGGACCATAAGTGATTTTCCAGCATATGGTATGCTATCTGGATGGTCGACTCATGGAAGGTTGGCATGCCCTTATTGTCAAGATAACACTGATGCGTTCCAGTTAAAGCATGGTCGAAAGACTTCTTGGTTCGACTGTCATCGACGATTTCTACCGCATGATCATCCATATCGTCGGAGCACGACATTGTTTAAAAAGGGTAAAAAATTATTTGATGGTCCACCTCCTGAGCCGAATGGGAATAACATCATCACTTAGTTGAGAGATTTTGTTGCTGAGAAGACGGTTTTATGTGGTGGTAATGGTCATTTTCCCGTAGACGGTTGTGGCGAGTACCACAATTGGAACAAGAGGAGTATTTTTTGGGATTTGCCATATTTGAAGAACCATCTGCTGCGCCATAATCTAGATGTCATGCACATTGAAAAAAACTTTTTTGACAACATCATGAATACTATTCTAAATGTGCAAGGAAGACGAAAGATAATTTGAAAGCCAGATTGGACTTGCCAGATATTTGTTCGCGGAAGGACCTCCATGTAATGTCGAACGGAAAATCACTGCCCCCCGCTTTCCGTTTGGATGAGCCTTCAAAGGAGGAGTTCTTCGACTGGATTACGCATAGTGTTCAATTCCCAGACGGATACGCATCTAACCTTCGTAATTGCGTTAATATTGGAGAAGGGAAGTTTTCAGGGATGAAGAGTCATGATTGTCACGTTGTCATGCAACGCCTCCTTCCATTTTCCTTTGCCGGTCTTCTTCCTAGAAACGTCCATGGAGCTATTGCAGGTACATTTACAAAATTATATATAGTTATATATATATATATATTATCTAAATATTGCTAAATTTTTTTTATCATTTATGCAGGGATCGGTGCTTTCTTCCGGGATCTATGTACGAGATCACTTACAGCAGACGGTATCTGAAACCTTGAGGAGAAGATACCGGTTCTCCTATGCAACCTCGAGAAAATATTTCCACCAGCATTTTTTGATGTTATGGAACATCTTTCTATTCATCTTCTTAGGGAAGCAGCACTTGGTGGGCCAGTTCAATATCGATGGATGTATCTTTTTCAGCGGTATATGTTCCACCTAAAGAAGAAGGTGAAAAATCTTGCAAGAGTCGAGGGTTCTATTGTTGCACAGAGCATTAATGAAGAAGCATCCAACTTTGCGAGCTACTACTTTCCATCTCCGGTGAAGACTAAAAGTAGACGACTTGCACGGCATGATGATGGAGGAGAAAAACCGCCGTATCCGGTATATGTCCCAAATCTATTTGCACAAATTGGAAGGCTTAGCGGAAAAGGGAGGCCTCGGCGACTATTAGAGGAGGAACAAAGACATTTGCATACATATATTCTGACAAACTGCGACGACGTTTTGGAATATGAGAGGTACGTACCTGATTTTGATGTTTAGTAATTACCAAAAATATTTGATAGTATTTTTGCATAATCTATTTGTTTTATTCACATGATATACATGGACCAAATTCGTAATTGGTTTCCATATTGCACAGAGGATGAGCTTGCGGTCCGTAAACAAAATGAATTCTCGGGTTGGTTGCAATATTACGTAAGTGCTCGATTTCCCTCAATTTAACTAAATTTCATATGCTTACATTAGCACATATTGTTTACGATTGTCCACACTTTGTACATGTTGATCAGATGACTACTACCGGGGTAGAATTTCCCACGTGGTTAGTTGAGATGGTGCATGGCCCTACTTTTGTTACAAGTGTTTATCCGATGTACTGCACTCGAGGGTATGCTTTTAAGGCTTATCGTGAAGGGAGCTCAAGGACAACATGCAATTACGGTATATCGTCTACATCCGGAGAACTTATCTACTACGGTGTGCTCCGCGAAATATTAGAAGTCAAATATCCAGGAATGGTTGGTTTGAGGTGCATTGTGTTCTATTGCGATTGGTATGATCCAGTGGAAGGTCTACGTCAGGACGAATTCGATGTAACATCTGTTCACTCTGGAAAGCGACATCGGAAATACGATCCATTTATTCTTGCTTCACAAGCGGACCAAGTTACCTACATTCGATACCCCCAGGTTAGGAACAAGCAAGACCCGTGGATTGCAGTAACGTCGATACAACCAAGAGGAATAATATATGGTGTTTCCGAGCAGGACCCTTTACAGGAAACTCCAATTGGTAACTTATGTGAAATCGAGCATTCTCTTGAGGTTGACCTTGTGGTTGACTTCACCGGTATGGGCGGGGATTACGAAGTATTTGAGGATTCTGAAGAAGAGAGAGGAGAATTTGATGACGATTCCGATTCAGCTACTTCAGATTATTCATCGGACTCATCAGAATAATTTTGTAACAAATTTTTTATATGCATTTATTTTTAAGTAAAACATTTTAGAAACTTTTCCATATGCATTTTAATGAGGATTCCGATTCAGCTACTTCAGAAAATTATTCGGAATCAGAATAAATTTGGTAAATATTTTTAGGAAATTTTCCATATCCATTAACTATTCGGACTCAGAATAAATTTTAGCCGAGGAAACTGAAACCAGTTCAATTTTCCTCGGCTAAAACTAAAATCCGACGGTTTTAGTTTTAGCCAAGGAAAATTGAACTGGTTTCAGTTCTAGCCAGGGGATTCAATTTTCCTCGGCTAAAACTAAGACCGTCGGAAATTGGTGTGGAATTTCCGACCAAAATCGGACGGCCTTAGTTTTAGCCGAGGAAAATTGAACTGGTTTCAGTTCTAGCCAGGGGATTCAATTTTCCTCGGCTAAAACTAAAACTGTCGGATTGGTCTGGAATTTCCGACCAATTTCCGACGCACTTAGTTTTAGCCGAGAAAAATTGAATCTCCTGGCTAGAACTGAAACCAGTTCAATTTTCCTCGGCTAAAACTAAGACCGTCAGATTTTGGTCGGAAATTCCAGACCAATTTCCGACGGTTTTAGTTTTAGCCGAGGAAAATTGAATCCCCTGGGTAGAACTGAAACCAGTTCAATTTTTCTCGGCTAAAACTAAAACCGTCGGATTTTTGTCGGAAATTCCAGACCAATTTCCGACCATACGGGGTTTCGAAACCTCAAACTGCAAAAATTTGTTTACACTTATGTTTGCTAAGGTTAGATATGATCTTTTCAAAGAAGTCAATGTCCAACTATCTTAAGAATCAATATTTTTGAGCATTTAATCCAAACCTTACAAGAAAACGAAAAGTGTAAGTATAAGTTCTATGTTTCGTTAAGAGAGGTTAAACCCGTTCTCTTATCGATTCATAAAAATCGTCATATATTCTATTTATGTTTACCTTGCCAGATTGTTTTCAGACATAAGATGTTTAGATGTTTTTTAAAGCCTATACGGTATTCAAATTTAGGATTTCATACCCTAAACCCTAAATGGTCGGAAATTAGTCAGAAATTACCGACCAAATTCCGACGAATATTAAATTATTCAACATTTAATTTTTTAGAATGGTCGGAAATTGGTCGGGAATTCCGACCAATTTCCGATTATTCTAAAAAAAAACCCGGGAAATAAACCGCCAAACGAAATTTATCGAAATTCACCGTACGCGGTTTATTAAAAAATTCCCGACCGTATGTGTCGGTCGGAAATCGCGTTCAACAAATCGAAAACTGTTCTTCTTCTTCCTCATTTCCTAAATCGAAAATCATTCTTTGGATCTCTTCTCTCCTTCTCTCTCGTCGCCGCCGCCGTCCGTTGATGCCCTCCCCTCGCCGCCGCCGTCCAAGGTATCTTCTCCTCTCTCTTTTCTTGTTCCTCTTCTATTCCTCTTCTCCCCTCCTTGCTAACTTCTCTCTCTTCTTCTTTAGGTCGCCGCCGCCGCCGTCAAAGACCCTCGCCGGAATTGTCTCCACGCCGCCGCCGTCGCCCTCCTGAGCCATGTAAGAATTTTTGTTTTTTCCCTAATTGATTTTGTTAGATTTGTTAGATTTTAGGTTAATAATTTGTTATATTTGTTAGGTTTGTTAGATTTGATTAAATATGAAAGGTTAGAATTTAGGTTAGATTGTTGTTAGGTTAATAATGTAGATTTTGTGTTTAAATATTTTAGAAATAATATTGAAAAAATAGGAAAATATTTTTGTGTTAATTGTGAAATAATTTTATTATTTCACAAGTGATTTTAATTTTTTTTAGAATTTTATAAAAATTTTCTGCATTTTACAAGTGATTTAAAAATTTTTTACAAGTGGTTATAAATGATTTTTTCATTTTACATGTGATTTTAAATGTTATAAGTGTTTTAGAATTTTTTTTAGAATATTATTAATTTTTTTGCATTTTACAAGTGATTTTAAAATTTTTTTATGTTATATAAAACTTTTTAGCAAATTTAAAACAAATTCTAAATTTTCATAATTTTTTTTCTGTTATTTGGAAATATTTTTAGTATTTTTTACATTTTTAATAACTCTAACAACTAACAAATTTTTTGTTTTTTTTTTGTAGGTCTTACGAGGGTTTCGATAACATTCGCCGCAGTGGTTCGTCTCGAGGCATTCAACCACGTCAACATAAAGATCCGCCATCGGAGACCCCTAGTCCAAGACAAAGTGCGAATGTCCCGGAGTCGCACTGTCAAGCTCCTCCAATCATGTCCATCGAGGAGTTAGTCCAACAACCGGGGAGGGACTTGCACATCCGGCTCGATCAACGTCTAATTGGAAGATCGACATGGTAAAATTAGTGTTCTATTTTTTTTAATGTAAAATTGTTTATAGTTTTTATTTTTTTGTAGGTTTGGTATATCGAACAACGGGATTAGCAAGTCCGTTTTAAGGATGTTGCATTCGATGCTCGACAAACCGTACAAGAAATTTTCAGATATCCCGTACGAGGAGAAGCAAATTTGGTTTAGACAATTTGCGGTAAGTTGTAAACTACTAATTTTTTTTTATATATTTATATGTTTTTTTAATATTTTGATAAGTTTTTATTTTTATTTTCTTAGCAAGAGTTTACATGGCATCACTCCGACACGACCACAGTTGAAACGGAGTTTATGAAGGAGGCGCGTACGCAGTTCAAGAGAAACATGAACGAGTGGAAGCAAAAGTGGAGGAAGGGCCAAGACAAACCGAAAGGCTTGAACGCTTCGGTTTGGGAAGACTACAAACCATATTGGCAAAACCCCGCGACAGAGAAAACTTCGAAGACTAATTCGGGAAACCGAAAGAGTGATCGCTCCGGTAAGGGACAGTACGTCCACAACTCCGGTTCGACCAGCTTCCGGACCCGAGAAATACAAATGGTAATTTTTTATTTTTTACATTGTTTTCTATATTTAATTGTTAAATAATTTATTAATATTTAAATTTATTTGTTTTTTTAGACAAATGAGGCCGGAGGTGTGCGTCCGAATCACTTGGACTTGATGAAGACGTGCCACACGAACAAGACAGCCGGGGTTATTCAGGATCCCCTCATGAGGGAGATCTACGAGAACGTGACGAAGAAGAAGGACGAGCTGACCCAGCAGTCACAAGCCGACTCCTCCTCTTCCTTCGAGTTGACGCGGGAAACGGTCAACAATCTCGTTATCAACGTAAGTTTTTTTTTTTTTTTTAGTTAGTTTTACATTATAAAATGTTCTAATTTATTTTTAATTTCTACAGGAATTTCCCCTTGATAAAAAAGGGCGGCGTCGCGGTGGTTTGGGTAAGGTCCCGGTTATGGAAGCTAGGGCTTCGGGTTCTCCTTATTTCTCTGAAGATCTCATCCAACAGAATGAAGAGCTGAAGTCAAAACTAACAGCTTTGGAGGTGGCGAATGCGGACACCGAACTACAACTTACCGAGGCAAGGTCGGAAATCGCTACCATGTCGGACTGGATGAAATCGAAGTTCTCGGATTTCCCGGGCACGGGAAGGGGAAGAAGGGAAACGGGAACAGGATCGGGATCGGGATCGGGAATTTAATTTTAATGTTTTTGTAATTTCAAAACAATTTTATTTTATTTCAAAACAATTATTATATTTTAATTTTAATTTAAAACAATTATTATATTTTAATTTTAATTTTCTTTTTCGAATTATTAATTTAATTTAATTTTAAAAAATCATTAATTTAAAGAATTTTAAAAATACTGTTTTTTAATAACCCGTCGGATATTGGTCGGAAATATCCGGTCCGGATTTAGTCGGAAATATCCGGTCCGGAATTGGTCGGAAATTATCCGGTCCGGAATTTGTCGGAAATTATCCGGTCCGGAATAGTTCGGAAATTTGTCCTCGGGATTAGGTCAGAATATTGTCGGGAATTGGACGGGAATTCGGCTCGTCGGGAAATCGTCGGAAACTCTCCCGACTATTAATATTCGTCGGAATCCGATCGGGAAATATAATGGTCGGAAATCGGTCGGAAATTTCCGACCAATTTTGATTCCCGACGCTCTAGTTCCGACGAGACAAATTGGTCGGAAATTGGTCTGGAAAGCCGTTTTCCGACGGTTTCCCGACCGATATGGCCGTCGGGAATCGGCTGTTTTCTTGTAGTGTGCAGTGGTTACAAACTTAGAGATTTTCTCGATTAGAACGTACACGAAGATGCATACATGCTCTCGGGCTAGTCAGAGTATAAGCAACAATAAGAGGAAAGGCTCAGCAGAATTAGTTGCATATTTTTTGAATGAAAAGTATCCAGGACAAATAGAAACTCTGAAGCCAAAAATGATCATGGATATGGTTCAGACAGATTTAGGTGTGCGGATATCATACTCCACAGCTTTTAGAGGGAAAAGTCTAGCTGTTCGTGATTTGCGTGGTAGTCCGGAAGAAAATTACAAGATGTTGTATCGTTATTTGTACATGTTAGAGCAGGTCAATCCCGATACAAAAACAAAGGTGTTTTTGGATGATATGGGGAAATTCAAGTATCTATTCATAGCGTTGGGAGCTAGCATCGAAGGGTTCCGAGCGATGAGGAAAGTGATAATTGTGGATGCGACTTTTATCAAGAACGGATTTGGTGGTGTACTAGTTTTTGCCTCAGCCCAGGATCCTAATCGTCACCATTATCCCATAGCATTTGGTGTACTCGATGGTGAGAAAATAGATAGTTGGACTTGGTTTTTTTAGATGCTGAAATCCGTTGTACCGGACTCTTCTGAATTAGTGTTTATGAGTGACAGAAATGCAAGCCTCATCAACGCCATAGAGAATGTGTATCCTTAGGCTCATTATGGGTATTGTGTATGTCATTTGTCCCAAAATGTGAAAATCCATGCTTCTAACATCAACAGAGACGTAGTCGCATGGAGATTCATGGAGTGAAGCAAGAAATACACGGTGGCTGAGTTCGACAGTGCTTATGAGTCTTTTAAGACGAGATATCCTTCTGCGGCCAAGTATCTTGAGGAGAGTACCGTGAAAGAAAAATGGGCAAGGACTTGTTTTCTAGGTTGTATCTATCACCTGGAAAACAAGTCCTTGCCCATTTTCCAGGTGATAGATACAACCTAGACACGAGCAACGCCGTAGAATCTTTGAACATCATGTTTACGGACGCAAGGAAGTACTCATTAATACCCATGATTGATACCATCGTCAAAAAGATTTCTGATCGGTTTAATGATCATCGGAAGGAGGCCGTGGCTGGTTCGACAGATAATAAACTGGTGCCTTTTTTGGAGAACTACTTGCACGATTCATGGCCTGTTGCTGAGAAATTAAATGTATCGGAGATAAACAGTTTCAAGCTTGAATACGATGTCATTGGTAGTGATGGCAAGTCTTATTTGGTGAAGTTGATATCGAGAAGTTGCAGTTGCAGGGTGTTCGATATTGAAAAGTATCCTTGTGTGCACGCGATTGCCTCTTTCATTGCGTTCAAAAAGAATGCGGCTAGAAATCGTGAAATCGGAGGACATGATATCCAATTAGAATTACATGAATTGTGCATGAGGTATTATTGGACCGAGATGTGGGCGATGGCGTATTGGAGGGAAATTTATTTAGTGTCGGATATGTCTGAATGGATTGTCCCAGATCACATCAAAGAGTTGCAGATCATACCTCCGGATCGCGTCAAGAAGAAGGGAAGAAGGAAAACTAAGAGGTTTCCATCGGGTGGGGAACGGCGACCAAGGACGCGAAACAAAAGGCGGCCAAGGCAATGACTCCAATGGTTGCTTTTTGGATTTGGTAGCCCTATTTGATTGTATCTTAACCGTTTGTGTTTTAAAACTATGTAAAACTGGTGTTTTGTTTTGTAAAACTATATATTGGATCTGTGGGTTCTGGTAAAACTGGTAAAACTGATTAAAGATGATAATGTGAAACAATACCTAATTCAAAATTACTCGACATAATAATTTGCGTTGTAAACGTCACAAATAAATGTTTTCACCTGAACTAACAGGGAAATTAGGACATTGATAATTTTGGGTTCATATGAAGTAATCCCACCAACAAAGTTCTTATACTTTTAAGATCACTTTAACCAAAACAGCAAAGTTAGTAGGGTAAAGTTGCAAAAATGTAGAATTAAAACATATTAATGCACACAACAATTAGAATGATAGATTAATGGAGGAAAATCAACTGTAAAACTACAAAATCAAAATTTAAGAGTGGGTAAAACTTAATAAATTGAAAACAGCCAAAGTAAAACTATTTGAAACTTTCGTAAAATTACTATCTTTGGTAAAACTAAGTGCAATTTTTTGGGCGCCAAAACGAAAAATTTCACCAAATTTTTGGCGCCCAAAATCAATAACTCAAGCTTTTCCTGTCTTTTTCAGATCCGATTTCCTTTATCTCTTTTTCGAACCTCTCTCTCCATTTCTCTCTCTCCTTTTCTCTTTCGTTCTCTATCCTATCAAACTTCTCCACTTTCGTTCTCTCTCCATTTCTCTCTCTTCTTCCCTCATCTCATTTCTTTGCTCATCTCATTTCACCCTTCGTCTCTCTATTGACTATGGACAAGTTCGAATATGATCTGTATTACAGTGACATGAAGAGGGCGAAGAAGGAATACGACAGGATGTTCTTAATCGGTTTGATGGATGGTATACCAACAAGGTGTCCCTGCGGTGGTCGAATCGTTGTGGAGCCTTCACACTCCCCCGGATCTGATGTGGGAAGGAGGTACCTTGTTTACAATGAGTTTGAGGTAAAACTGGAAAACTTTGTAAAACTATACTGTCGTAAAACTGGAAAACTTTGTAAAACTATACTGTCGTAAAACTGGAAAACTTTGTAAAACTATAATGTCGTAAAACTGGAAAACTTTGTAAAACTATACTGTCGTAAAACTGGAAAACTTGGTAAAACTATACTGTAGTAAAACTGGAAAACTTGGTAAAACTATACTGTCGTGAAACTGTGATGTCTTCTTGTGTAGGATAATGACCTCCACATTAAAAAAAACTTTGGGTTTGATGTGTCAAAGAAGAAGCCACTAACTTAAGAAGGACGGTTGACTATCAGGCCGAGGAGCTTCGCAGCTATTTATATCGTATTGAGCAGCTGGAAAAGGAGATTGCAAAGCTGAAGGAGGTGGTGGGTGGAATCGTTGGTTAACTAGTCTTTCATCTAAGTATTTGACTTTTAAGAATTTTATTTGTTGTTTCGGTTTGTCAGACTTATTTATGTTATGGTTTGTAAGACTTATTTAGTTGTTTGGAGACTCAAGAGTTTGTTAACACTAGCACGATATCAAACAAGTAGTTCCAATATCAAACCGAAACAACTAGTTATTGTTAACACTAGCACGATATGATACAACTAGTTCTTCATCGACCTTGTGCATCGCCTAATCGGTATATCGACTGTAGTATCCGCTTTGCGTTTACCATCATTCTTTTTGGTCGCTCTCCCTTGTGGTAAGACTTGTTGTGGTAAGAATTGTGGTGTTTCTTCATTAACCTGAAATCGAAAACAATTAGAGTATAGTTTTACCAATTTTTCCAAGTAATACATTTTCAATCAATCATTGAAATGTTACTGATATTCCAATATTTTACCTCTTTTAGCATGCATTTAACTTAGCATTTTAGGTCTCATGCATGTGTTTTCATATCTTTCTTTAGTGTTTTGGTCTAAATTAGGCTTTAGTTAGTTTGAATTAGGTCCTAGTGAGTCTTGCATTCATTTGGAGTGTTTTCTAGGTGTTTGGAGACATTTTGGAGATGTTAAGAGTAATGGAGCAAAAGAGGATGCAAGGATCATTCCGAACTGTCTTGAAGATCCGGCAGAACGAAGGCGTTACAGTCCGATTCAGCCTCAATCATCTTCATTAAAGATGTAGCCAGATGCGTTATCTTGCCATAGGAGGTCGAATCAGATCATTCGGACATGTATTCCGGGAGATATCGCGATTTTACCGAAGGTGTATCCGTCTGGCCGCGAGACCAACGCCGACCAGCATTGGATCAGCACAAGTAAGCCCAATACCGACCCATCCTAGACCGGTACTATCTGGTCGGTACTGAGGCAGAGAGTAGTACCGACCCAGCTTCACTCTCCATACCGATCCAGAATGGATCGGTACAAAACCTAGTCTGCTTTCATCGAAGCCAGCTGATGTCACCCAAAGATCGCGCCAAACGAAGAACTTGCGTTCAGATTCAGCTCTCGACATCTTCATAGAAGTTGTAGATAATTGAGTTGGCTGTCCACTGGATGTGGTTTGAGGTCATTCGGAGCGGTGGTTGGAAAGATACATCAGATTTATCGGGGACGTGTCCGGCTGGCGCCCAAACGAGTGTTGCTCAAAGGAGAGTAGTACCGACCCATCCTGGGTCGGTACTGTCGAACGGTACTAGTCCTAAATCAACCAGCTCATCATTTATGCCGGCTAAAACTCTTCCCGCATCGACCTGATCCCCACCTCTGTCGGCCAAAACATATCCTGCATCGATCCAGCATCTACCCGACCTGCACGAAGAAATTAGTACCGGTCGATTTGTACCGATCCAGGACGGATCGGTACAAAACCTTGAAGACAAATTTGACCCAGATTTAACCGGGTCAATACCCGGTTTGTCCCGGGTTGACCCGGTTCGCACTGTTCACTATAAATATTTTAAAACCTAATTTTTGTGATCTAAGCTTTCTTCTTTCTAGAGTTGGGTTTTATCCCAAACTCTTCTTATGATTTTGGAGGGATTTTGATTGTTCTTCATACAAATGCCACTCTAGAGAAGATTTCTTCAACTCTATCTTTTATTTATGCAATTTATTTATCTTTATTTCTTTTTCTCTTTTGTTCTTCATGTTTAGACTTTAGGGTTTTTTGTTGGATTATGGATGGCTTGATTTTGATGATTTGATGATTGATTTGTGTTGCTTATATTCTTAATCATTGCTTTCCTTTCTTTCTAAGTGATCTTAATGCTAGATTGGGCTTGAGAGAGTCAATCTAGATCTTTGGGAATTTCACACCCACAAGGTGTTTGATGAAATTCCCCAAAGAACTTAGAAAGAGATAAACATTCTTAACCTATGAGAGTAGTTGCTTAAGGTGTTTATTGGTTGATTTGAATATTGATCTTAATGCTTGCTAATCATTTCATCACAAATGAGAGTTTGATCTTGATTTAGTGATTAGCAAAGTGATTAGTGCCTTGAGAGAGGATTAGTCATAATTAGTGATCTTAACCTAAGGAATAGCATTGATTGTGTGTATTAGCATCGTTAGTCAATTGTCTTGATGATTAGATGATGACGATTTAGGTTACATCTTGTTAGATCCTTCACTTAGGTTGATCTTAAAGCTAGTTTTGGATTGAGAGATCAAAACTAGAGCTTAGGCGTTTCACGCCCGAGAGGTGTTCGATGAAATGCTTGAACCAAACCTTTTGTGAGCCTTTCATGCCTAGCCAATGAGAGTTGATGTCTAGGGTGATTAGTGAACTAAGTGGAATTGGAGATTAAAGCTTGTTAATCATCTTATCACAAACGAGAGTTTGTTCTTGATTTGGTGATTAACAAAGTGATTAGTGCCACGAGAGTGGATTAGTCATAATTGTGAATTCCATGTTCTAGGATAGTGTTTAATTCAATCTAAATCATCATTGTTTGTTCATTAATCATCTTCTTGATAGTTAATTCATTTTCCAACACTTCTAGCCTTTGTTTTCTTTCTTGCATTTTACTTTCTTAATCTAAAAACATAAAAACCCAAAAACATTTGCTCTAGCTTAGGAAGGTTCATGTATTCTTAGTGCATTGATCTTAACCCCTATGGATTGACACCTCTTATGCTACAATGACAAGCATAGAGGAATTGATATGAACATAACGCAAAAATCCATTTATCAGTTACCTTCTCCGTCTCTCTTCCTCTCTCGTATTCTCCTAGTGCTTCAGCCTCCTCATCTATCTTCTTCAACATGTAAGTTTCCATCGTCTTCATTCTGTTCTCAAACCCATCCATCTTCTTATTAATCAATTTAAACCCTTCGTCCATTTCTTTCTTCATCCCTACCACAAGCTCTAACAAATCGTTTGCACCACTCGCTTCTCCAGATGTTCCAGCAGGTCCCTCATTCTCAGCTTCCTCTTTCTCAGCTTCCTTTTCCTCTTGAACTCGGGCAGCCACGTCAGCGTTGTGCATATCCTCAAAGAAGACTATATGTCCTTCCTTGAGACGCTTCATCCAACTGCGAACAACCGGATCGTCGCGATCATCGACGTCGTCTTCTTCGAAGATTTCATCAAGGAGAGCTGCTTCTCCATCACGAGATGGCAGGAAGCTATCAATGTCCTGCGAAGAATGTCAACAATGATGTTAAAGATTAGAAACAAAAAACAACTCTAAAAAATTCAAATGCATAGGATAACTGACCTGAGTTTTACCAAGTTCTTCATTGATTTTTGAAAGAGGAAACCCTCTCATGGTGCTCTTCTTGAACTGATACTTGTACATCCTTGGACACTCATCGTCTGCCTCTGGAATTGGCTCGCGGAAAATACTTCCCAACTCTGGAATTGCCTCAAAGGCTAGCAGCTGCACAACAACACACATACAGTTGAGATTAGTAAGAGATAAGTTCGATTATGAAAAAGTTGCAACAATTACTAATACCACAACTTAACTGAACATACCTCCAAAGGGATACAGAAACCGGGAATCGGCCATAATCTGTTCTCATTGACGACTCCTTTAAAATTATCCATCGTGTGAGAGATCTGACTGAACATGTACTCAAAAGACATTCTCCCCCAAGGAAAAGTCTTGCACAAGTCAAGATCGTCAACAGCTCTCTGGAAGAAATACACGACCGAAGTAGCATCGTTTCCGCACTTCGTCTGAGCAATGATAATGCTGTAAAGGAAGTACAGTACAATCATCCTCAGCCTATCTTGAGAAGGTCGCATCCCTTCCTCTAGCTTCCCTTTCACATCTTCATATCTGACTTTTTTTTGCCCGAACAGCCTCCTCACAAAAGTCTTGCCACCCAAATCATTATAATTAATCGGTAAGTTTTTGCAGTTTAATCCGGAGATCAACGCGTGCTCCCCCAGACCGTATCGGACCGGAACACCATTCACCACGAACCACGCTTCCTTTTTCTTCTTTATGCAGGCGGTTTGAAGCAATAACATCCACATGCCCTAGAGCTTGTGGTTGTTGTCCTTCGGCAAGTGGAAGATGTGTCTGAACTGCGGATGCGTTTGAAACCAATTCCTCTCGTGACGCGTAAGCGGAGGCTCCAACTTCTCAAGAGTTGACAAAAACTCATTGACGTAGCACCTCGTCGAAATCTTTATTTTTTTCGTGTACTCCGCTGCTAGGAAGTACATTCTGAGAGGTTGCAGTGCCATTGTTTCATCACCGGATTTCTGAAACAATCAGTTTTATCAAGTTATTCCAGTTATACATCAATATAGTTTTCCCAAGTTTTCCAGTTTTACGACAGTCTAGTTTTACCAAGTTTTCCAGTTTTACTTTAAACCCAACAAATTGACATGCTTTCTTGAGTAACTGTGTCAAATTGACATGCTTACTTTAAACCCAACCTCTTCCTCGACCTGTGATTCCTCCCCTCGTCTTCGCCATTGATCAAATCCCTAGTTTTCCCTAGTTAAGAGGAGAAGTTGAGGAGTTGGGATCTTTGGGAGATTTGAAATGAGGAGTAAAATTACTCGAAAACTAGGAATTTGATTTGATCAGTTTTCGGTTATGATCCGATTGGGTTGGGTGGGTTTTCCGTGGGCGGGTATAACCCTGGTAGAAGCTGTAAATTTCTCAATTGGGGTAGGTTTTATGGTAATTTTCTTATTTTTCGAATTAAAAAAAATTCTAATCGAAAATAAATTTATAAGAGCGACATATGGGATTTTCGTTTGAGATCTAAGGACTTTTGGGACGATTCCTCCAAGTTAGGGTCAACACAAATCTATTAGAAAAACAAATCTGCCACCGATATGATCAAGAATTACACAAATCTGCCATCAATACTACGAAAATCTACCATAGATAAAAAAGTGTGTAAGCTCCCCGCCTCCGTCTCCGCCTCCACCACCAAGATGTTCCCCTCTCCGCCGTCAAGATGTTCACCCCTCCGTCGTCAGGACGTTCCTGCCTCCGCCGTCAAGACGCTAACTCCATAAATCTCCGACGAAAACCGACCGCTCAGAGCTACGAAAACCAAATCATAAACATTAATAACTAGCCGACTTCCATGTCGGATCTGAGAAAAAGATAAAAAGTTTAGGAGAGAGAAAGCGAGAGATTATCAAGTGAGAGAGAGGAGGAGGCCATGTTTGAAGTCGGAGTTGGATGGCGGTGGGCGTTACCGGCGGTGGAGTTTGAAGTGCATCTCTTTCTCACTCGTAACAAGCGGCGGCGTGAAGGATGAGAAGATTGACTGTGTAAAAAAAAATATTTTTAGTGTAAAAAAATGGCAAACTTGTGAATATCAAAGACAAAATTGGGTTACATGTCTTTTCAATTAAAATTAGAGTCATTTTAGTAAATCTGCCAAGAATAAATCATTCTAGTAATTTTCATTAAAATTAGACAATCTTCTAAATTGCGCTAGGCGCTAGTCGGGCGGTCAGGTTGGACCTAGCGCTTAACCCAAAAATCGGTGATTAATCGGGGATTAGTTTTTGGACTTTTATTGACTTTTTAACATATTAATTTATAAATTTATAAATTTATAAATTTATGACTTTTAATGACTTTTTGGACTTTTAATGACTTTTAATGATTTTCTAACAACATAGTAAAACCAAATTAGAACTTTTCAAAATTTTTGTTAAGCAATAAATTTTTTAAAAAAACAAAAAAAAACTAGGCGGCCGTCTAGGCCAGCTAGGTGGATGGGATGGGTCTAGCGACTAGTCGGAGAATAATCGGATTTAGGCGAGAATTTTTAGAACAGGGAAATTAGAGTAATTTATCTATTACTTAAGTTTTGCAATATATTTACTCATAACATACTTCATTCAATTTAAATACTTGGAGCACAAGATTGTTTCTCCTCATCCACCAATGGTATTAGCCGCCGGTATTAGCCATTGAGGGGTACAATTATCTAGAGTAGCATAGTAGATAGGACATAACATTATCCTCTTAGCAATATGTACTATCAACACATCTATTTCATTCTTCCAACAAAATGAAGAATTGGTTTTATTGTTCCATTTTTTCGGCCTAAAATATCAGATGTGACGGATTTAAATAATCTCGGCCAGATTGTTGACTCATCACATCTATTTCCTTCTCTTCCAACAAAATGAAAAGTTGGTTTTAATGTTCCATTTCTTCGGCCTAAGATATAAGATGTGAAGGATTTCCATCTCAGCCAGAGTGTTGACTATCAACACATCTATTTCCTTCTCTTCCAACAAAATAAGAGTTGGTTTTAATGCTCCATTTCTTCGGCCTAAGATATCAATTGTGAAGGATTTCGATCTCGACGAGAGTGTTGAACATCCGCACATCTATTTCCTTCTCTTACAACAAAATGAAGAGTTGGTTTTAATGCTCCATTTCTTCGGCCTAAGATATCATATGTGAAAGATTTCAATCTCTGGCAGAGTGTTGACTATCAGCACATCTATTTCCTTATTTTCCAACAAAATGAAGAGTTGGTTTTAATGCTTCATTTCTTCGGCCTAAGATCTCAGATGTGAAGGATTTCAATCTCGGTCAGAGTGTTGGCTTTCTCATCGCCTGCAATAAGCTCTTGGAGTCACTCTCAAGGGATACACTCTCAAAACCCAAATTGTCAATGCATGACATTGCCCAAGTTAACCCCGCTGCTTCCGCTTCCAAGGCCGATTGGAATTTTTTTTTTTCTTTGGTTAAACTATGTGTACATCTTCAGTAGATTTCATAAGGTGACTGAAAATTACTTTAGAAATTTGTAGCGAAATATTATAGACAATTTTGCAAAAATTCGTTTAGCTAAAAATTGACTGATGAAATGAAAAGAGGAAACAAGGAAGAGTTGCACCATAACTGAACTAGTCCGTGCTCTTACTTTCCTTGTCTCCCAATTTTTGACATTCCACTATGTCCGTTTATCGTAGATTTGTGCGCATGTGAACTAATCTAGGGCTGATCTAGGCATGATCAATCTATGTTGTGTTTAGAATCACATGTTAGGTTGTTGTGATGGTCTTTTGTGAAATTTTTGATGTTTAAGTTGTTTTGCAGGGCATATATGTGATTGTGGGGTTGTCTCGATCGAGGTCAGACCATACACGAGCAATCCTTAACTTATGTATTGATTGTCGTAGATGCATGCTAGGTTGCCATGTTAAGAAGATCTAGGGTTTCATGTGCTAAAGGAGGGGGTTCAAGTTAGCCGAGAAGGCAATAACTTGCACGATTGTCCGAGTCTTAGACGAGATCGAACCAGTGTAGTAAGTCAGGATATGAATGTCTGTTAAAAAAAACCACGGGATTAGATTAAGTAAAGTAGTCCAAATAATATCTTTTAAACTCGGATCATATGTATTTGACCGTCCCGGCATGGACTCAGATAAAACCGAGCATCTGCTTGTCGTCGAGAAGGGTATTGATTGTAATAAGTATGAAATTGTTTGAGAACATAGAAGAATACATGATAAGAGTGAGTTCAAGGAATAGTAAAACATGTAAATTTGAAATATTAAAGGTGAAAGCTAAATGGTCAAAGGTGAAATGTGAAAGGTGAAAGATGAAGGTGAAATGTTATTCTATTATCTATAGGTTTATGGATATGAATACGAGTTGAATTGAATGATTTGTGTGTCATGTATGTGTGCCGAGAGGAGACCCGAGAGGGGGCCGCATTTCATTTAGGACACCTTTCGTTTCATTATTAATTAGCTCGAGACTTGGACGGGCAGCTTCTTCATCAGTTACTCAATAAAAGGTGTTTTGGCCATGGTGATACTTTATCCGACAGATTTAGCTCCTCATTCGGCCTATGGATCGGGTGGGGTGTAACCAGGATCGGCTGAGTAGGGAGGGCGAACGGTGCAACGGTCTTGGGCCTTGACCCCGTGTCCTAATAATTAAGGGTCCCAAATTTTTTTGATATATATTTATCAAAAAAAAATTAATAATAAAAGTTAGATTGAAAAGGAGCCATAAATTTTTTTATAAGTATTTATTTAATAACAAACTCAACAAAAGCATTAAACAAAAAAAATTTTTTTAAAAAACTAGTAAAAATTAAAAAAAAAAAAATTTTAAAAGGTCCAAAATTTTGTTTTGCCCTAGGGCCATAATTATGTTGAGCCGACTTTGGGTGTAACATTCTCTTTCACCTCTCTTTTTGTTTATGTAGACAGAGTTCACAACTTAAACATCTTCCCTCGATCTCCTATAGCACATGTGCCAATTCTCTAATCGACGATATAATCGATTGCGGACATGCTTGTCGAGGAATCTGATGGGTCGCAATCACAGAGGAATTGAAGGAGCTTCACCTTGGCGTCGCGAGTTTCATATATATATGTTTTAATAAATGCTGTCTAAAAATAATTGTAAAATGCTTGAACTTTCTAAATCCAAAATGAAAAATTCTAAGATAGTAGTAAATCACTAATGATGAAAATAAACCAATAGCGCATCACATCAACCAATCTTAGTTATTCTCATCTCCATTTCGCTCATTTTCTTCAAATGGCATAATGAAATCTTAATTAAAATTTTAAAAAGTCACAAATAACATTCTTTATTCAATATATTATAAACAATTAAAATAAAAATCAAAGTGTTTAATCAACATTTTAATTCACAACTGGTTCAACCAGTAAATTCGGACAGGGGTCAAAATGCGGGTTGGCTGGAGTTTTCCGTATATTACATGATTTATAATTAGAGAATTTTAGCATTGAACATGAACCGGATAGTGACTGGGTGGCTGGATTTACCAGTCCAACCGCGGGTTCAAGTCGGGTCTGAAAACATTGGTTAGAACATTTCTCGACACAGCTTTGCCCATTTAGGTCATAGGATTTGGTCGCCGGATTCGTAGCCGACTTAGACCACTTGGTCATGTAAGTTTGATTCGTCTCATGTGGTTTTAGGGTTATTTTTTTGTTTTTGCGATCTGAAATGCATTTTATGGGACAATTGGTGAAATAACTAATTTTCAATAAATCATGAAGAAAATAGCTATGGATAAATAGAAATTAAGCAAGTAACAAAATGGTTGCTTGTCAGACGATTTTACCCTCTTATACACTCGGTGTAGACAGTCTATATTATTTTGATATTGTACATCTATTTTTGTTATAACAACATAGAATGACTATTTTTACTATAGAGCGGTGGAAACATGGATGAAAATCAGAAACCACCGACAATACAAAATTCATAATTTGCACAGAAACTAAAACCTATAGAAACAAATCAAATCTTACAAAACTGAGATAATCAAACCTATAGGTTGCTGAATTCTCAGCGTCTTCTTCATAATCATACTCATTGTAATCCAAAAGTCTTTGAGGATCCGCACTTTTGTCCATCTCCGGACTCCAAATCCCTAGCTCTACGACTCGTGTTTCTCCTCCAATACTCTGACCAAACCAACTCCACATGGATCAAGCACTGTAACCCAACCCAAAATTATCAAATTTCCGATCCTCTTAAACCCAAAATTGTTGATTTTTGTCGGCGTCTTCTTCTTCATCTTACTGAAACTCTTCCGCCACAAGCTTTGCCCTAACGGCCATCCAAGGAGCTGCGACATCGTCCGAGGAGATGGTGGCGCATAAATAGACCTCTCCGCCACTCACGACCTCTCGGAGCGTGATCCAGCATCGACCCATGAGCTGCTAAGGCTCGACTCGATCGTAGACTCAGTCACTGAGTGGTTGCACCGCCTTGTAGGAACAAAACGGAATATTCCGGAGGGATCTCGCGGAGCTGACGGCGATTTGCCACAAATCCATCACGAAGCCATCACGAATTCCAGCAATCACAACGTTCATCGACGACATCACAACCACATTTTGATTTTGTGTGTTTTGGTTTTAGTGAAAAATCAACAGAAGCTTCTTCATTTGACTAACAATGGCCAAGCTAATGCTCATCATCATCTCTTCAAGCCCATCAGAGCAAGTCTCACCGTCAGTCATGGCGGCGCTAATCCACGTCTTGACATCCCCGACGACCCCCTTCGTCAACCAATCCCTCCCTTCTTCTTCCCCGTCACGATCTCCGATATTGACTCGTTTAGTTGACTCAGCGCGTCGGTGTATAGCTTCACGCAGTCACCGACCGCCGCTTCCTCAGGCATATCGTTGATTGACCGGAAAGACATGGAGAGGCTTGATACCTTTTTAGAAGCGACTCGAATAGATAGCTCGAGGATTGATTCAGGGGAAAACGGTCATTTTAAACCTGACCTTTACGTTTTGCGCCAATTTAAATACAACCTTTTGTCTGAGCCAATTAAGTTATGAACTTGTGTTGACTGAACAAAATTAGATATAAAATTAGTCAACTGTGAATTCCGTTTATTAGGCCGTTTGTGTTGCCGTTTGTGTTAAACGACTGAGTTTTTGATCTTCTCCTTCGTTGAGCGTAAACAGCCAAAATCCCCAATTCTTCTTCTCAAATCCCTAATTTCTCACATCTCTCTCATTTATCTTCTCCTTCGTCGAGCTCTCTGGAAATCAATTCTTCTTCCTTCTACTCTATCTCGATCAATCGATTGTCCTCAGTAGATTACCAAGATGAACTCAAATTCACAAAAAATGTTTCTGAAACCAAAAGGAACAAAACACGAACGTGGGTTTCCATCAAAGTGTAATTGTGGTAATGATGTTAATTTGTATACGTCGAAGACACAGGAGAATCCTGGTCGTCCTTTTTACCGTTGTGTAACAAAGTTAGATGTAAGCACTTCCTTAATTTTTGTTCTCAATTTTACTTGTTCTTTGAGAAATCTGATTTTTGTTGTTGTTGTTCTTGTTGTACTATTACAAGGATCATCTTTTTAAATGGGTCGAAGAATCGATGCGTGAAGAGCTTGAAGATGCTTTGCCGATAGTCGGTAACATTGAGACTGAATTGGACAAGGTGAAATCAGAGATTGAAGGTCTAAAAGATGTGATTTATGACTTGAAAGAAGAGGTAATGTGGAGCAAGACCGAAGTGATGAAGTGGAAACTGAT
>PKMM01053202.1:0-31882 GCA_002933915.1 Eutrema heterophyllum
AATAAATTGGCATGTGGCAGTGAGGATCAATAGAAAGTAAAACACAGTAGACCACACTTCATGTGCAACCTTTTTTTTTTTTTTGCAGTGTCCAACGAACTTAAAGCCCAAATCTCAAAGCTCTTCTTTCTTTTCTTTTTCCCCAAATCCGCTTCAGCTTTTGTGTTTCTAGAGACAGAGAGAGAGAGAGAGTAATTGATACTAAGAGTGTTTCTCACTCATTCTCTCGGTCGCTTTAATGCGAGTCTTTTCTCTACAGATCTTGTGCCCTAATTTGTCGCTGGCGTAACGGTCATATTCAACAGCCGTCACTCGATTTGAGCTCTTCACTGGTGGTTATGGCGTTTATGTGATCGAGAGAAATCGCGGAGTCTGCGTTTCAGGTGCTGTCCAAGAACTGTCGCGTATTATAGCGATGTGTTCAAGTTTTCTTAATGTGATCCGAGTTTTGTCTGAAATGTGATCTGGGTTTTCCTTCAATTTTTGCTTCATCTCAGGAATTTTTAGGGTTCGGAGGGAGATATGCTGACGTGTATAGCGTGTACGAAGCAGCTAAACACCAACAATGGCGGATCTACTCCCGAGAGGCAACAAGAGGATGAAGAAATTGGGACGATTAAATCGCTGACGTCGCAGGTAGATTTAATCCTTTTTCTTCTCAGCTCACTTTCACTAATTGTTTGGTTCAAAGAGAAAATGGCGAAAAAAAAAAACACAGGAAGAAATTTTCTGGCGGGACCATCCTAGTCTCGTTGGTTTTCTGCTTGGGAGCTAAAGAACAAAAACATATAAAAGCATGACTCATGGTTTGGTAGAGATTTGACTCGTGGTCTTAATCTATCTTTCTTTTCTTGGTTTTGTGATTGATTGATATGTAATTCTGATTCCTCAAACATTTATTCCTCTGAATTGTCAATTACTCTCTTATCAAGGCACGTCACTCTTGTATGTATGTGACTACTGTTCATTCAGCTTAAAGACATGGCAGTAAAGGCTTCAGGTGCATACAAAAACTGCAAACCGTGTTCTGGCACATCAAACCGGAATCGGAACCGAAACTATGCTGATTCAGATGCTGCTTCGGATTCTGGAAGGTTTCATTATGCATACCAGAGAACTGGGACTGCAAGCTCAACTCCAAGGATTTGGGGGAAGGAAATGGAGTCCAGGTTGAAAGGGTTTTCGAGTGACGAAAGTACACCTACCTCTATGAGCGGGCGGACAGAATGCATAGTGTTCATGGAGGAGGACGAGGCTAAGGAATGGGTTGCGCAAGTGGAGCCCGGTGTTCTCATCACATTTCTGTCACTGCCACAGAGAGGGAATGATCTAAAGAGGATTCGGTTCAGGTAATTGTTTCTAGCCATATTGAACTGAATATAGTGTTGTGTGTTTTCCAATTGATCTGATTTTCCAATTGATCTGACATTGAAGAAGATTCTCACATAGGCTGCTTTTTGCTTTCTTGTTACGGCGTAATAGGTTTTACTTCTTGATCTGATTTTGTAAATAGACGTTTGTTTTCTTGTGTCACCTATGAGTAGTAGTAAATCTTCCCACCCATAAATTTTCTTTTGGTTTTCCCAAGTTACCTACTCTATGGTTTCCCTGTCCCAGCAGCTTTTGGGTTTTTATGTGACCAGTTGTCGCCTCACCATTCTATTTACCTTGATGCCTCATCCCGCTCAAAAGTAATTATGCTCGTTGGAATTAGCTACACCTAAAACTCTAAATGAGCCTTATATACATTTCAATATGGCTTGTCATGAGCTAAAGTCTAGATGACCCTGAGCTTAAGAAGTCTTTAATTGTCAACGGATTACACGCAACTGTTGAAAGTAGAAGCACCAGGCTCCATAGCACCGAGGCTAACTTCTGTTGTGGTCCCAAGATTTGTGTCTCTAGCTTTTGGGATTCTTTGAATTGTGCAGCTCCTATTTTTGTGTTACGGGTCAAACCGTTTGACTTTGCGCTAAGCTTTTGCTGATGCGAGGCTAGATGGTGATGTTTTAAAATTTCTACTTTTTGCAGTCGTGAGATGTTCGATAAATGGCAAGCTCAAAGATGGTGGGCAGAGAATTTTGAAAAGGTCATGGAGTTATACAACGTGCAGCAGTTCAATCAGGAGAGCGTGCCGCTCCCAACTCCTCCTATATCCGAACATGGGGTAATGCTATTTCACAACCAAAGCTTTCTGGGTTTATTGCTTGTTGTAATACAATGTTGCAACTCTAAGCTTCAATAATCATTCATCGCCACATTTTTGCGCTTAGCTGGGTCCTAAATAGATTCTTGGAACAACCTTGTACCAGGGCTCGCGAATACAGTCCGCTAAGGACAGTCCTGTAACTCCACCTCTGAACAAAGAGCAACCTCCAGGAATGGGATATTCCTCGTCTGATTCACTTGATCACCAATCAACCCAAACACGTAAGCATTATGACTCTGCAGCTCTAGCTTCAACGCCAAAGCTCTCTAGCATCAACGGGACCAAGAATGAGACATCATCTGTTGATGGTTCTGCTAGAAGTAGCTCAGCAAATCGATCCGAGGATGTCTCTGTGAGTGACGCAAGCGACATGGAAACCGAATGGGTAGAGCAAGATGAGCCTGGTATCTACATTACTATCAGAGCTTTACCATATGGTAAACGCGAGCTTAGACGCGTTCGCTTCAGGTACATAACAGAAAAACCCATTGTGCTATGACATGCCTCTCTCTTTCTGAACATTGATTGAGACATTGTTTGGTTACAAAAGATAATGGCTTTGCCTTGTTTCTTGTGTAGCCGAGACAAGTTTGGGGAAACACATGCGAGGTTGTGGTGGGAACAGAACAGAGCTAGGATACAACAGCAGTACTTGTGACTTGTGACCGTGAGTTAATAGATATAATACTAAGAGGAGGAGGAACAAGACAAAGAACAACAAAAAGCTTCCATTAACAAAGACTCTCTTTTGTTTTTTTAGTTTTTTAACTTGAACAAAAGCTAAACAAGGACTCTCCTCTCAGTTTCCTTGTTTCTTGTTAGAGTAAGATATACATTTTATTGATTAATTTAGATTGATTAATGTTTGGGATTTCAATTCTGATTTGATAATTTATGGAATGCCATAATGTTCCTGCGAATTGTATATTATTTTAACAGACATACAATTATTCTGTCGTTTCAATGTGATGTTAAAAATACTGAAATCCAATATATCAAATTAGTTTGGCCGATTCATGTAGGCTGTAGCAAGGTAAATCTAACATATTTGTTCTTAACTAATATTGTCTTCACTTTTGTTTTCATCAAAACAATAAGAAAAAAGGGAAAAAAGTAGAATAAAATCTAAATAGATCGGTAACGGTAATATATGTGTTGTAAAATAAAATAAAATAAAATCCAATTATGCATATTTGATATCTTACAAGTTTTAAATTAACCAAAAAAGTATTTGTTTAGTCTTTAGACATAAATATCTATTAATTTTTTTTTCGAACAACAAATATCTATAAAATTAAGAATCTTTAAAATGGTAGCACCAAAAGGAATCTTGAAAAATAAATTGGCATGTGGCACAGAGGATCCATAAGAAACACAGTAGACCACACTTGGTGTGTGCAAAACCTTTCTTTTATGCAGTGTCCAACGAACTCAAAAGCAGCCCAAATCTCAAAGCTCCTTTTTCCTTCTTCTTTTTTCTCTCCCCAAATCCGCGCAGATTCTGCTTCAGCTTTGTGATTATAGAAAGAGAGACTGTTACTTGATTGATTTGTCTCCCACTCATTCTCTCTGTCGAGAGTATTTAATGCGAATCTTTTTTCTGGGTTTGATCTACAGATCCGGCGCCCTAATTTTTCGATGGTGTAACGGTCATATATTCAACCGTCCATTTGAGTTCTTCATTGCTCTGTGATCGGAGTCTGCGTTAGAAGAAGAAAAACAAAACGAAATCGAATTTTACAGACTCGAAGCTGTGGTTGCAAGTGTATGTAACTTTGTATATGCATTGTCGCGGATGGAACAATTATAGCGATGTTTCTTAATTCCTAGATTTGATCCGGGTTTTGCCTGAAATGTGATATAGGTCTCCTTCTATTTTAGGGAGCGAGAGATGCTGACGTGTATAGCGTGTACGAAGCAGCTAAACGCCAACAATGGCGGATCTACTCACCAAGGGCAACAAGAAGATGATGAAATTGGGACGCCCAGGACTAAGCAGGCGATTAGATCGCTGACGTCGCAGGTAGCTTAATCCTCTTTCTTCTAACTTTCACTTTCATGTCATCGATTGTTCGGTTCAAAGAGAAACTGGCAAAAACAAGCAAGAAACAAGAAGAATTTTCATGGCGGGACCATCTTAGTCTCGTTGGTTTCTGCTTAGGAGCTAAAGAACAAAACATGTAAAAGCATGACTTTGACTGACTCATGGTCATAATCTATATTTCTTTTCTTGGTTTAGAGTTTGCTTGATCGGTAATTTCTATTAATTCGTCAAACACTTATTCCTCTGAATTAATTGTCTGCCAATTACTCTCTTTATCTGTAGTTTTGTCAAAGCATGTGACTCTTGTATGTATGTGACTACTGTTTATTCAGCTCAAGGACATGGCAGTAAAGGCTTCAGGTGCATACAAAAACTGCAAACCGTGTTCTGGCACATCAAACCAGAATCGGAACCGAAACCATGCTGATTCAGATGCTGCTTCGGATTCTGGAAGGTTTCATTACGCATACCAGAGAGCTGCTGGGACTCCAAAGATTTTGGAGTCCAGGTTAAAAGGACTTTCTAGTGAAGAAGGAACGCCTACATCCATGAGCGGCCAAACAGAATTCATGGAGGAGGACGAGGTCAAGGAATGGGTTGCGCAAGTGGAGCCTGGTGTTCTCATCACATTTGTGTCATTGCCTCAGGGAGGGAATGATCTAAAGAGGATTCGGTTCAGGTAATTCTTTCTAGCCATGTTGAGCTTAAGAAGCCTTTGATTGTCAATGGTTTTCACGCAACTGTTGAAAATGAGAAGCACCAAGCTCCATATTACCGAGACTAGCTTCTGTCGTGGTGCCTTCAAGGATGGATATTTTGGCCCAGAATTGGTATCCCTAGCTTTATATTGTGCAGAAGCTGAGTTATTGTGTTACACATCAGAGCCGTTTGCGCCAAGCTAACAAGAGTTTAGCTGATGTGAAGCTAGATAGATGGTGATGTTTAAAAGTTTTCTACTCTTCTTGTTGCAGTCGTGAGATGTTTAATAAATGGCAAGCTCAAAGATGGTGGGCAGAGAATTTCGAGAAGGTCATGGAGTTATACAACGTGCAGCAGTTCAATCAGGAGAGCGTGCCGCTCCCAACTCCTCCTATATCCGAAGATGGGGTAATGCTATTTCATTATTGAACGAGGAAATCTATTAATTGATCATCACAACCAAAGCTTTCTAAGTCTATATCTCTCTTGGGTTATACAATGTTGCAACTATAAGCTTCAATAATCAATCATGTACTTAAAGTCCTAAGTAGATTCTTGGAAAAACTTTGTACCAGGGCTCGCAAATACAGTCAGCGAAGGACAGCCCTGTAACTCCACCTCTGGACAAAGAGCGACCTCGCAACAATATTCCAGGCATGACGGGATCGGGGTACTCCTTGTCGGATTCACCTGATCACCAATCAACCCAAACACCAAAATGTTATGACTCTGCTGGTTTTGCTTCAACACCAAAGCTCTCTAGTATCAGCGGAACCAAGACAGAAACATCATCGGTTAATGGTTCTGCTAGAAGTAGCTCAGCAGATCGATCAGAGGAGGTCTCAGTGAGTAACGCAAGCGACATGGAAACTGAATGGGTAGAACAAGATGAACCTGGTATCTACATTACAATCAGAGCTTTACCAGATGGTAATCGCCAGCTTAGACGCGTTCGCTTCAGGTACATAACACAAAAAAAACCATTGTGCTATTACATTTTTCTCTCTCTTTCTGAACATTGAGACAATGTTGTTTGTTGTGTAGCCGAGACAAGTTTGAGGAAACACATGCGAGGTTGTGGTGGGAACAGAACAGAGCTAGGATACAACAGCAGTACTTGTGAGTTGATAGATTTACTAAGTGGAGGTGCTACAGGACGAAGAACAACAAAAGACTTTCTTTTCTATTTTCTTTTAGCTTTTAACTTGAACAAAAGCTAATAAACAAAGACTTTCCTTTCAATTTCCTTTGCTTCTTGTTAGATATTAATTAGGTAGATCCATGTTCAGGATTTCAATTCTGATTTGATCATTTAAATGATTATGCTATTTCTTAGAGACCTCCTTTTAGAGAAATGCAATTTTACATGTAATTACACAAAATTTATGTCTTCTCACTGAATTTCTTTTGTTTATACATCAGGTAGGTAAACACAACATGAAAAAAAAGTGTGAAATATGCTACTAGTATAAAAGATGAATAAGAAGTTTAAATTTCAAATTAAAGATAAAAGAAATTTAAGTTCGTTCCCCTAATAATTGGGAGAAAATTACAGAGAAAGACATTTTTTACACTTACCACGGAAAGATATTTCTTACTACCAGCACACTTTCACCAAAGGAAATTACTCTTTTACCCTGCAGGAAAAAAAAACAGTTTAATGACAACCGCATAATCAATTTACCGTAGAGTCAATTTAACAACCCATTAAAACCCTAAATTCCCAGTTCTTCGATTCTGACGGCGACCAACCTCTAACGACGTCGGCAAATATCCCTATCGTTGCAATCAAAACTAGAATCCATTTATCTCACCAACAACGACCACACCCGACGGCACAATACCACAAATTTACATCGGTCGCTTGCTCTTCTAAGCTAGTGGATCAAGTTCTCACCATATGAACAACTGGAATTTTAAAGATAGGTTTGATTTCTCTCTAGATTTTCTCTTATCTTTGGCTTCAGACCCTTTGATTTATTGATTGTGTTTGCTTTTCGATGCCTTATGCAATTGTAGGTACAATTTAATCAAAGAAGGTTGTGAAGGAACTTGTGGGAATGTTTGACGAGCTTTTAATAAACAAACGACTAAACGAGTGAAGTTGTAAGTTCTTTGAGAAATCAAGGCTTCTATACAGTTCGTGCTTAATTCGTAGGGTACTGAAGTTTTATAGGACCGACTACAATTAAAAATTAAGAAGAAGTACTTTCAAAATATGGTCATCTTGGAAGCACATTCTTTAGGATTTTAAGGGTTCATCTGAGTGGTCAAAGGTCTTATCTAGATGTTCAATATGTAGAACGACACCCCATACCTTCACAGATGATGAATAGCACCAGCGAGGTTAGATCTCGATTCTGAGACTGAATTTGTTTAGCCCGACAAATTAGGATTGTGTTATTGTTACAACTTGACTTGTGGACAATTAGAATGTGGACAAAGTAATGTGAACAAGCTAGGTTGAATATCATATAGTGGATACGAGTTATTTTTTTGTTGTGTAGATTGTTTTTCTTGTAGAATGCAAAGAAAGCCTATGATCGTGGATAAGTGATCGTGGATAAGAGATCGTGGATATGAGAGCCTGAAAGTGATTCAATGGATGGTAGTGTGGTGAACAATTTATTCGAAGGAGAAGGGGATATGGAGAGCGTGGATAATAAATAGTGGATGAGAGATCTTGGATATGAGGGGGTCAAAGTGATCCAATGGATGGTAGAGTGTGGTGAACAATTTGTCGAAAGAAATGAAGATTGTGAAGGGAATATGAACGAAGGAGAAAGAAATATATAAGCCAATGTTTGTAATTTGTTTATCTTTTATCTAGCTAGGCACTAAAGTCAGTTTTGTAACTTTTGTTTGATGTTGTAACTTTTGTACATTTCATTTCTTGAGTTAAGCCATGTTCGTGCTCATTTTTGATTTTGCTTGACCAAGAAAGAATAAATTTTAAGATAATATTTTCAATACATGACTATGGATAAAGCGTTCCTTTCGACTTCAAGCTCATCTTGCAACCGAAGTATCTTTGATTCTTAATAAAGTTTACAACAATTCTTTTCTAAACACCTATTTCTCCAACAACATCTATAATCTTGGATATGAGTTCGTCCACGCAAGCTCGGCCACACAAGCTCGGCCACGCAAGATCGTCCATGACGTTTGTTTACAATTCTGAGACTCTCATCTTATGAAATCATACCTTTCTGAACATTATTTCAGATGTGTTGTGAGTGGTTGCGCGAAGATTGCGATGCATGTTGTGGAGAAGATAATTCTTTCAGAAACTTATGATTGCAAATTCTTCTAGAAACTTGTGAGCTCGTGCTGCACCTCTTGATACTTCCTCTGGATCACCTTTCTCTTCTCACGCTAACGCGTCCACACTAACTAAGTAATTTCACATGTATTTAGCTCTCTTTGATGCATGTCTCATCATCTCATTCAAACGCTGTCTGAGAACTGAAACACAATGTCTTAAGATTGATAATATGTACATATAAACGATGTCTCATATATTCATCCACAAAGACTTGTCCATTCATTATATGTACATATAGACTTGTCCCCAAAACTGTGAGCCAATTCTAGGAAAATTTAAGACTGAGAGAGAGAGACTAACGTAGCTTGAGAGATTGATGTGCTATTTGGGCAAGTTGAACAGAGATGATGGCCGTCTCGTAGCATTTCCTCATGAACAGCGCCATTGAAGAAGACGAAGACCCAACATCATGATGGCCGATTTCACCATAGCTCGAGAAATCTTTCATAATTTCAGAATTTCCAACACTGAAATCTAAAATCATAAATCGAATCCACCAATCTCTACATTATCGAATCCATCCATCATCTTGAATCCAACATACATCATCCACCTTCCACAATCCGGAACGGCCTTTTGCTAAGATCCGATGAAGATACCTCTAAGATTCAATACTGAAAAAGGGATAATTTATGGTTACTATCATGGCAATCCAAACTCTATAAAGTGATTGTGTTCATTTCATTCACATAGTCATCCAAAACCATTTTATCCACACAACCTGATATATGTGTACGTAATTTGTTCACATTAACAAACATCCATCACATCTTTGTCCAATTAATACATGTCTGTCTTTTGGAGATCTGCTACGGTGAGTTGAAATGGACCCAAAAAGCAGAGAAATCGAAGAAATGGACAATTGAGACAGAAATCGCAAAAATGGAAAATTAAATCAACATATATAAATTAGGAAGAGAAGTTATCTTGAACGATTTGATATCCATGGGCGTAGTAAGGAGCGGAGGAATTGTAAGCTATAGGCGGATACAAATTCCACCACCGACTAGAGCAAAGACGCAATTCAAAATCCCTAAGAAAGAAGGTGAGATGAGACAATGAATGGAGAGAAGTATTACAGTTTTGGTAGATTAATAAACGAAGATGATGTTGTAGAAATAGAGAGAGGAAGAGACATGGTTCCTCCATCGCCGTTCCACCGTCTCGAATCTCGAATCCATACACCGTCTGGAATCTCGAATCCATCCACCATCTCGTTGCCGTCTTCGTCCAATATGAGACATCGAACCTCCAGACATCGAACTTCAGTCCCGCCGTGGAACTACAATCTCCAATCTCCGATCACGCCAGAATAACATGAATCAGATCTTTCTCTCTCCCTCACGCCGGAATAAAATGAATCGGAGATGCTATTTTTCTCGGCAATAACACGAAAGAGAGAGAGCATTAAGAAAGTAACTTGTTTTTTTAACCCATGGGCATAATGAGTTTTTCACAACAAAAAGAAGCGTAAGAAATACCCTAACTATGTCTATTTTTGTAAGATAAACTGATAAAAGTGTCATCCGGTGTAAATCACTCAATAATTGGACTGTGTTGTTTTTTTTTTTGATCTTCTTCAGAAATTAACGTTTAATATTTCGTCCGGGAAAGAGGGTAAAACGGTCATTTTGTGTTTATCTTTTTTTTTTTTTTTTTTGTGTTTATCTTAAGCGGCAGCTTCTGAACGAAATTTCCAAAACCCTCTCTTTAAGCCGTACTACTTGTTTCTTCTTCTCTTCTCTCTGAACTCGAAACCCTAATTCCGCATTCGATTTTAGGGTTTAAGAGCGAAATCTTTTGTCGCTAGAAAACGTTTCACTACCTTAATCCCATCTGTCAAAGTCTTCTATCGATTCTCGCTTTCCTTGTTTTGCTTATTCGATCCGGCGATCGTTTTTGGTCGGAGATGGTGACCGGGTCTGGAACTGGCGGTAGTTTTGCGTCAGGAATTGATGAAAAAACGAGGAACATGATCCGTTCCATAAAGGAAATTGTGGGTAATCACTCTGACGCCGATATCTTTGCTGCGTTGAAAGAAACTAACATGGACGCTGACGAGGCTGTGCAGAGGCTGATATATCAAGGTCTCGATCTCCCTCTTCTCTTTCCCTTCATACTTTGACGGAATCGTTGAATCGAGACTTGTAGATTGTTGATTGGACTGTATTTGGTTTTATTAAATGATGGGATATTTTGTATATCTTTGGTTGTTCTCATCATTCAGTTTTTTCATGTCTAAACCCTTTTTCTGCTACACAGATCCATTCCACGAGGTGAAGAGAAAAAGGGAAAAGAAGAAAGAGGTAACTGTTTATATTTTGTTCGGTTTGCTCTCTACTCTTTTCTGCGTTTCATATGAATAAAGTGATGGTAGTTTTTGTGTCATTAGTGTGTTATCTGGTGCGTAGCTGCATTAAGGGTTCTTTTTGTTTTAGTCAAGAGTCTGACTATCATTGTGATGGAATTTGATATTTTGTGTTACTCTCAATTGGTAGTTGAAATTTTTGGCTTCTTTTCTATCTTTTCACTGAGTTTGCTGAATCCCTGAATTGTGCTTTGAAAATTCTCAATGCATTTTTTATGCTTTCGGGTTCATTTTAGAGGTCTGCTATAGGGTAAAGTCTTTTGATTGTTATCGTTTGTTCTTTGGCCTCAGGACACGACATCTGTGGAGCCTACTGACAGAAGAAAACCTTCTGAAAACATTTCTAGAGAAGTGAATCTTCGAACACAGCCTGAACATAATGTTTGGAGAGGAGACTACAATCAGAATTCTTTTCCCAGGAATGCAGCTCCTCGAAATGCTGTTCCTAAGAATCCCACTGCTGGTAACTAATTGTGATGACCATTTGCTTCCCATTTTCTTCTGATCTCTGTGCTGAAGTTGTTTAACTGGCTTTAAGTTGATCTTAATCCGTTCTGTCAAACACACCTTTCACAGAGGGATATTAAGTACATTCGGCTTGAACCTAGAATAGAAAATCAATTCCCCGTTAAGAAAGAATAGACACAACTTACTGACTATAGGCACGTAGAAATGCACCTTAAAAAAATCAATTCCCGTATGTATGAGATGCATGTGTTATCCACTAATATGATTTTTGTATATATGTGATGGGTTATTGAGGTGTACACATAACTTACTGACTATAGGCACCTAGAAATGTTGTCTGCTGTCTTAATCGATTGTTGTTTCATGCAACTGCAGGACCCAGCAGAGAGTTTCGGGTTGTTAGGGACAACAGGTCTAATCTGAATGCAGATAAAGAATTGAAGCATACTTCCGCCCAGTCATCTGGATCAAATATTAGTGAAGAAGTTGCCATTCGAAACAAAAAGAGGTATCTTTCTTTTCATGCACTTTATTCTGATGGTCATATTCTAGATAATTCTATTAGTTAACTTGCCATAATTTTTTGGCCCATGTAAAATGGGCTCTGTCAGTGATATATGTTTATAGTACTAGAAGACTTCGCTCTAGTGGAATCTTTTTGCGGAGACTTAGGAAAGTAGTGCACTTGGAGATGAGGCATAATCAAATTCATGTGGCAGTGAGACTGTTAAAAGTTGAAACGGTTATTATGTTTACTTGTTAGTTATTCCCGACAAGTGTGATTGCTGCTTAGGAGATTGAAAACTTTCTGAAAAATCTTGTTATCCTACATAAAAAAAAAACATCTTTTGAACTTGAATAAGTTAAATATGAATGTTTTTCTGTTTTTATGGTTTGGCAGCTCATCAGGTGGTTCGGTGGATCATCAGCCATATGGGGATCGGGATGTAGCTCATAGGAGGTCCAGGCAGACTGGAAATGTTCCTCTGCGTCGTCCTACAAGAAAAGAACTCTATGACGGAAGGCAGACAGTTCATGATGGTACTGTGCCATCAGGCAATTCTGTGCTTGGTGTATATTCGTCTTCTGCAGATCCTGTTCATGTACCATCTCCTGATTCTAGATCATCAGCTGTTGGAGCTATCAGACGTGAAGTTAGGGGTGTAGGTTTTGGTGGAAAACCTTCTGAAAATGTTTCGAAAGATTCATTTGCAGCTGAATCTTTGGTGGAGCCTGCAATTAGAAAAGATGTTCCAAAAGCATATAGACCATTTTCCCCAATTTCAAAGATTGATCAAGGCAGTCAAGCTAATGCACGAGAGTCTGTTATGCCCAATCATAGGTCTCTTTCAAACAGTCAACATGGGAATAGAAGCTACCAACATGTTAGAACACAACAGCATGCTGGTGGTCATCCAAAAGGTAATTTTGCTGCCTATTTTAGCGAGTGTAATCGGTTTGTGGTGCTTTTTTGGCTTGATTCATGCTAACCAAGTTGCCCCAAGGAAAAGTTTCCACTTCATTTGTGGTGGTGCTTTTGTGTAACTTTTCTTGGGGTCAACAATCACCAGGCGTCTTTTGATATATCGGATGTTTGGGTGCAAGGCTAATTTTTGTCATGATACTGAGACTTTTTTAACTTTTATTTCGCGTAGGAGTTTCCCAGAATAAACAGTGGAAGCCTAAATCTAATCAGAAATCTAGTGGACATAACCCTGGACTTATTGGAACTCCTAAAAAGTCTCGTTCTCCTCCCACTGATAATTCCATAAACATGGAATCAGAAATTGTGAAGATGCAGGATAAGCTTTCGCATGTTAGTATCAGCGATAGTCAGAATCTCATCATTGCAGATCATATTCGTGTCCCAGAAACTGTTCGCTGTCAGCTGACTTTTGGTAGTTTTGATCCTTCGATGAATTCAGCATGCGCTTCACAAGAACTTAAACACAGTGATATTGATGTCAGTATGCCTACTCCGCCTCCCGAGGAGTCAACCAATGGTGCTTCTGGCACTAAGACCGTGGAAACTTTTGATAATGAAGTCAGAAATTCTAGAGCTGCCTCACCGCCTCCTGTATTGATGGCATCAGAGCAACTGTTTTCTGAACAGAAGGAGGCTCCTAGATCTCCGAATTTGGATGAGTATGCGCAAATTGAATTCATTAGTGGAAATGTTCCTCCTTATGCTACTCTAGAACCGAAGCAGCAGCAAGATCCTCTTGAACTGCACAATTCTTCAGTGAGTTTACTTTGTCGTAATTTTTTTTCAGAATAGATAGTGTATATTTTTTTTTTTTTTGACATCAAAATAAAGATTTCAGAGTAGATAGTGTATACAATTCAGAATAGATAGTGTATGTATGCTTACGCGTTGCCACAACACTTTTAATGATAGGAGTAGGATATACGGGATATATTACTTCTCTAGTGCTTTGGTGTTGGTCTCATGACGTGCTCTTCATTCTCAGCAGGATTATGATCCCCGAGGTGGTTATGACTTGCCGTATTTCAGGCAAGTAATGGATGAAAACATGCGGGGACAAGGACTACCTTCTCCACAGGAGGTGATTTCTCTTTTTGTTACTGGTTTTCAATGCGCATGCTCCCTAAATTCATTAGAGAATTTTGTAGATATGAGAAGAAGGGCACTGTGCATGTATCTTAGTTTGTCTTTCCATGTCATTAACCAGTTGAACTATGTTTTATCCTTTTGGTCATGCAGCAAGCATTAAATCCGCACATGTTCAACAACACCCCTGCCTCTACAATTCCAATGTTGCAGCAGCAACAGGCGCCAATGGCACAGATGTATCCGCAGGTTCATGTTTCACATTTTCCCAACGGTATGCCGTATCGTCAGTTCCTCTCCCCCGTCTATGTCCCTCAAATGCCCATGCAAGGATACTCTGGTAATCCAGCAGCATATGCTCACCCTTCAAATGGCAATAGCTATGTGCTGATGCCTGGAGGCAGTTCTCATCCCAGTGCAAATAATGGCCTCAAGTATGGGATCCAGCAGTTTAAGCCAGTCCCTGCCGGTGGACCAACAGGTTTTGGGACTTTCAACAACCCTTCTGGGTATCAAATTAGTTCACTCAATGTAGTTGGTAATGCTCCGGGATTTGAAGATTCATCTCGCATGAAGTACAAAGACGGAAATGTATATGTTTCTAATCCTCAGGTAATGATGAGTAGGTTTCTGTTGTTGGACATTTGGGTTTTGCCCGTTAACTTATATCAGTCTGAGTCTCTTATTTGGTTTCTTTCTTTGACACCAGGCTGAGACTTCCGAAATATGGATGCAAAACTCAAGAGATCTTTCAAGTCTTCAGTCTCCCCCATATTACAACATGGCTGGACAAACGCCTCATGGTGCTTATATATCATCCTTCAACTCTCCTCCAGTTCAATCGTCTCATATGCAGTTCCAAGGTGTCTTCCACTCGCCACAGCCTGGTCCAATGGCGAATCCGCACCATATGGGGTCTGGACTGGGTGGTAACGTTGGGCTCGGGGTTGCTCCATCGCCTTCTCCAGTTCAAGTCGGTGCCTATCAGCAACCACAGCTTGGTCATCTTAACTGGCCAGCAAACTTCTGAACAAAATCTAACCTGTTTATTTGTTGAATGAATCATAACAACCACCCAAAGAAATTATTATCTTGTGAAACTATGCTTATTTCTTTGATTCAATGCATAAATGTCTCAGTTTTCGCACTTCTATATGAATCGTTGTTTGCTTCTGCATCCTCTCTTGCTTCGTTATAAAGCTTCAAAGGCAGAGACACAGGACGTCAATTGTTTTGACCAGTAACGTGTCCCGTCCCTACTCCTTATACCATCAACGGTGCCGTAGTTTTGGTTCAAGTCAAAATCATTGTGCAAAGTAGAAAGAGAATCTTATAATGCCATGTGCTTGGTCGTTTTAGTGTTGTGCTTCGTTTGGAATACCCTAAACCTTTTCTCTTTTCTCCATAAGAGGGTTTTGGGGATTTGAGATGAGAGAGACTGTTGTTCTTTTAGTGATGTTTCAAGGAAAAGATTGTGTTGTCATTGTTCTTCTTTGAGTTCTGTGTCATTCTTTTGTGTGCTTTGCTTTTCTTGGGATCCCCAAACATTTCTTTCATATACTCTCCCAGATTTCATAAAGAAACATTGGTTCCTGAGCTTGACCCAGCTTTCTTCTACACTAAGAATATGGACCACTTTTAACTAAACATTGTTTGAAAATGAGTTCATAAGTTTGATTATCATCTTGATTACTTTGATTTCTAATTATCTTTTCGTACAACATTTCACACGAAGTCATTATGACAACATGCCAAGAAGCATCTAATTGATGGTATTGTTGACATTTATGGAAAACTAGTAGTTAGTTTAAGAAACCGGTCTAGAATCTTAATCAAGTGCCTGTTTTTTTCCTCTCTCAACTACCCTTTTAGACATGATTACCCTCTATGGACTTCTAACTACTTGCCTTGAGTGATTTGAAGTAACTAATACTCTTTTTGTTTCATCTTTCACCAAGGTTCATCAATGGT
This sequence comes from Eutrema heterophyllum, assembly GCA_002933915.1. Lineage (NCBI taxonomy): Eukaryota > Viridiplantae > Streptophyta > Magnoliopsida > Brassicales > Brassicaceae > Eutrema > Eutrema heterophyllum. The sequence continues at coordinate 15,657 of PKMM01053202.1, forward strand.
TTTCTTGTCTTTAATGATATGTGATAGGATCATATTGTACTTATTACTATTTCTTGGAAGCAAGGATTGACGAGATTATCTTAGAGAATCTTAAGATTTGTTGAGTCTATGAATTATATTTTACTCGAAACTGTTTGAGAGGCCTATAGACTAGGGCTCATCAATTAGATTAGATTAGGTAACACCATCTTTAAATAATGAAGTCTTTATAGCTAGGGGAAAATGATGCGTAATTAATTAGGCTCTTCTTGACCCCATCTTCCTTAGGAAATTGAGCTTGGTGTAATGGAAAAATTAAGTCTAATTCACTTCTATTTATTAAAAAAAAAGTTCAATATATAAGTAGAAAGTATTATGATTGGTTTTGGGATTAAAGACCCTAACCCCTAAAATTTAACTTGATGAAATATTTTCTAATGATTTTTTTTATAAATTCTGTATCTCGAGTTGATTAAGATGGAATCTCCTTTTACTGCATTCACAAACTCAAATTGATTTTATGAGATGAGAAACTGTCATTTTCTTATAACTGCAGTCCACACATGCGTGCAAGTCTGCGACTCAGAATGATTTCTTTCTTTTTTTATTCCATTAAATAAGGAGAATATTATAAATTGACATGGCATATATAGAACTATAGAAGAAAATCGATACAAGTTTGTAATTTTTTAAAAAAGTTATGTAGATATTATTGATCATGCTTAATATGTTATTTTCTTTTGTTCTGTGAATGGAATAGATATTATCTGAATTCTGAACTAGGAAAAGAGTGTTCTCAAGTAATATATAAAAATGAAGAAATGTATCCTCGAGTTTGTTTTATAAGCATGTTTATGTACTTGTACGCGTTAAGCACATATCTTATAATATGATTTGTATAGCATTTAGTAGTTTCGTTTGATCTAAGACAGGAATACGAGACTAATTATAAGTAAACATCTGTTTATGTCTTTTTTTGTGACGGCACATCTGTTTATTTGTATAAAAGGAAAAGCATAGCAAAGTACGAGGATGGGTCCGGCTAAAAAGAAGGTGTTATCAGTGGGAAGTTTCGTGGATTCGAAGGGACGATCATTTTACATTTGTTATATAATTTTATTTATTTGACTGACTTAATTTGTCACATAATTGTTCTTTTGTTTTTTAACAAAAATAATTAGAAGATCTTAACATACCAATTATGTATGTCTTATCTTCTTCGGATGTGTGTCTAATCTCTAAGCTTTTCAATTTACACGACAATGTAGGATTTAATGGGCAAACATTTCGTATACATCTATTCGTGCTTCTTTTTTTGAACTGATTAGTGCATTTTCTTAAAGTACCATTTATTTCATTTGAATCTTTATAGATTGTCTACATATGTAAGAATATAGAAAGCTAAAACAAAACACAAAGGTTATAGAGAGCGCCTTATTAACCTAGTTGTTATTAATTTGTCCTTATTTCTCATTTTGTTGTCATCCCCGATGAAAAAATAGTAATTTCAATCTTAAGAGTTAGCCCACGAGAGTAATCATTTATCAAATGAGCACCATTACCTTTTTGAACATGCTCTCATTAACCCTTAAATTACTATTATTTCAATTTTCTACTTACTTTTAATCTAAAAAAGATATCTAAACGAGAAATAAAGAAGTAATCAATGTATATTACTATAAACGAACAGTACGAATACGCGTAACGCATGCAAGGTGTATCATTAGTATTATTTTAAAAATATTCTAATAACGTTGGGGTCGGGCACACATACAAAAAGGATATTGCGGCTAAATTTTTTTTTTCAAAAAGATATATTCAATCAAATAAAAATATCCTTCTGTTAGCTAACTGTATACAAATTACCTTTAGGTAGAATCACATGCGAAAGATTGACTAAATTAATTACTTTTCTACCATACCTTATTAAAATTAAACTCTAATTCCATGTTTCTTAATAAACCGAAAACATTAATCGTTTACCTATTAAAAAGGTTTAAATAGATATTAATATATGTGTATGTATACGTTTGATTGACGTAGACTTCCTCAGTTGTCCCAAAAATAAGCCATAATGACTCTTAACTGGTAGTCATTAAGCTTCTCCATATAGCAAGTACGAGTCAATGTGATAACTTCAATAATTATCAATTAAGATACATAGCAGAATAAAAATAATTTAATCAACATATGAAAAGGGAACGATAAAGGTGAAAGAATTGGGGAACATAGAATGATTTCAAAGTATGATCATGTGGTGAAAATTAATAATTACTTTTGGGGAATAAAAAGACAAGATAGAGATTTTAACAGTGAAAACAATCAAAGTGGATAACTCATAATGTGTAGGTTTCGTAAATTTATATATAGTCAACTTTAGATTTTCAATTGTTCATAATTTTTACATACTTACATGATCGACTATTATAGTGTGAAGTTGTATATGCATATGACTATACATTTAAAATTATACTTCTTCCATTGTAATAAAGCAGGACTTTGTTATTTTTGATATATNTTACTGCCATTATAGCTCATTGTTGTTTTGTCGTACTAATTAATTAACATTAGTACAGAAATTACATGTCCTTTGTTTTGTTCTCCAAGAGATTTACATGAAATTAAGAACCCTAAATATTAGGTGGCAGAAAAATTTCCCTAAACATATAAGTTGAAACTTTGTAATGTAATTTTCTGTACGTTTTAATATCCATTTTGCATATGGTTTCCATTCTGCATATGGCAAATGATCGAATAATCCATTCGCCTCATCTAGGCAATTAAATTAAACATTATCACTAGAATATTAATTAAACACTTCAATAACCGTTTCCATTACTATTAAACATTTATTAAAAAAGCTACCAAGTAAAACCCTAACTAAAGTCACGAATTTCACATAAGAGATTCGAACTCCAATGATGCTGAACTACGTATTTCGCCACCGCACTATTATAAATCCAAGACAGTGGTGTAACCTAATAATTAACTTATAAATCGAGGTGAACACTGCTTCAACTCAATCTAATAATAAATAATTAAGCTTTTCTATCAAAAGAAACAGTTAGCATATTCGTCGAGATTCGATAAAATTAACAACTAGTCTGTTCAAAACTATTAATATGTGGTATGAATCAATTTATAGTAGTCTAATAATCGAATAATTTACTATAGGATTAATGACCATGATATAAAATTTTCGAATACGATTTTTAATTATAATTGATCAATGTAGGCGCGTCTTAATTAATAGAAAGAATATTTTGCGTTTCATGGACAACAGAGATTAGCTATATTATCAAATCTAATTCAGTCCTGAACAGAAAAGTATATAACATGAGAAACATCAATTTAATATAAATAAACTTTTTTGAAGTAAAATTGCAATAAAACGGTGTAACAAGGTAGTGGCTTGCAACATAATTTATGTTCATGAGAAGTGTCTCAGTGTTGGTGTTAGGTCAAATTATGCGATTGAGCCTAGCCGCATTACTTGACTATTCATTCTCTCACCTCTAAAGTCTTTCTTTTAACCATCTGCTATATTCACATGACACCATTAATTTATATTTGTTCTTTCTTTTTTGCCCACTTATATACAATTCTAAAGCAAATCCTATACTATACATATCCCTAGGGTTTCTAAATATATTCCTCTATTACTTTTTTGTCTCTTTGTCCTAGCTTTTTTCTTCAAAGTTTGACAAATTGTGCTTCCGTTTTGAATGTGTGTTTCGATGATCATATCTAAGCCAACTTTGCAATATGTACGATTTCACAGTTTTCAGTTCTAAATAATTTCTGTAGTTACATAAATTGTATTTCTTATATATTTGAGTTTATACTCTTGTTCATACTTGTATTTGAAAACTTTTTTTTTAATTCTTAAAAAGTTTAATCTCAACGAAAATATCTATTTTGATATATTTTTTGGGCTTAAAATCATTTTTATGATTCGTTCATTTATTCCACTATATTGAACGCTTTTATAACTTGTTTCATATAAACACACTTTTTAAAAATGTTTCATATATAATTTTTATAAACAATAATTTAGAAGAAACTTTTCTCCTTTGTTCCTTATCTCGAAACAGAATAACGAGGTTCTTATGGTAATGGCTACCGAGGAAAAAGTATAGGCCATGCACTTTTTTCTATGCATCTGAAAAAAGCTTCGGGTGCGGATGGAATGACAACATTAATTTTCCAATGGCCATGGCAAATAGTAAAGTCAATTGTTTTAGGAGTGGTAAACGGTTTCTTTGGGACATAAATGGTCAAAACATGTCTATCAAATGCATTTACATGCATTGAGCGAAGTATAACCAGCTGGAAAGATAGGTAATGGTGAAAATGTGTTTTGTCCAATTTTTACACAAGGTATTTTTTTCGTCTTCTACTACAATCTTTGATCTCCACAAGAGTTGTTCGAGATGTTCTGATGCTATCTACCTTAAATGTTCTGATGAGATATATCTGCAAAGAAGAAGGAAAAGTTGTTGAAACAAAGAATGATGAGCTAGTCAAGAAAGCAGATAATCTCAAGCAGAAAGCAGAGAAAACTGCTTAAGTCGGCAAGCCTTTGGATGAAAATAATAAGAAGCAGACTATTATAGATGGAAGGAGGAAGAGATCGAGGTTCTGAGGGTAGGGTTTAAAAGGTATAGACAAAAGTGGAAGAAGATAAAAAACGATCCAGAGTACGGTGATAAATTCTCGGGGCATTTTATAGTGCAATTGAAAGATAAAATTCGTGTATAGGAAAAGAGGATAAATTTATACTCCCTCTTTTTCTTAAAGATAAATTTTCTACATTTTTTCTTGTTTCTTAAAGATAAATGTTTTGAGTTTTCTATGCATTTTTATTATTTAATGATAACAAATTGTAGATTTCAAAAAATATATATTGAAAATAATTAAATTTCTTTAATTACTATTGTTTTAGAGTCATAATTTTTTTTTAAATATGTGTGAAAATTCTTTTTAAAAATAACATTTGGAGGTGTAGAGGTTTGTGGCTCTGATTTGCGGTCTCTGTAGTTGGTGGATCTGGTTCGTGGTTCTGTTAGTATCGATGGCTTAGGCGGTTCTGTCTTTGGTTGTCTCGTTGCTGCCTTTGCCTAGGCTTTATTCTGCCTTGGTTTTGCTTGTTGTTGGCCCTCTTTGTTGTGTATTAAGATAGAGTTCTTTGACCGTTTGGGTGATACTATATATCTTTTTGGGATCTTTGGTTGTTGGTTTTGTTCCGCTTAGAAGGTTAGTAAGGTGGTGTTGGTGCTATTTCGTCGTGTTGCTTTCAGCTGTGTTATGTGCGCCGATGTTAGTGACGTGCCCCTTGTTTTTCTTCTTGTTCGGGAGTTGCTTTTGGTCCTTGGCTTTTCTGCGTTGTTTCTGCTTCTCGACTTTTCTGAGTTTAAAGGTGGTTTAGGTTCCGTTTTGGGGTTCGTCTTCTAGATGGTAATTTGCTGCAAATCCACCTACTAGTTCTCTCCCGAGGCGTTTTCGGTGTTTCAGGATTGTGCTTATGGCTCTGCAGTGGTTTAGTTCTTCATTCCTTCTCTAGCGAGGCGTGATCGGTCTCTTTCTGTATGTGGTTGAGTTCGTGTCGCGAATGTCCGCGTGTAAGTTGTGGTGTTCTTCTTTGGCGTCTTTCCCTTTTGGAAGCTAAGGGTTCTATTCCTTGAGCCTAGGTCTTCTTGTGTGCTCAGTTCTTTGGAGTGGAAGTGATAGTGTAGTTGCTTTGCGTTGGTCTGGCTCGTTTCTGCGATCTTTCTGTCCGGAGCAGTGATTGGTGGTGTTTTGAGGTAGTTTCTCCTTCGGGCTCAACGGTCTTCCAGAGCTGTTTCAGTTGGTTGATTCTTCCCTTGGCTATTGCCCTTTGGCTTTGTTCTGGCTTCTATCGGTTTGTTGGGTTGGTTGTGGATGTGTTTCGGCTCAGCGGTTTTGTTGTAAAGCTTTGTGCTCATTTGGTCTTTCCTTTGATCTTTTCTCGTTCATAGCTTAGGTGCCTTATGGTCATGTTCTTTAGTTCTTTTGCTTCCTTTTCATAGGGCTTCGTCTCCGGAGAAAATTTGTTTTCCGCCGGTTTTGTTTTCGGGGATATATCTTTGTTCCGCCGGCTTTGTGTATTAAAACCGTATCCTATCCCTGTATTCTTTTTGAGTATTATATAATGAAAAAGATTTAGACGAAAAATAAAATAAAAAATATGAGTATATTTTTTGATGATGTGTGCAATTGCTAATTACAGTTAGAATATTAGATAACTAATAGTACTCACGAATATAAATATAAGAAAGGAAAAGCTGTAATGGACCCAAGAATCTATATTGGATTTGCTGTTATATATGAATCAACGATTTATATTTCTTTTGTGTTATAATACTACACGTACAACTTTTTTTTTTTTTTTTGAGAAAACTACACGTACAACTTTTGTTTTAGATAAAGAAGAGAAAAACTTGTCATGAGGTAGAAACATCTCGTTTTCAAGCCGTTAAAAACCAAACTTTAACTATAACAAGGTCGTGGCCGGTGCATGATCCAGATTTATGAATGTGTGTGTGTGAGTGAGTGAGTTGTGAGTGATAAAACCAAAAATAAGCAATTAGATTTCCAATTACGAAATAATAATGCTTTGATATCTTTCCACTCGTTTTTTTTTTGGTTAATGATTTTCATCAATCACGGTAAGTTCCCGTATTTTCACTCTTTTATTTTCTTAATTGAAAAAAATTAGATCGATTAATAATTGGTAAAAAAGTACTCCAACATTAACAAATTAAGCATTTATAGAAGAGTTATATATATATATATACATATTGTTTCCAGCTTGGCACCCAATTCCACCTAAGAAAATAGTGAATATTGTTTGATGGGAAAATAATAAAACACGTGGCAATGAATACCATTTGGCTGATAAGACCCTTCACTTTCTTCATCTTTCTCATAACACACACTAGTCTCAACTCTCAAGCAAACAGAAGAAACAAAGCGTGCCTCTTCTCTCTCTCTCTCTCTCTCTCTCTCTCTCTCTCTCTCTCTCTCTTTCATCATCCTCAAGCTTTTTCTTCACCAGAAACCCCAACACTATCATTCCCTTCTTTCTCTATAAGAAATCAGCTCTCATGGATCCTTGGGATAAACATTCAATAAACCTCCATCACCACCGTCATCGTCATCCTTCTTTCTCCTCCACTCTCCTCGACCAAATCTACCGCTCCATAGACGATTCCTCATCAAACTCCGACGTCTCCATGAGGAAGAAGCAGCAGCAGCACCAACACCGTGCCGCATCTCTCGACGAGGACCGCGTTTGTCTCGAGAAAATTCTCGTTAACCGCCGCGCAATCGCCGACGATTTCGTTAGATCCAGGAATCCCAAGACCGTAGAACCTGTTTTCTTCAAGCATTCAAGCTCCAGCTCCTCTGATTCAAGCGGATTCTCGTCTTCCGGGTCCGATTCCTTCTACAAACGATCTAGATCGTCGCGCTCTCCGCCGGCCATTGGTCACCCGAAGCCAATTCGAACCACCGTCGAGAGGTTCGAACGGTCGCCTCAGGTTCACAGACCAAACAATAAACAGGAACATGGAAGCTTTCTCAGGACGAAGTCCAAGGCGTTGAAGATTTATAGCGATTTGAAGAAAGTTAAACAGCCGATTTCTCCCGGCGGTCGTCTCGCCACTTTCCTTAACTCGCTTTTCACCGGCGCCGGGAACAACGCAAAGAAATCGAATAAAATTAACACCGCCGCCGCCACAACCGCCGCGTCCTCCACCACGTGCTCCTCTGCATCCTCCTTCTCCAGATCTTGCTTGAGCAAAACCCCGTCGTCTAGTGAAAAATCGAAAAGGTCCGTACGTTTCTGTCCCGTCAACGTCATCCTCGACGAAGACTCCAAGCGTAATGGTCACAACAACAACAAATTGTACGGAAACAACGAACGTGAATCTACTCGCCATCATCAAAACTTCGATACTCTTGAGATCCGAGTCGCGGAGGAGAATCGTCGCGTAATAGAAGCAGCCAAAGAACTTCTCAAAACTTACCAGAAGAACAAAGACGTCGTCAACATCTCCGGCGAAGAAGAAGAAGAAGAAGAAGACGACGATGCTGCGAGTTGCGCGAGCTCCGATCTGTTCGAATTGGATAATCTATCGGCGATAGGAATCGAAAAGTATCGAGAAGAGCTTCCCGTCTACGAAACAACTCGCTTGAAAACGAATCGTATAATTTCCAGATGAAGAATTATATTATCAAATTAATTAACTGCTTAGTAATAGTAATAATTTGTTACTGGTTTGGGGTGGATTAATTAATTTTGGATAATACAGTTTTCTGAGTGAGGTTATATATATGTAGTGTTTCCGCAAAATGAGTTTACTTGTGAGTTCTGTAATACTAATACTTAGCTTGATCAGCTCCTAATTATAATTTGGATTAATTAATTACTAAATTAAATAGAACTTCGAAATCAAGAGGCGCCATAAACGATGAAGATATTAGATCTTGGAAGGTGAATTAGTTGAAAAAATTAAAAAGCAAAAGACAGATTTTCTACCCTTTGTCATCAATTTGAACAGCAAAGGGATGTTGAATTTTTTTGTTTTCTTTATGTCACCTGATGGGATCCACTCATAAAAATACTATGGTTTCCATTTTCAACATTTTTTTTTTATCACAGTTTGATTATAGAGTTTTATTGAACTACCTACCAATCAAATGTGGAGCTTTGTTTATATTGTTATATAGATTTCTACTGGTGAAATGTGTTTATTGTGCCAAATGTCCAACGCCAAAAATAAGTTGCAATTTTCGAATTAGTAAAACGTTTTGATGGTTCTGAGTTCTAACTAGATATAATATTCGTTAAAATTATGTATTTAGATTTTCAGAATTTAAACCATATATATCATTTCAATTTCACTAACTAGTCACCGCACTTTCACGATCTCCCTCAAATTGGAATTCACTTACCAATGCTTTTGTTGTTTTACTTTCGTTGAATTTGAAACTACTTTATATATAGTATATAAAAAGAAAGTAAATTAGGAAAGTAAAAAATATTTGATTTGATGTTACTAAATATTAATCATGATAAATAAGATAGGGGACAAGAGTGAAAGAGACATGGTCTCAAATGTCATGGACAAGAGTATCCAATAATTTGATTCTCTTTTTCTTACTAACATTTTAATTTTATATCGATTTAATTGTCTTGTTTTGTCCGAAGTGCGACTTTTATTATTACAATTGGATTATACGCATGCTAATCCTCGTATAATTCTATATTACACCTTTTGTTTTCCATAATATTCGAAAACTAACATACCATGCATGCATGTTAAAATTCAACAAATTATTTTTATACTTTACATCTTAAAGTAATAATTCTAACCAACTTAAGTCGAAATCCAAATATGAATTCATCGTATAGGTGTATTAATAAAAAAGGCTTAATAATAGCCTAATCATTGCATTATGATACGATACACTAATAAAGCTATTAATAAAACATTCTTAATTTGATATGTACACTTTGTTAAAGTATTAAACAATTACGAAGAGAAAAAGGGATAATCTGTAGCCATGACAAAAATTCCTATACAAAGGGAGCATAAGTCACATAAGATTTAAAACGTAGTTTTAACTTTTAACCAGTGATGTTATAGTGATTTTTTATTATTATTTAATTGTCATGGCAAATTGGTAGGTAATTTGGCGGGAAAAGAATTAAAATCAATTTGTACTAAATTCGGTGTGTCGAAAAAAATCTGAACTAAAATAAAGTATTATTTCCTATCTATCATACATGAAAATTCAAATTTGCAACATGAACATTAATATATGTGTCAAAATCTACCTGGACTAACTTTGACGTTAGTCAACTCGTTTTCATTGTTTTAGATTTTTCCTCTTCCATGGACTCGAACCCGAGACACTGTAAACTATAGACAAGCGTGTGGACCAGTTGAGCCATGAAACATTTTTGATATTTCTTACAAACATATCAATATATTGACAACAACTTTTTTGATATTTCTTACAAACATATCGTTATCGCCGTCGTAGAGTGCTCTTCCTTGACGACAACCGCCGCGGTTGATGAAGAACCGCCGAAGAATTCGTCGACGGCGAACGAAGATCGGAGAACAGACACCGGAGAGCAGAGGCAGTCGTTGCTGCTTCCCCTGATGGAGGAAGAAGCAACGTCGTTTTTAATTTTGTTCTTCTTCTTAACCGGCGATGGTGGCGGAGATTTTTTCTCCGTCGTCGGAGGTATGGAGAAACTGGTGAGCGCGTCGGGACCACGAAGCTGAATCGCGGCGTTGTCGTAAACCATGGCGGCTTCTTCCGCCGTATTGTATGTCCCAAGCCAGAGCCGTACACGTCTAAGCGGATCTCTTATATCCGCCGCCCATTTTCCCCATGGACGCTGTCTTACTCCCCGTAATTTCTTCTCCGTCGTCGTCGACGCTGCAACAACCGGAGAAGCAGCAGCAGCCTCCGATTTCATGGTAACAGCTCTCCTCCGTCTCTTCTTCGATTCGATTTGACTACAACCAGTATCGAGAACCACTTCGTTGACGAACTTCTTGATACGACGGCGTTTGGGACAAATCGTTGGTGTTCTTCTTCTTCGTCTTCCTCGTCGCTGGAGGAATCGGTTGCGTCTGGATCGGTGACGGAGATACGGAGAATCCTTGGTTGTTGGTGGTGGTTGTTGAAATCATGTACGATTCTCGTCGTGTTAGTTTTGTGTTCAATAAATTTGATTCTCGGGAGAACGATCTTGTTTGTAAGAAATATCAAAAATGTTGTCGTCAATATATTGATATGTTTGTAAGAAATATAAAAAATGTCACATGGTTCAACCGGTCCACTTACAGTGTTTTGGGTTCGAGTCCATGGAAAAGGAAAATTTTAGATTTTCAAACAATGAAATTTCTTGTATGATAAGTAGGAAATGACATCCAATTTTAGTTCGGGTTTTTTTCGGCATACCGAATTTAGTACATGTTAATTTTGACCATTTTTCCGTAGTTTGGCACACATGAGTTTGGTTTAGAGATCATGAGTTCGAATCTCTCTTTTGCATTACTTACAGGAATTATGCAGACTAATTAATTAGATTTACACCACTCAACATATCAAACCAATGACATTATTTAGAACTTAAACGTAGTTAGTTTTATTTGTTAGAATTCAGATATTTATGTCACTAGTCTGTTACAGTCCTCGGATTCATGTCTAGGTGTGGCATTTAATTAGAAAACTATGATTTAATCCGCGTTAGCTATATAGCGCAAAGTAATTTTTGTTTAAAGTTGTTTTGAAATTTAAGAAAAATTGTTTTTATTTGAATTTTAAAATATGTTTAACTAATGATTATAGATAGAACTATCAATCCGGACTAACTTGTCTATTTAATCCGTTTTGCAATAAACTAAAATATTATTCGGACTAACCCGTAAAAATCTATAATCTTGAAAACATAACTCTAATATGTATCGCTTAATGACCATCGTTTTTTAAGCCAGTCCACAAACTCTAAAAATAAATCAATTTTCTCGTATTTAACTCTTTATAAAATTAATAAAATATTTTATAATAATTATAGTAAAAAATATTGCAAGATTTTGAATATATATATATTGTTTGAATATGTATAGATTTATTATTATTTAATAATATTATAAAAATTAAGAAACTAAATAGTAATGACATCTTTCCAAAATAGTGGTCAATAACAACCGGCTAATAATTTGATTTAATCATTCTAATATAATTATTCTAACTATATTTTTTTTTAATTTTTCATCCACTTAAGTTCTTCATTTAAGTAATTCCATCAAAATAGTGTGTTAGTTTTAGATTGGTCAACATATATAAAAAAACGAATAAAAGAAATAAGGTAGATAAAGAGATAGAAGAATAATAAATGGTTGAAGTTGTAAACTTTATTTTTAATAATTATTAACTTCATATTATTCGACAATTAATCAAATAAAACAAAAAGACAACGCCTAAAAAAATTAAAACATCTAATGTCCAGCGGCCCACATACCAGTAGCAATCACATCACGAACACCTTCTATGTATTGTCTTGAAGCGTGGTTGTCCATAGAATCTGGAAGATCTTCCTCAGTGGAGTCTCCTCCGTTTACGCTTTCTTCTGTTGCTGCCTCAAAATCAAGATCCCCGAAATTTGATCTGCGAATAAAATTGTGGAGAGCCATGGTTGCCACTACAATTTTCCGCATCGTAGAAATTTTATATCTTGCTTTATCCTTCATAATTCGCCACTTTCTTTTCCATACTCCAAAACTTCTCTCGATAACGGATCGGAGTGATGAATGACGACGATTAAACATTTCTCTGTAGTTTCTTTCTTGTGGTTGGTTGCGGAATTGTTTTAAGTGATACCGTTCTCCTCTATATGGACAAAGAAATCCACGGCGTAATGCATATCCTGAATCTCCGAGATAATATTTACCATTAGGTGGATGAGGAAAATTAGTATCACTTTCCATAGCAAGTGATAGAACTTTTGCATCATGTGCAGATCCTGGAATACCAACATAAATATATGTAAACAACATCTCGTAGTCGCATATGGCGAGTATATTCATAGTTGATTTTCCGTGCCTATTAAAGTATCTACGTTGATATTGTCCAGAAACCATGACATGTACATGTGTTCCATCAATTGCACCGACAAATCCTTTAAAATGTGGATAATAACGGTTATCTGCGTATAACTTTGGATGAACATCCATAAGAGCCGCCGGATTTGGTGAAAACATATCAGTGGCCATCAATACTAGTGCATGAAGTACCTCATTGAATTTTCTGCAGATTGTCTCAGCTGAATGCCCAAATGTGTACATTGCAGTCCGTTGTGTTATATTATGTCCGCAAATATGTAGAAACATAGCCACACTTTCTTTGGCAGACATATTATATGTATCGCACAACCCGTATTGATCTTCCAGAGCACTGCATAATTTAGTAAAAACCGCCGGCAACATCCGTAACATATTGAGGCATTGTAGTGGATGACCATTGATCATACTATGAACAAAAAGTCGCCCACGATCTGCATCTGAACATAAAGGCCTCATGACTCTCTTTTCTTGATCATTTTCTTCTGTCTCGAGTAACAAATCATCACCTTCTTCATCTTCAAGTATTTCCCATAACAACGTATTCTATATTTAAAATAAGAAAAAATTAGAACAATATTTAAAACATAGTTTTACAACATAAAATTTGTTTAATACAGTAATAAGAGATGCTAAAATCATTACTCAAGAAACTACTTAACAATTAGTTGATTGTAAAATCATAGATGGTACACTTTACCTTTCGTGAAGATGATGATGATGCCATATATGTTTGAGCGATTTTTGTTTTTAGATATATATCTTCTCTTTTAAGAAAACACACATTACCATCATATTTATAACTTATTGGGGTGATCTCCTAAAAATCATATTTGGTACTTCCTAGATTTTTGGTTAAAAATAGTACTCATATTTTGATAGTACAAAAAACCAAGTCAATAACAAATTTTTTGAAAGTTAATAAAAACCAAGTCAATATATCCATTAACAAAAAAAAAAAAAACCAAGTCAATAACAAACGATTTGAATATATTTTAGAATAGTATTCATTTTTTGGTTTGTAGTCAACAAAACAAAGTCAATAACAATCGATATTTATGGAGTAAAACAATCTTGGTTTATCATTTCATTTGTTTGAAAAAAAACTAATGATTTATTAAACATATATTTATTAGAAATTCATTTAAAAAAAAATATCAATCTCGCTTATTACAATAAATTATGCAAATCTTATTCAAATATAAAAGAAATTCATAACGCATAACTAAATAAAATTGTAGTCCGAGTAAGAAGACGACTCTCTTTGCACTTGGATTGATCGTTGTAGATAATTGAGAACATGTTCTTCGTTTGACAATCCTAAAACCGTATGTCGAGCTGTCTCGTTATTTTCAATTAGGGTAATGACATCCCAATAGAAAGATGAATTATATTCGATATTAGAAAGCTGGTGTACACGACGTACAACTCTCTCTCTGTCTGAACCCATCGCTTCTCCTGCAAATCTAATAGTTTCCGACCGTCTATCATATGCCATCGAGATCTCTGATTTTTCACTGCTCACTGAACCTTTACGTTTGCGTCTAACATTAACGTTTGGATGCACGTTATCCGTGTCGCTAGGAACTTCGGTGCTTGGAGGTTCACGAAAATTTGATATGTGGTCATCACCTACATCAGAATCATCTTGCACTGGCACATACCCATCATGACCATTTCCAACCACCCACCCGTCTTCAGTTCCAATAAGGACGTATGCAAAAATTCTTTCTAGCAGATCAAGGTCTTGTAGTGGCTTTTTTTGTATATGACTAGCTGCTGGAATTTCCTACAAAAAATACTCCATTGTTTTTATAACATATTTAAACTATAAATTAAACATAACTTAACGAAATATACTTTTATACGGTCATCCCACCATTCTTGATCCATCTCGATTTCTCCAGTAATACTATTGATAGATATCCCTGTTTTCTTGCTCAATCTTTTGTATGCGGAAAACCACGATTTCAGACTATCGTAGTGATTCTTAAAAATTTTCCATACTAAATCATACCCTGTTGCCTGGTTAAACTTAGAAACTAATCGATCTTTTCCTTCTTTTGTTAAATATGTCTCCTTCCAATTCTCCTTTTCTTGTTCAGCGATGAAAATTTCAAGAAAGGTACGGTTATTATTATTCTCGGTCCATCTGATCTTTTTCTATAAATGTTTGACAAAAAAAGCACGTATATTGGTATAACATGATAGATATAACAGACTAAACACTTAAATTTTGAAATAAAGATTTTTAAAAATGGTAAACACCCTACGGGAAGATGATGATGATGATGCCATTTCTGTAAGACAAAAAAAAAGTTAATACAACTTGATTTTACATATGAACATGCATAGAATACACGTAAAAAAAAGCATGAAAATTTACAAATAACAAATGTAAATTGTAGTATGATACCTGTTGGTGTTGGATTTGCAAGTGTGAAAGAAAACTCACTTTGTCATTATATTTATAACGTTTCTAGTGATCTTCTAATAATAGTATTTGACTATTTCAAAGATTTTTTACTTTTGAATATTTCTTCATTGTACAACAAACTATGGTCTACAACAATCATTAGTAACTAATAATAGTAATTATTAAAAAAGTTTGGTTCAAAGTGAAATTTGTTCAATAGAGAAGCATTCAAGACTTTATGATATTTCTCAAAGATTTATATAAAAAAAAAAATAAAAAAAAATAAAAGAAATGGATCTCAAAAGAAAACATAAAAAAATAAAATAATTAATCAATTAAATTTAGTTAGTAATTACCTATATATAAATCTATAAAGTCTTTTGAATGATTTTGGGGAAGAAGAAAGAGAAAAAGAAATTAAATATATTTACTTTTTTTAGGTTTTTTGTGTAAAAGCTCATCTCACGTAGCTTTTAGAAATCATGATAAAAAAAAAATCTTGCTTTTGAGACTTTAAAATTAATAAAGTAGTAAAAATATGTTTGGAAAAAAAAAAACTTTAAAAACTGTTAAATGCTTAAAAAATTCTCAAAATCTAAGCCAAGCAGAGCAATAGTCAGTGTTTTTCCTCACTACATAATAAAATTATTTAATGCGAAAAATGTGATTCTGTAAATAGTAAGTAGTTAATTAATTAACTTTTTTTTTCTTTTCAAAATCTTAACATAATTACGATGACTATATTTTTGATCCATTTAGTATGAAAAATACCTAAAATCATAGGGGGTGTTTTTCCTCACTATATAGTAAAATTATTTAATACCAAAATGTGATTCGGTAAATAGTAAGTAGTTATTTAAATAACTATTTTTTTCTTTTCAAAATCTTAACATAAATACGCTGACTATATTTTTTGATCCATTTAGTATGAAAAATATCTAAAATCATAGTGAGTGTTTTTCTTCATTATATAGTAAAATTATTTAATGCGAAAAATGTGATTCGGTAAATAGTAAGTAGTTATTTAAATAACTTTTTTTCAACACAATCACGCTGACTATATTTTTAGATCGAATTTAGTATGAAAAATATCCAAAATCATAGTGAGTGCTTTTCCTCATTATATCCTTACACAAAAAATATATATATATATATATATATAT
>PKMM01053202.1:32175-153747 GCA_002933915.1 Eutrema heterophyllum
CTACGGATCCTATTACGATTATAATTATGCAATTTTGCGAGAGAATTGCTACGGATCCTAATTATAATAAAATATAAAATAAAATCTGAAATTTGATAATATTATGATTATAATTTATAATTTAATTTTAAAATAAAACAAAATCCAAAATTTAAATAGAAAATTTAATTTTATGATTAAATTAAAATATTAGATATTCAAAGAAAAATAAAGGAAAAATCATTGCTAATTACACGAAGTATACCCCTATCACATGACCACACATGCAGACTATATAAATGCATCTTTAACTACACGAAGTATATGGTTACCATGATAACATGTACGAACTATCAGTGGTTATGTCGTCAGCTACATGTACAAAATAAATGTATCTTTAACTACACGAAGTATATAAATGCATCTTTAACTACACGAAGTATATAGTTACCATAAACCTCATTTTCAAATAATTCCCATTTGCAAATAATTCTCATTCTCTAAAAATCTATTAGATCTTTGAGAAAATCTGTAAAAGACAAGAATTCTTCGAGATACAAAGCAGAATGACGGACGCCCACGCTGCCAGGACGATCGTCGGAATCATCGGTAATTCCCCACAAAAATTTAACCAAATATACAATTAGTTCAATCAGCATTAAACAAAACCTTGTTAATTAATGGAAATTTTCTTTTTTATGCATTATTAAATGTCTTGGTTATATGTTCAGGAAACGTGATATCTTTCGGCTTGTTCTGCGCTCCAATGTAAGACACATATTAGATCTTTTTTTGTTGTTGTTGTTGCATGATGTTAAATCAATGCATGCGATGATATATATATATATATGTGGAATTAATTATGCAGACCAACGATGGTGAAGATATGGAAGATGAAATCGGTGTCGGAATTTAAGCCAGATCCGTACGTAGCTACGGTTTTAAACTGCATGATGTGGACTTTTTTACGGACTTCCTTTCGTCCAACCCGACAGTCTCCTCGTCATCCCCATTAATGGAACTGGTCTTTTCATGGAACTCGTTTATGTCACCATCTTCTTCATCTTCGCTACCTCTCCTGTCCGCGTAAGCTTAATTGATCCCCCAATGTGATCTTGAAAATTCACCCAATTTTATTTGTAATATATATATAGATTTGTATTAACTTTTGCATATCATAGAAGATCTCTCGATCGATCGATAGATATTTGATGAAGTTTTGATTTTTTTATTTAAAATACAGAGAAATATCACAATAGCTATGGTGATCGAGGTGATATTCATGGCGTTGGTGATCTTCTGCACATTGTACCTTTTGCATACAACAAAACAGAGATCTATGCTTATTGGGATCTTGTGCATTATTTTCAATGTTATCATGTATGCTTCTCCTTTAACCGTCATGGTATGCTATTCTCTTCTTCATTTCTCTATAATATAAATTAATTTGGTATCCAAAGTGCGATTTGCTTAACTGGTTATGATCTGAATAAGCTTTATCAGATGATTTGAATTCATATCAACGCTATATTCGTAGCGTTCTTATTTTAGAATCATCTTTAAAAACTATATAATGAGATCATATAGCTAGTAAGATTTGAACCAACATATTGCTAAAACTAGCATGCGTGATCGGGATTTAGGATAACCATTGATTTTTTTAGTCAATTGAGAGTTTATTTCGAAATTTTGTAACCGGTTTCATCATGAACAAGAATATAGAGTCTAGACTAGTCACGGATATTCAATCAATTTTCTTTTTCATCTTCTTTCTTGTCTTGTGAACTAACATTTAATGAGTTTACTTAATGTGGAACAGAAACTTGTGATAAAGACAAAGAGCGTGAAGTACATGCCGTACGTGCAACTATCAGGCTTACGATGAACACATCATAGCGGTGGAGGAAGAAAGTAGAGGCACTGGGGAAAAAATTTCATCACCTCCTTCGAAACCCTAGTCGGTGGCGGCCACTGGCCAGAAAAAAGATAAAACCACCACTCGTTCAGCAAGAGCCTCCTCTTGCTTCTCCCCAATCGTCTGATCTGCCGGATTCTCCTTCCTCAAGTGTGGATCCGGTTGATCCCCTTTCGAAAGCTTCAGATCTAGTCTCAGCTCCGCCTGAGCCAGTCGCCCCCATCGCCGCCTCTAACCTGGTGTGAGCGATTGCAAGGTGGCTCGCAAGCGCTGAAAAAATGTGGCTCCCCGGAACGCTTAGACTCGGGAGAACTCTGTGTCACCATCCCCAACTCTGTGATTGAAGAAAGCAAAGCTCTGTGGAAGGATTTTGTCGTCGGTCAATTTTATAGAGGAGCTCCTTCTTATGGAAAACTTAAAGCAATTGTCAATCTGCTTTGGAGTAAATGGCACCGTGATATCACAGTCACGAAGCTCGATTCGGAGAACACTTTCCTCTTCAAGATCCCAAATCTTTCGATAAGGAACAGAGTTCTCAAGCAAGGAATTTGGTCAATCGATGGAAGCACCATGTTTGTAGCTGCTTGGTCTCCTGGTACTAAACCAACCAAACCGGAGTTCGAGACAGTTCCAGTATGGATCGAACTGAGGAAGGTCCCCTTTGAATTTTACAACCCATGTGGTCTCGGAAGAATTGCTAGTCTTGTCGGCGAGCCGATCTTCCTACACAGAGAGACTTTGGCTATGACAAATTTCGAAGTAGCGAAGGTATTTACAGCAATAGACCCTCGAGTTCCTTTGGCTGAGATAGTATGTGCTAAATACCATAGTGGAGAAATAGCTCGAGTTGAAATCTCTTGCCCTCATCTCCCCCCCATCTGCCAACTTTGCTCCGAAACAGGTCATGCCTCCAAATATTGTCCCCAAACTCCCCCATTGTGCCTCTCTTGTAAAAAAGGGTACCACTCGGAGTCAATATGTCTCTCGAAGAAAACATTCAGGAAACAAAATTCTGACATGGAGGAAGACAAAGGACATGTGAAGTTAAAAAAGTCTGTGGATGAAAAGAAGAATGTCGGAAAGGATTTCATTCCGCAAAAGGCTGTATGGATTGCGCAAACTCCAGTAAAAGCTGGTTCAAAAGGGAAGGAAAAAGCTGTAGAAGACCCAAAAATTTCAGAGGAAGGTGAATGTTCTCACAAAGTTCCTGATCCACCAGACATCGTTCTCTATGACCAAGGGGCATTAGATGCCATCTCTTTGGAAACTCCCACCTCTTCGGAATTTCCCATCTCTGATTCCCCAAAGGAAGTCGTATCCTTGATTATTCCAGTTGACGACTCAGGAGTTTTCACCCTGGTATTATCCAAGAAAAACAAGAAAAAACAAAACAAGGCCAGGAAAATGAGTGGGCCTGTTCTTTTGGGAGGTTCACCCCTCCACTGTAACTGATCACCATCACCTCCTTTTAATAATGCTGATTTTTGCATGGAATGTTCGCGGAATAAATGATCTATTCAAACAGCAGAGGTTGAAGTATTGGTGTCAACAACATCGTCCAGTTTTTGGGTGTCTACTTGAGACATATGTTTCTGATTTCAATGTACAGAGTATTATGAGTTTCATACTTCCGGGATGGAAAATTTCAACAAACCATGAGTATTCCGACTTAGGGAAAATCTGGGTTGTCTGGAGACCTGAAGTTTCTCTTATGATCTTTGCCAAGTCTCTACAACAAATAACTTGTGGGTTTTCCTCGTTAAATGGCTCCGCGATAGGTAACTTCGTGGTAACTTTCATCTATGCTTCAAACCAGAGAAGAGATAGGCAACAGTTGTGGTCTGATCTTATCAACATTGCATCTGATTTGCCTGTTCGTTCATCTCCTTGGCTAGTGGCAGGAGATTTCAACCAAACTCTGAATTCTCTTGAACACTCCAACAAAGATGAATTTGAAGTCGTGTCTGCTGGTAGCCGAGATCTAAGGCACTGCCTGTCTTCTACGGGCTTGTCAGACCTTCCCTATCACGGTCCTATTTTCACTTGGTGGAATCACTGTCCGACAAACCCGATTGCGACCAAGCTAGACCGCGCTTTGGGGAATGATCACTGGATACTCAGATTTCCTTCAGCAAGCATTACTTTTGGGCCACCTCTGTTTTCTGATCATGCTTCATGTTGTATTCGTCTACATGATGGTGAGCCTTATGTGAAAAAGCCTTCAAATTTTATCACCATCTTTTGCAACACCAGAATTTCAATACTGTGGTTGAAAATTCTTGGCTTTCATCCAACACTTGGGGATCAAAAATGGCAAGAGTAAGTCAGAAGTTGAAGCGGCTAAAAGGTAAACTGAGAGACCTGAATAGAGACTCTTACTCGGGCATAGAAAACAGAGTAATTGATGCAAAGTTAGCGCTTGAATCTGCTCAGTCTTCTCTTCTCACCTCTCCTTCTCCTGATGATGTGGAGAGGGAATTACAATGCCACTCTCGTTGGAAGGAACTAGCGTGTGCTGAAGAAACTTTTTTTAGACAAAGATCAGGTATTCAATGGGCTAAACTTGGAGACATGAACACATGTTTTTTCCACCGTTGTGTAGCTGCCAGATTCTCAATAAATTGCATTTCGAAATTAAGCCTTGGAAACGGATCCTATGTAACTGATAAGGCAAGGATCAAAGCAGCATGTGTTGACTACTACAATTCTTTGTTTGGCGGTCAGTCTCCCAACTATGCCTCTTTGATTGGTTGTATTGAGTCAATACACCCTTTCAGATGCTCTGAGTTTCAAAGACAGCAGTTGGACAAGATGGTCACTCTTGCTGAAATCAAAGCAGAATTCTTTGCCCTTCCATCAAACAAAGCTTCCGGTCCTGATGGGTATACGGGAGAATTCTTCAGAGCTTGCTGGAATTTGATTGGTTCGGAAGTTTCAGAGGCAGTTATGGAGTTTTTTACCTCCATAAAGATTGAGCCGCATTGGAATTCAACAGTAATTACCATGATCCCAAAGGTAATAAATCCTGATAACCCAACTGATTTTCGACCTATATCTTGTTGTAATGCTATGTACAAGGTGATTGCCAAGCTTCTAGCCCGCAAATGTCAGAGTATTCTCCCTATCTGGTTTCTGAAAATCAGACCGCGTTCATAAAAGGAAGACACATAGTTGAGAATGTTCTGCTCGCTTCGGAGTTGGTACAAGGATATAACAAAAGAGGAATCTCAGCAAGGGGAATGCTAAAGATTGACTTGCACAAAGCTTTTGACTATATCAGGTGGTCTTTTGTACTCGATACCCTTCGAGCCACAAACTTTCCTCCTTGCTTCATTCGTTGGATTCAGCAATGTATTTCAACAACGAGGTTCTCAGTTTCTGTGAATGGGGAGTTATGTGGCTATTTTAAAGGTACAAAAGGAATTCGCCAAGGCTGTCCGCTCTCTCCTTATCTCTTTGTACTTTGCATGGATGTTTTCTCTCGCCTCCTAGACCTACGTTTTGTCACAGGCCAGATTGGTAGTCACCCAAAGGCTAAAAACCCTGATGTATCGCACTTAGTCTTTGCAGATGATGTGATGGTGTTTTTTGACGGAAAACACTCTTCTTTGACGGCTATTGTGGATTTGCTGGATTATTTTTCTACCATATCAGGTCTGTCCATGAACCGTACCAAGTCCTCCCTGTTTTTAGCTGGTCCAGTATCTGTGGAAATGAATGCTCTGAGATTGCGATATGGTTTTGAGTTAGGAAAGCTGCCAGTGAGGTACCTTGGTCTTCCTCTTCTCCCAGGTCGCCTCTCCCGTGCTGATTATCAACCTTTGCTTGAGAAAGTGCGATCCAGGATTCACTCTTGGAAGGTTAGACATCTCTCTTTTGCTGGGCGATTACAGTTATTAACCTCGGTGATTCACAGCATTGTAGCTTATTGGTGCTCTGCGTTTGTTCTTCCAAAGCGATGCATTAAATCTCTAAATTACCTCTGTCGTAAATTCCTCTGGTCGGGTAATTCAGAGATTCCAAAGCAGGCTAAAGTGAGCTGGTCTCAAGTATGTTCTCCTAAACAGAAAGGAGGTCTCGGGCTCAAAGATTTGAGTCTTTGGAATAAGGTTTTTGGACTGAAGCTTATCTGGCTTCTCTTCTTGGAATCTGGTTCACTGTGGGTCGCTTGGTGTAAGAATCATAAGCTTAAGATAAGCTTATGGGAATTATCTCCAAATAGTAACGGGTCGGCGATGTGGAAACAACTTTTCAAGCTTAAACATCTGGCACTGGATTTCCTATCATGCAAAATCGGTAATGGGAAAAACTGTTCTTTTTGGTATGACTCTTGGACATCTTTTGGGCAACTTATATCATATCTTGGATTAGCAGCACCTAGGATCCTTGGCCTACCTTTAGACTCTTCGGTTGTTGATGCTAAGACTGAAAATGGCTGGATATTTTCTGGTGCAAGGAGTGACAATGCTGAAAACTTAATGTGTTATTTGTCATCGTTAATCACCTCCGATCTACCTGACTCTTACCTTTGGTTGCAAAGCTCGGGCGAGAATAAGACAAGATTTATCTTCGCAGATACTTGGAACAAGATCAGGCCTCCTCTAACTCATGTATCATGGTTTGATGAAGTCTGGTTCAAGGGTGCAGTCCCTAAGCACTCCTTCATGATGTGGTTAGCTTGTCTAGATAGGCTCCCTACTACAAATAGGCTTTGGTCTTGGGGCTTGGATATTGAAGCTACTTGCGTTCTCTGTGAGATTTGGAATGAATCAAGAGACCATCTATTTCTTCGATGTCCTTATAGCCAAGACCTTTGGCACCTGTGCGCAGAGAAACTCCTCTTCAGGTTTATGGGGTTCACTATTGGACAGCGTTCCTTCACTGGCTAAAAGGACATCACATCGATCCTTGTCTTAATTGGCTCCGGAAAAGGAACAACAAGTTATTCTCAAACTCTCGCACTCCAGCTGAAATCCTCTTCAAATCAATTGATCGTGGTATTCGAAATACGTGTTTAGCTAGGCGTCATTTACCACGGTACATAGATGCTCTTGGTTTATGGTTCTGGAACTCCATCCGGTAGTGTAGGCTCTTGTTTTATTGTCTGTTTTAGCCCGGATATATCTAAATCGGGTGGTGTGTTGTTGTTTTTACCATTATTGTAATCGTTTTCCGTGGAATAAAATCAGAAATTCTAAAGAAAAAAAAAAAGTACATGCCGTTCTTCCTGTCATTAGCCAACTTAATGAACGGCGTTGTTTGGGTCATTTATGCATGTCTTAAATTCGACCCCTATATTTTGGTAAACTTCAATCATCACCCCCATAATTTTCAACTCAATCAAGATAGTATATTTTTTAAAAAGCGCTAATATATTGATTTATTTCATGAAAACAGATTCCAAATGGTCTTGGATCCCTATCAGGAATAATCCAACTTATATTATACGCAACTTACTATAAAACAACTAACTGGAACGATGAAGATGACGGTAAAGAAAAGCGCTATTCGAATGCTGAAATCGAGCTTGGTCGAGCTTGACAATTGTAGCTATGGATCGCACTTTTTTCACTCTTTTTATTTTATTTACAAAAGTATCATCATCGTCGACTGGTGGTAATTACCAGCTTCATCGTTAAATTAAGATAGAATCAGAAGAGATGTCTATGAAGAATTGGAACCCCCGAAGTTAAAAAAGTTTTCTTCTTCTTTGTTGAAATGATTTTAACTTTGGCAAGTTGAACCTATGTAATTTGTTACAGTTATAGTTTTAATCCAAAGTTTTATTAGATTATTTTATAACATTTTTTGGAAACTTTAAAGAAAAAAAACAAATTCGTCCACTACAATCGATGTTAAGAACAGAGTAATCTAATCCACATTTGCACCTCTAAACATAAATCTAATCCACATTTGCACCTCTAAACATAAATCTAATCCACATTAGCACCTCTAAACATAAACGTAATCCACATTTGCACCTCTAAACATAAACGAAATCCATCCATACCTCTAAACATCTCAGACGCGGGGGCGGGAATCACAGACGCGGAGGCGGGAATCACAGACGCGGGGGTGGGAATCAAAGACGCGGGGGCGGGAATCTCAGACGCGGGTGCGAGAATCTCAGTCGCGGGTGCGGGAATCTCAGTCGCGGGGGCGGGAATCTCATCTGCGGGGGCGGGAATCTCAGCTGTGGGGGAGAGAATCTCAGCTGCGGGGGCGGGAATCTCGGCGGGGATAAGAGGAAGTTGACGCACCCTTTTGGAAGGAAGTTGTCAAGAGTGAGTTTGACTCCATTCAGCAAAATCATACATATAACTGATCTACCTGAAGGGTTTAAAACACTAGGGTGTAAATGGATCTTCAAAACAAAATTGAAGACTTGTGGTGCAAGGATTCCGACAAAAAGAAAGTCTGTATTTCTTTGACACCTATTCTCCACTAACGAGAATAACTTCAATCCGAATGCTTACTGGGATTGCAGCTTTAAGAAATTCAAAAATCCATCAAATGAATGTTAAAACTGCTTTTCTAAACGGTGAATTAGAAGAGGAAATATATATGAAACAACCTGAAGGATTTGTAGTCCTGAGACAAGAACACAAAGTCTGTAGACCTCTGAAGTCATTATATGGACTTAAACAAGCTCCGAAACAATGACATGAAAAATTTGACAACACAATGATGTCAAATGGCTTCAGCATCAACGAATGTGATAAATGCATCTACATAAAAACTACTCCTAGTGGGTATATATTAGTAGATGACATGCTAATTATTGGTAGCAATAAGGACATTATCCAACAAACTAAGAAAATGCTTAGTGGAAAGTTTGACATGAAAGACATGGGTCTAGCAGATGTCATTCTCGGGATTAAAATCACAAAAACTTTTGACGGAATCATTCTGTCTCAAGGTCACTATGCTGAAAATATACTTGAACGGTTTAAAAACTATTCAAATGGGACTGCAAAAACTCCAGTCGACCCTCAACTTCAATTGACTAAAAATTCAGGTGAAGCTGTGTCATAAGTAGAGTATGCACGGGAAATTGGTAGTCTTATGTACTTAACCAACTGTACTAGATCTGATCTAGCACATGCGGTAAACGTACTAAGTCGCTACACAAGTAATACAGGTCACAAACACTGGAAAGCCATAACTAGAGTATTAAACTACATATGATACACTAAAAGTTATGGGTTGCACTATGGGAAAGAACCCGCAATTTTGGAAGGATACAATGACGCAAACTGGATATCAGATTCCAAAAACTCGAAATCCACAAGTGGATATGTCTTTACCCTTGGAGGTGCAGCAGTATCATGGAAATCTTCCAAACAAACTCTACTGGCACAATAAACCATGGAGTCTGAATTCATTGCTTTAGACAAAGCTGCAGAAGAAGCTGAATGGCTTCGAAATTTCTTGGAAGATATTCCAATGTGGGAGAAACTAGTCCCGGCAATACGTGTACACTGCGATAGCCAATCGACTATAGCTCGGACACTGAATAATCTCTATAATGGTAAATCACGTCATTATAAGTTTGATCACAACTGGCGTAATCACCATAGATTATGTTAAATCGGCTGACAACCTAGCGGATCCATTTACTAAAGGTTTAACACGTGATCAAGTTGAAAAATCATCGAAGGGAATGAGTTTAAAGCCTATAACTTAAAGAGGATGTTTGATGGAAACCCTACCTACGTGACTGGAGATCCCAAGATGTAAGGTTCAAAGAGACAACTAAATCAAACAAAATCTAATAAAAGCACTGAAAGACTTCTCGTCTTTACCTAGTTCCCAAGATGATAAACAATGCTTACATACATTTACTTACTGTATGTATAAAAGGATAGGCATAGTTTTTAATGATGAGACCATAGCTTTGATATATCAATGGAGTATTAAAGATACTTCTTAAAACAAAGACTACTGGCAAATCACTTAGTGAGTGTGAAATGGGACCGTTTCTAGGAGGATGAAAGACATGCTATATTCTCCAAGTTCACTGATGATCAACCAGGCAAGTTCAAAGCCAAAATGAACACAATAGAGAACTTAGCTCTACGAGAAAATGAAACTGGGTTGTACCTGTTGTCTCGGTTTACATTATAATCCGAGTGGTTCAAGACATCATGTTCACCTCCTAGCCAAGTAAACCCGACATATATTAACAATGAGTGGTTCAAGGCTGAAACACGCTACCATCTCAAACACAATGATTTTTCGCTTATACTCTAGAAAGTCTGTCAAGTTTAGTCAAGTATAGTCTAGTCTATCGAGTCAATTGAGTCTTCATATGTTCAGAGTAATTTCTATTCATGTGGGGGATTGTTGGACCAAATTTTTAATAAGCCATTAGGCTCTATTAAATTTGTTAAGTGTGAAAAGAAATAGCCCATAAAAATGTTGGCAAAAGTAAATGAATGTGCATTTGTCCCACATTAATAACAATGGGGAAAACACACATGTATAAATATAGACAAAGTAATGTCTATGTTCAAATGGTTGTGAAGGAGTAAAAAGAGAGACCACGCGCCGCCGCCGCCGTCGGACCGGTCACAAGTCACATGTCATGGGTCTTGGTGAATGTGGCCCCAGGGCCACTAAAAGATGTTCTTTTTGGACCGTGTTTTGGTTAACGTTTTTTTGGCCCAAAACGAAATGATCTTCAGTTTAAACTCGAAGAGATACGCGACTTGAATGAGTCAAAAATCGCTTCCGAGTATCTCGCCCAACGACCACTCTCCTCGCGCAGATCGTGCAACGCTTATCCGAATCTTCACGTGCGCACGGTCTCACTCATTTGCGGTCGTCACTTGGCTTTAAAAACGAGCCTTTGACCTTCTCATTTTTCACGCTTCTCACTGAGAACAAAGCTCACAAAATCCTTCAATCCCTCTCATTTTTTTTTTCTACTAAAAGCGTAAGTCAGAGAGTATATTGTAGATTATAAGTTCGTACATTCTACGATCGAGTGATCGTAGTCTCCAAATGGTTGTATCCCGGGATTCACTCTCTTATCAAACCGTCACACTGCGAGAGATATTTTGAATTAAGAAAAAAGCATCTCGCCTCCATTTAATCGTCGTTTTCATTAATCGGTTTTTAAGCGTTCGTCTTCAAAGTTCATTCGTATTTTATAGCAATTTCTGTTTCCGTATTTTTGCTTCTACAGATCTAATGCTTCTTCTAAAGGTATCTTTCTCCACCATTACATCTTTAGCCAAATTAGGAAACTTTTTCTTGTTTACCACATACTATCTTCGTTAAGTTCACTTTGACTTTTTGCTAGCCTTGTACGGATTCGTTGCTATGATCATGGATGCTTACTTGATTTTAGGTATGGGAGCAGATGATGGACGATACCATTCAGGTTCTAGAGTTGCATCAACGCCTGCTAAATCAAGAACTCATCTGGTCAACAGATCGACTCCACCGGGGAGCTCAATCACCACCACGGCTAGGAAACAGACTAACATAAGAAGCAGTGATAAGAAGAAATCAATTTCAGCACCATCGCATACCAAATCAAACGTAAGGAGAAGATTGGACTGGAAAGCTGGAGGAGCTAGAAGTGTGTGGGTTAAGTTGCATCCTCAAATAACATTTTACTGTGTCATTGCTAAAGTTTGAATGAAAGAAAAAAAAAAACACAGAAAGTCTGCTCAATAGTTTTAATCGAAGCTTTATTGATGTTATTTGTTGATTAAATTCAAAAACGATTCTGAATAGTTTGCAGAATACTGAAAGCAGTTTAGCAGAACACCAACAATATGCATAATCTGCAGGAAGAAATCAATCTTTACACATGTATTTATAAATACAAAAAAAGTTCCGAAACTTATAGCTGACCAAGAGAAAAATTCAATTAAAAGATTTGTAATCAAGATTATTTTGCAACAAAGATGTTCAATAGGAAAACCAGTTTTACCTCGGAAATATATTGTGTGGGAGTGTGACGACCGAAACATCTAACCAGAGGCTATGGATTAGTCAATAAATACCAGACATCAATAAGAGAATATCAAGAGCATATATTCTCTAAAGTGTGTGTAGTCATGCAACAATATTCAGGCATGGAGAAACCAAACAGCAGAAGAGAACTTATTTGATTCACTGATGTAATATAGATAGAAGACGCATAATAACAATTAAACAAGGACGATGCGAGTTCAGAGAGTGACAGAAATTGAATGCAAAACCTTGTAGTGATGTAAGAAAGGTTCAACGGTCATGACAGGATGAGACCACTCAATGTTGCCCCAAATCTCGGCTCCTTGGCGTCTCTCCAAGGAAATCTCTGCACACCAAATCTTAAGATGATCCCCCTCGATGACATCCCAGAAGAGCACAAGGTTAGGACCAGATTTGCTGAGTCTGGCTCCAGGATGTACATCTATCATCTTGTAGTCGACACCAAACCCGATCTTACGGAACTCCCACGAACCCTCAATCCTCCCATCAAAGTGGATCAGTCTGGAGCTAGAGAGACTCTCCTTGAGAGATCCCAAACCCTGTACCTTCCTCCAATACATCCCCTCTCGTTCACGTTCAGAGCACTCCAACTGAACTTGCTCACACCAACACAACTCCCCAAACCGATCACAAGAGTAGATAATTTTATCAATCACACACCAATCCCTTTTGTATCCTTGCAGTTCACTACGATTCCCTCTTCCCCATTTACTTTCACTCGGCGAGTAGTACAAGGTTCTTTCCATAAGATCCACTGCATAAACCTTTTCCTCTTTCACGACCACACTGTCGTGGATTATCTGACAGCGTGTCTTGCGATCCAGCATTGCTGGCGGCAAAGCATCCCAAGTTTGGGTCTTTGGGTCATATACCTCTGCCCAATTCGAGGAATTCGGGTCATAGCAGCCTCCGAACACGTAAATCTTCCCGCCTACGACTCCAGCAGCCGCGGAAACCCGGCCCACTCCCATGGAAGGGACTTGGCGCCACGTGTGAGTCCTACAATCCAAAAGCAAGACATCCGAAGAGGGCTTCCTCCCCTTTAGCAATCCACCAATTACATAGATCCCCCAATCTAGCGCCACCACGGAGGATCCTTCCGGAGCCTGAGACGGGAATGACGGGATCGGGATCGGGCTCAGAAGCCGATTCGCCCGGAGGAGGATGAACCAGCGTGGGGTTGGGTCAGGAGGGCTGAGTAAGCATACATACAGGCAATTCTCGGTGCAACCAAATAGCGATCGCATCTTGTAGAGCTCTGGCGAAGCCACTAGAGAGCGATAGCTCCTCGAGACGAGAGATAAGGCCGCCTGGTCCGATCTCGACACTCGAGACATGCAGCTTAGAACCATCTCATCTGGCAGCAACGATAGCGGAGACGGAGGCGGACAAGTCTTCCTCTTTTTATGCGGTGACTCTTCGGCGGCTGAATTCGACATCGAACTCAAAGCTTGTCTTTTTCTCTTCCGGTCGTTCCTCCAAGTTTCTGAGAGACACCAAAAGAATATATATATTTTTTTTTTATAGGGTACTAAATTAGTTTATATTTTATATTTATTGGTCTTTAAATTCTTTGGTGTATAATTGATATAATATCAAATTATTTATATAGATGTCTTACTAAATGGAAAAACAAAACAATTTTGTTTTTCCTTTTCTATTCATTTACTAATATTGCCTTTTAGGCTAAATTAAAAAAAAATTCTAATAACTTTATCTTTTAGTATGATGAATTTTTAAGTTTTTCATTATTAGTTTTTATGTTTCCTTTTTATTAATTTTGGCTTTTAAGATAATTTTTATTTTCTTTTTTATTTAGTAATTTTAGTTTTTTAGGATTAAGAATCAATCATAAACTTATTTTTTTATTGTTAATATCGTATGTGAGAATTGGTTTAACAGTTCAGTTTAGTATTTTTGTTTCATTAGCGGTTCTAGCAAATTTTTAGTTCTTTTGATTCCCTTTTATATGGTTTTGTTTCCGGAGAAAATATGTTTTCCGTTGGCTTTGTTTTTAGGGATATATTTTTGTTTTGCCGGCGTTGTGTATTACAACCGTATTTCATCTTTGTATTCTTTTTTTGTATTATATTATGGAAAAGAAATGTATAGGTTTCAATTTATTGCAAGTGTGATCTAAATCAATTATTATTAGCCTTAAAACATACTAATGGACTATATGCTATTAATATAAGGATATCAATACATATATTGATCTCGCACCAACCGCACGCAATGAATAACGGTCATAGCCATTAGAAACCTCGTAGAACGTATCAATAAACTTAGTGTTGTTATAAACTATGATACAATAATATATATATTGATATGTATATGATATATATTATATGTTGTTTGATAGATGAGAAAAGTGAGTGAGAGAGATCAACGTGAGAGATGACGAGAGGTGGGAAGAGAGGAGAGAGAGAGAGAGAAGATTTCTCTTATTATGTTTCTTTTTTTTCTTACATTACCCAGCCTAACATATTTATACTACAAACTAATATATTTAATACTCTATTTTTTCAAAATATTAGATGTTTTAACTAAAAGTACAAAGATTAAGAAATTAATTATTTTTTAAAAAACAACTATTTGATATTTAATTTAAAACAACTAAACCAATCATAAAAAAGATTGCAGAATACAAATGGTATAAAACACTAAACACATTTAAAATTTGCATTGAAAAGTGAGAACATCATATATTTTGAAACAAAATAAAAACTCTAAAACATCTTATATTATAAAACAGAGGGAGTATTAGTTACCGATTTGGTAGCGTAAGTAAGAGGCGGGCGGTAAAAGAAAATAGTAAAATATCCATCACTGTTAACGTATTACGTACTGTCTCGTTAAAAACATTATTATGGAAAAACCCAACGGATAAAAACCACTATAAGAGAAAAAGAGTACAATGACGTAATTTCCTCCTGAAAAAAATGGATATAATCTTCTTTCCATCGAACTCTTAGATAACACAGTTTCTCCCTCGGATAGATGAGTCTTCACTTCTTTATCAATCTCGTAGATGATTCGTCTCGATCATTCTTTCTACTTCTCTTGTTCTCGTCCATATACAACAAAGAGTGACAAACCTTCTTCATTGGGATTATAGAATTTCCCTTCAAATCTAATCTTTTGCGTGTTCTTTGCTGTCTCGTTAAAAACTTTGTTATGGAAAAATCAAGTGGGATAAAAACCATAGCAAGGGAAAAAGAGTGCGTCCACGCAATATGTCAAGGGGATATATCTAGGGGATATATCTTTTCATAATCAATTCCATATCTTTGAGAAAAACATTATGCCACAAATCATGTTTTACATCTAGTGCCCTTGTTTTTCTCATTGTTTTCACACAAAGACCCATTTGGACCCGAATGGCATTACATCTTCAGGTGTAATGACTATAGGTCCTAAGACATTTTAGAATAATTCATTTCTCAGGGCCATTTGCCATTTCTCCTAGTCATGTTTTTTCTGGCATTTTGACACAGACTTTGGGTCTGGGTAATCATTTTCACGTAATCAATTTCTATGGATACAGAGTATTCCATTAATTTTCCATTTTTGGTGTATTAATGGAAATCTCATACTTTATGTATCATGTTCGTTTTCTGAACGAATCTCTTTATGTAGTCCTTAGAGAATTCTTTCATATATTATTTTTTTCTTCTTTCTTCTGGAACCCTTTCATTTTGTTCTCTAATTTTATTTCTCTTCTGGAGAATTTTATTTGTAAGAATCCATCGTCCTCCCCCTTTATAACTGAACCTTGGGTTCATTTACTCAGCTACCATAACTTTTGTTCTTCATGAACATTAATTATGAGCCAAATTTTATGAACTTCAAATTCGTGATATTTTGTAGGGAGGATTAAGATATACCAAAGATGGTGTTTACCATATAATATCTTTTGGCACTTATTCAATATTTTCACCTAATGCTGGGAATTTATAATACTTTGGCTTTCCATCTTATATATGATATGAAAGCACATTCTATACCACAATACTTTTATATCATGAGGTATCACTCATAGTCAGATACTTCAAGATCAAATAGCACTTCCTTTAGAAATGTTTTAATGTGAGTTTTTCTATATTTTAGATCATGATGGGATCTTTCGAGATGAGATGTTCAATGGGATACATGCAAAACCAACTAGACCAACTTCGGGGTTTCTAAAATAAAAATAAAACAATATAAAATCAATCGTACCTTGGAGATAGTGAAAGATATGTTTTATTCCATTACAATGTCTACGCGTAGGAAATGAGCTGTTCAATTGGGATGCCTGAAAAGAATTCTCCTTTTCAAAGGCTTCTTATCCCAAAATATTTCTTTAAATACTATATGGCTTGTGACAACTCTTCAAGAGTTCAAATTATGATTAAATCAAGGATCCTTTCCTTTGATCCATGATATTTTGATAATTATGCATAAGTATATCGGTTAACCTTAATTATTATACCCCATGTAACATATATTCATCGAGCAGAGTTCCCGGGAACATAATTTTGATATCATTAATCCTTCAGGGATTTTCATTTAAAGATGTTACGACATCTATAAGACATAATTCAAGTCGTTCATGTACTGCCAGTCTTAATACATTGCATCCTCTATATTTGAATATTTCTTCAATATCGAGTATTTGGACATGACCTTATGTAACAAGCCGTTTTATTTTACATATCGTAAGGTCATTATCTCATTCTTTTTTTCGAGAAAACACATACCTTTTTGATGCTTGGACTGCTGGTCCAAAATTTCACATTTTTATGTGAGTTTAACATAGACTTGATTGCTTTTTCACATTTTTGGCCAATATTTTTCTCTTTCCACACTTATCCACATAGGTAGATTTATGATCCTCATTTGTATCATTTATATCGCGCGATATCTTGTTTATACTGTCGACATTTATTTTATCTTTGGTTCCACATTTTCCCGTAATAACATGGTTAATTGAGATCTCTTTATCATTATCAATGATTTCATTCAGGTACATGATTTTATTATTAACCATGTCAATGGTCTATTCAAGAGATTAATCCCCTATTCAATATTACATATATTTTCTCCTTTCCATTTGAGGATTTCTTTGGAACCAAAGTAGTTTATCACATTTCTTATGTGTCATAGACTTACTTTTGATTAGTCGTCCTTCATGGACATATATTCTTATTGGAGCATTTTCAGCTAGAAATGAGATTTTCCTTAATGTAATTATATGTCTGGCAGTTAATTTACATATGAATTATCCTTTGAACTTCATGTTCATATTCATTTATACGAGGATCTATAGTTTTCCAATGATAATTCATTTCGAGATATCTCATCCATTAGCTGTTTATAAATGCTTATGGCGTTTGATTTGGAACACATCCTAAATAGTGATCCTTTGAACTTTGAACTTCAAGTTCGCATTCATTTGTTAAAGGATCCAAATTATTCAACCATTCTCCTAGTAATAATGATCTGCAAATCTTGTGATAAGCACATCTTCGACTGATGATTCAATATACTTTATGGGTCTCACTTTTATGCAGTGTGGTGAGTGCATATATTGCTTACCCATAAATTTCCAAACAAGGAATGGTTAATCTTTAATTGAATCAATTAGATGGGAGAACTTCACCATAGTTGATCTTGCAATCTTCTGGATTTACTTTATAAATGAATCATCATATCTATTTTAAGTGTGAACGCAATCTTCTGGATGTTCCACTTACTTTTGATATGAAATTCTTTAATTCTTCCCCTCGAGATGATGACATTGCATGTCCATACATCTCAAATTGAATTCCACTTTAGGATCAATAACATATTCAATTAACCCATCTTGGATCTTGTATTATGCATCAAATCCTTCTGTGGGACTCTTAGTACCCCCTCTCAGGATGATGGCTTTCTTGCCCGTTCATCTTAAACAAATGGTGATTCATCTCTCATGATGGTCTTAATTTTACTTTATATTCGGTAAGACATGTTATGTATGAAAAAAAAACTTCTAGTTTTTCGACATAAATTCTCAACAATATTTGATATCATCATTACATCAGGATGGCATAAACCGGTTATGCTAGATATTAGTAATCTTTAGGTTTGCTATCTTATACAATTTCGCCATCTTTATGCATGTCTCCATCATGTGTTATTCCATAACGTTCGCTCTGCTGGAGCGTTTCACTCTTTTGGGGAGTTTTGTTTTTTCTATAGCGTTTTGCTCTTCTAGAGCGTTTCGTCCTTCTAGAGCGTTTCGCCCTTCTAGAGCGTTTCGCCCTTCTAGAGCGTTTCGCCCTTCTATAGCGTTTCGCCCTTCTATAACGTTTCGCCCTTCTAGAGCGTTTCACCCTTCTAGAGCGTTTCGCTCTTCTGGAATATCTAGCTCTTCCAGAGCTCCCCATTATCTATAAATTTTTCTCTTTATGTAGTTCTTCTATAACTCACATACTTAATTAATAAAATAAATTAAACAATGAAATATATTAATTCGTGAGGCATAACTTTCCATATAATATACGATAATAAACATAAATTAAAAGAAACGGTATTTTAAGAACTATAATGTAAAACAGTTAGTATGTATGATAATCGTCTTCTGGACGAAACTTATTATGTGGTTCTTCTGGAACTCTTTCATATATGTCTTCTAGACATTTTTCTTTATGCGGTTCTTCGGGAATTTTTATAAAATGTCTTCGGGACAATTAGTTCATGGAGGTAGTGATCTGAGGAGACAGAGTCTACCATATGATCATAAACCAACCATATATTTGAGGAGGCAGAACTTGCCATATGATTTGAGGAGACATAGTCTACTATATGATCATGATCGTGAAGGCATAGTCTATCATAACGATCGGTTCGGGGAAGGCAGCACCTATCATCCCAAAAATAATATATAAACGTAAATGGATTGAACATGAATTAAATCTCACCTTTTTGGTATAACAATATATCTCACATTTTCGGTATTAAAACGGATCGAAAAACGATTGTGCTGATAACGGGTTATAAATTATGATACAATAATATATATATATATATATATATATATATATATTGATATGTATATGATATTATATTTTGTTTGATAGATGCGAAAAGTGAGAGTCGTATAACTTCGTATAATGTATGCTATACGAAGTTATTACGCCGTTTACTAGACGAATTCCCGTTTTTTNAAACTGTAAAATATCCATTTGATAATTATCCTTTAACAAGTGTTAAGTTCATTCTGAAATTTAATAGAATCTTCACGTTATCAGCTAGAGATAATTCAATGCATTGTGGTCTTATAAAACATATCCATGGGCCTAAATGCCTAATATATGTTAGGGATGGAGAAAACGTGTTTTCCGGTCACTTCATTATTTGGTATTTTACTTATTATTTAATTATTAAATTTAACGTTTATTTTTTTTAGATATTTCGAAGAAAAAAAACAAAATTTTAGAGATAGGGTCGATCCAAAATGTTTTTGTTACTCCGATAAAAATGTAAATCATTGATATTAGGGATGAGATTTACATTTTCTTTGGGATAATTATCGACGAATTACCAACAATAAAATTACATTTTCGTTGTTACTCCGAAGTAATTTATCTACCACTTACCATCGAGTTACCAACGACATGAATTTCATCGTAATCTTGATGCTAATATTCCATCAACTTTACGACGAATGTTTTATGATGATTGTGATTCGTCCCAGTTTTTGATTCGTTCCAGCTTTTTCGATTATATTATGGTGATTGTAGAGATCCCGTTACGATGAATTGTATTTTATCGCTAATTCGTCTCAAAAATGGTTTTACAGGTGTGAATGCGAGTGAAGAGCCGGGTGTTTCTCATGCATGGGGTACGAGCGGAGTCAACGGCTTCATGGCTCAAAATTTAAAACACGTGTCACGCATTTGTTACTCTAGCCAGATACTGCTGATTCAGAGACTCACTATTAAAATCCAATTTTTCTTTTTGTTTTGTAAAACAGAAACCAAAAATAATCCAAATACCAAAAAAATAACAAAAACAGAACCCAGAAACCATACAAAAAAAAAAAAAGGTGTTTCATCAAACAAACAAAACTTTTCTTTTTGTTTTGTAAATCAGAAACCAAAAAAAAGCAAGACACTAGAGAAAATATATATAAAGAAGATCGAACCATCGAAAAGAAAAATCTAATAAATCATAGTATTTGTTAGATCTCTGAGAAAATTTGTAAAAGACAAGAATTCTTCGAGATACAAAGCAAAATGACGGACGCCCAGACTGCCAGAACGATCGTCGGAATCATCGGTAACTCCCCACAAAAATTTAACTCAATCAGCAAAACAAAACCTTGTTAATCAATGGGAAAAAAGAGCTTTATGCATTATTAATTTTCTTAACTTTTTTTGGTTATATATGTTCAGGAAACGTGATCTCTTTCGGCTTGTTCTGCGCTCCAATGTAAGACACATACTGTTAGATATCTTTTTATTATTGTTGCTTGATGTTAAATCAATGCATGCGATGATAGTTAACTTAGTTTTTCTAAGTTAATAGTTTTTCTAATAAATATCACATGCTAACTTCTCTTGCAATCTTGTTTTGCTTGGGATCATAATAGCAGGCGTAGAAACGTTGAGCAGATTCCAATGTGTTGGGCATTATCACAATCTCACCATTAGGAGTGACACCAGCGATGCAATGACTATCTCTTAGTCTCTCTAATAGAAAATGAGGTAACACTACAAGAAAACAAGTCGAATTTTGACTAATTTTTTTTGGTCAAAAAATTATCGACTGATTTTAGATCAATAAACGACTGATATTGAATCGGTCGATATTTGGTAGAAACTTTTCGACCAAATAATATGGTTTAGATTTGGTCAAATATTTTTGACCATTTTGCGACCATTGACTGAAACAGCAAATTTTGGTCGAAAACTTATGACGACTGAGGAAAATTGGTCGAAAATGACTAACCAATTATCGACCAATAATATAGCCGTTTATAGTTGTCTGTAGCTGTTTCATATTGGTCGAAAATTTGTCAGTTAATTTCGACCAAATTTTTACCGATTCAAATTTTAGTCAAAAAATGGTCGAAATGTTTTTGACCATTCATTTCGGACGAAAAATGGTCAAAATTACTGACGAATTATCGACCAAAATATCATCATTTTATAAATCCTAAATTCTAAACCCAAACCAAACCCTAAACTCTAAACCTCTAACTCTTAATCATAAACTCTAAATCTTATATTGTAAACTAGATCTTACACATAAATATCAAATAATATACAAAAAATTGAACACTTATAATTTTTTAAAATATAATCATTTTATAAATCCTAAATTCTAAACCTCAAACACAAACCCTTAACCCTAACCCCTAAACCTCTAACTCTTAATCATAATCTTTAAATTGTAAACTAGATTTTACACATAAATATCAAATAATATACAAAAAATCAACATTTACAAAAATTATAAAGAATTTTTTTTTCCAAATTATGATCTTTTAGGCGCTATTTTTCTTTGTAATTGCTTTAAATATTCATGTAAATAGTTTTTAAAAATATAAAATAAATTTATGTTTCTAATAATATTACTTTTTATAACAAGTTATGAAGTTATAATATTATTGATTAGCATAATAAAAAAGTTATAATATTAATCAAAATGCTGGAAAAAGACTAGTTTCTTAATGACGAGGATCACACTCAATTTTATTTTCTACCGTTGATAAGATTAAATCCAACGGTCCTAAAACTTCTATTTTTGTTTTCTCTCTCTTCCTCCTAGCGTAAGTCTTCTCCTCTTCTATTTTTGTTTTCTCTCTCTTCTTCTCACCCTTCCTCCTCTTTTTCTCACCCTTCCTCCTCTTCTCCTCCCCATCATCGTATCATTTCTCCTCTTCTCCCACGGTAAGTGTTTGGCCTGGGCATAATATCCTTTCTCCTTTCTCTTCTTCTCCGGCGGTGCTGAGGCGTGGTGGAATCGCAGCGGCGAGGCGGTGCGGATGCAGGATCTAGGAGGACGGCGGCAAGATCTAGGACGGTGCTCCGATGCTGCTGGAGGACGGCGGCGAGATCTAAGAGGAGGCCGGAGGAGCAGATCCGCGAGATTGCATTGGAGGAGGGTTTTTGGATCGAAGATATTTTGTTTTGTTTTTTTTAACTATTATTTGGATCGAAGATCGTGTACTTGGTTCTTTATATATGTAAGATATATATTTTTCTATATAAATCAATTTGGTTATTAATAATAATTACATTATTTTGCCAATAGAAACTTGACCAGATCTTCGATAAAATCAAATTTAAAAACTCAAGAATCGTCAATAGTATCAGATTTTAAAATCCAGAAATTGTTGGTCAAACATTTTCGGACCAATTTAGTTGGTCATAAAATTT
This sequence comes from Eutrema heterophyllum, assembly GCA_002933915.1. NCBI lineage: Eukaryota > Viridiplantae > Streptophyta > Magnoliopsida > Brassicales > Brassicaceae > Eutrema > Eutrema heterophyllum. The sequence continues at coordinate 54,472 of PKMM01053202.1, forward strand.
CGACCAGTTTATTTGGTCAAAAGTTTTCGACCACTTATTGGTCATAATTTTTCGACCACTTATTTTGTCATAAATTGTCAGACCAATTAACTTGATCAAAAAGTTCTCGACCACTTTATTTGGTCAAAAAGTTTTCGACCACTTTATTTGGTCAAAAATTTTCGACCGTTTTTTTACTAAAACCCATTTTCGACCATCGATTATTGACAACCGCTTTTTGGTCCAAAAATGGTTAAAAACAGCTGTTTTCGACCATTTTTCGACTATATTCGTGGTCAAAATCCGACCTGTTTTCTTGTAGTATAATGACAACGCTATAATCTTAGACCATTCTTGTAATTTCTTGCTATGATGATCTTCCATAATCCACATCTCTGCACTATCGTTGGTGTAACTTATGCATCCTAATTTCCCTTGGTAGTTTACCAAAGTCAATTCCCACAACTGATTCATCTGCAGAGTTATGGGCATCTGGATACGATCAAATCTTTCGCACCTAACGTCGAACCACACTAGTTCATTGAATCCCGGCCGACATTGATCATCTATACGTGCTATGTAATAGATAATCCCATTGATGCATAAACCATTACTCGTTGCTGCTAGAGAGTGATTCCAAGTGCCTTGGATGTCAAGGCTCCTCCACTGCTGCTTTTTTGGACCTCCCAATAACGTGAAAACTTGATTCTCAACCGGATCATACCCGAAGAATCCATCACAGGATTTGCTATATTTATCGCACTTTATTTCCGGTACTAGAACCGGAAGCCCATTGGTAGAGTTAAAAATATCATCCGAATTACAACAGATTAGTCCACGAATATATTGATACTCAAAATCGCAACTTAACCTACGAGTTAATGCGGATATGAATGTTTTGTGACTAGTGGTCATAGGATAAGTAGAGGACGAGAATGATGAAGATTGGTGCAACCAATGGGGGAAGATGACGAGTAGACGCGGCTGAGCAAAAGACCGAGTCACGATCGAGTCGATAATAAGAGATGACCATAGCTTCGATACACACTGGAACCTCACAAGTGACTTCACCGGGAGTCTCGAGAGTATATCCACCGTTAGATCCAAAGGGATATGGAAACCGTTTGGCGTTTTTTCGACGGCGCTGTGATGTTGTCGTTTTGGAGATCGTGAGGTCTTGTTCTCTTGTCTTCCTCTCTTCATGGTGTCTGTTTTGTATTTTGTGGATCTTAAACGAGGAAAACACTATATATATATAAGAAAAAACAAAACCTAGTTCTAGTAGGGTTTATGACTTTTTTTTTTTTTTTTTTATAATTCCTATTGAAAAGCATAAAAGGAAAAGAGTTTTAAAAGCAGCTCAATTTTGCGCAAAAAAAAATAGCCCAATTTTATGGCCCACTAAGAAAAAAAATTCTTAGATGATGCCAAGAATTACAAACACATTGTATTTTCATCATGATCCAGAACAATCCCAAATACTAATAGAATGCTTATGCTTTTTTGACCTTATGATAAGTATCTTCGATGTCAACATATCTAATACTGTTTCACTTTTTTTTAGTACTGTTTAATCCTCTCAAGGCATCCACACACAAGTCCCTATTCAATCTCTAATTTATCTTTCTCTTTTTTTTTTATGCTTCACTTTGTTGTTGTTATAAGATTTTTTAATATGCTGTGCTTCGATCAAACTAAGATTGGCAAAAACCCACAACAGAACCATCCTTATAGGCTTTATTAAATGTGATTAAAAAGAAAAGAAAATTATATAACTAGCTCAACCTATGTTTCGTTCATCACAAGTTAACCATAATTAACACGAATGAAAGATCTAGTGAATACATAAGTTTTGGTCTCTATGGAAAATTAGTAGAGATATCATATAACAGGAACAATGGAACATATGTCGTGCTTGGGTATAAATAACGTCATCAAAAAGAAACAAGAACAGAACGATTAATGTTTTCATTTTCTGGACAATGAAATCGAAAAAATTGAATAAAGTGCAAAAACGAGGAATTTAAAAAAAAAAAAAGTAATAGTGCAGGTTGAAGTCACACCTGATTTAATCTAAAAGGTCTCGATCCGCGTGGATTACAGTATCTTTTATTCCCAGCCATTGATAAAGATCAACAAATAAAGGGCTAGGATTTAGTTGACCAGATCTAGAAGGTTCCAGCATTTATGCAAGGGTAAAAATGCTTTTAAATTAAAATTTTGTATCGTCTTCTTGTCGAGAAACCTAGATTTGTGTAAAGGTTTTCTTGTTTATTCACGATGGAGGTCAATAGCCTTATATACATACAATTGACCTAATTTACTTATGTTAATTTACATAAACTATACAAGGTAAATAACTAATTACAATATAGTCTATATCTCTCTTAATACATCCCTCAAATTTTAGTATGGAAGTCACAAATACCCAACTTGAGAATAAAAACTTCAAATTCTTTCCGTCCAAGAGCCTTTGTGAAGATGTCAGCCAATTGTGTAGTAGTATGGACCGTGAAGATAACCCCACGAACAATCTCATCACGAATGAAATGACAATCTGATTCCACATATTTGGTACGTTCCAGATTGGCTATCACAATGTAAAGGAATGGCATAAGAACAGTCAACGCCTAGCGTCCCAAGCAACTCACGCAGCCACAAAATCTCGCTTACCGTATCAGCCATAGAACGGTATTCTGCTTCGGCAGAGGAACGCGATACGACTTTATGCTTTTGTGTCTTCCAAAAAATAGGAGAACTACCTAGTTGGATGAACCAGCCGGTGAGAGAATGCCTAGATAGTAGGCAACCCGCGCAATCAGAGTCACACCAAGCAGTGAGTCGTAAATCGGAATCAGCTTGTAAGAGAATCCCTTGACCTGGATTTCCCTTAAGATAACGAACCACTCGTATCGCCGCATCCCAATGATCAGTTTTCGGTGCTTGCATAAATTGAGAGAGAACGTGAATAGCGTATGAGAGCTCCGATCGTGTGACTTGAAGGTAAATAAGACGTCCCACTAAACGACGATAGCGTGTAGGGTCCGTAAAGAACGCACTCTTACTCAATGCCAATTGATGATTCTGCTCAATCGGGTGAGTCACTGGCCGAGCTCCAAGTAATCCAACCTCTGATATGATGTCCAACGTTTATTTCCGTTGACATAGATACATACCCTGCGGACCACGGGTGACCTCAATCCCCAATAAGTATTTCAAAACCCCAAGGTCCTTCATATGAAAACAAGAGCTTAAGTATTGATTAAACTCTTGAATAACAGCCAAAGAACTACATGTGACGATCAAATCATACATAGACAAGCATGTTCAAACGCAGAGGACCATCTTCGAGTGTAAACAAAGAGTAGTCATAAAGATTATGTGTTGACCCATAGTCTGTGAGTGCCGTAGTGAGCTTAACAACCCAGCAACGAGGAGCTTGTCGAAGACCATAAAGGGACTTATGTAACCGACACACCTGTGATTTATTGTCGGTACAAAATCCCGATGGGAAACGAATAAACACCTCTTCCTCCAAATCTCCATGAAGAAAGGCGTTATGTACATCCATCTGGTGAACTTCCCAATCACGGGCAACCCCGACATCCAAGAATGATCTGACTGTAACCATCTTGCATACGGGAGCAAAAGTCTCATCATAATCGAGACCCTCAGTATGGTTATTTCCAAGAACCACGAGACGTGCCTTATACCGCTCAATTGTGCCATCATAGCGATATTTAATAGTGAATACCCACTTACAACCCAATGCCTTCTTACCCGGAGGCAATGTTTCAACTGTCCAAGTCCCATTGTCCTCAAGAGCATTAATCTCGCCACGGGCTGCATCACGCAAGCGTTCATCCTCAAAGGCTTCAACATATGTTGTAGGAATTACACCAGCAGTAATGGCAGCAAAAAAAGCTTGATGATGTGCTGAAAAATTGGAGCAATCCACATAAGCATCGATTGGGTACCATGTTGAATCAACGAAATCACTATCGGAGCCGAGATGAGTAGTATTAGTCATTAAACCTTGGAGTCGCGTAGAAGGGATCTTAGAGAGACATCCTTTGCCCATCAGTAGGGGTGCGAAATCTGTATCAGCCGAAGTCGAAGAAGATGTTTCTCCAAGTTCACCTTGAGGTTCAAGTGATGATGTATTGATAATAGGATTTTTACTAATCAATTACTCAAACCCTACTCATATCATTGTAGTATTTGAGGATCAATCCAAATGAGTTTCAATTCAATCACTAAGAATGGATAGAACTACTTAATTCAAGCAAGACAAATTGGTTTTTGAGTTTAATCTAATAAGTTAATCGAATTTAAAACAAGTAACAAGAGCTAGCAAAACTAAATGAGGGTAATGCAATAGATAAAAGGCGAATTCAAGGATAAAGCAAGTGAAATAAGGTGATCTATGGTTAATTAATGATGTCCTAAACTCAAGCAATACTAATCCCTGGGCAAAATCACTAATTACGACTAATCCTCTCTCAAGGCTCTAATCACCTTTGCTAATCACCAATCCAAGATCAAATTCTCATTTGTGGATAATTGATTAGCAAGCATTAAGTTTAACATGAATGATCAACCAATAATCACTCTAGACAACTACTCTCATAGCCTAGAAATGAATATCTCTTAATTAGTTCATCAATGCATTTCATCAAACACATTGTGGGTGTGAAATGCTCTTTGATCTAAATCCACTTTCTCAAGCTAGATTTAGCATTAAGAGTATTTAATTAAGAAGGGAAATCTAATAATCTAATCCTAGACATCATTAATCATCCATGGAATCACCCTAAATTTACCAAACCCTCAAATCCTATAAGACTACTCACTAATCATGATGGACCCAACAAATCCTATGAAGAACATGTTAAATCCCATGATTAAATGATTAAGAAATGAAATATAGAAGATATAAATCAAGAAATCCAAACTTAAATTGCACAAAAAGTAGAAGATCTCTCTTACAAAATATTTAGAACACTTAAGGGAAGGTTTTTAGCATAAGAAAAGAGATAATACATAAAAATTAGATCTAAAATATATATAGTGGATAATGGTCGACCGGGTCAACCCATGACAAACCGGGTACCGACCCGGTTAAAATGGGTAAAAAGAGGTCGAAGGTCAACATCGATGTCACTAGTCGGCACAGCACATCGGTGTAGCACGTGGGTTCTTGCACCGATCTAGCACACCGACTTGTGACCTCGGTGTTGAAGTAAAGTTTGTTCGAGGGAGTGTGAGACACACCGATGTCACTGGTCGGTACTGCACGTCGGGGCTAAGGGTGATTGGCTTCTGGAGTTGACCGATCAGTCACACCGACTTGTGGAGTCGGTGTAATCCCATGAATCTTCAATACCGATGTCACATGTCGGTGTGGGAAGAGTTCTTGTGCGGTGTTGAGCTGCCGAGGTTACACCGATTAGGCTACACCGATTAATGACCTCGGTGTCTTGGCTCGCCAAGCCTCCTTATGTCTTTGGTTCCCTTCCCTTGCTTCCAATACGAACGATCTCACGTCCCGAGTCTCGAGTCTCCTCCAAAGTACCTAGAATACGTTCCAAAATATGTACAAACTTTTTAGGACCTAATGCAGCACCCTAAGTCCTAATAAACACCAAAATGCTAAAGAAGGATGAGATTTAGCATGTGAATGTACTAAAATGCTAACTAAGATGCGTGCTCAAGATATGCAAATATCATGTATGCAGAGATGGAAAGTCAACAAGCTCCATGGACTCAAGAATCGGAGTCAATGGAGTAGCAGATGGATCCATTTAAGAAGTAATCCTAAATTTGAATTCCTTATTTTCGAGATCGGAAACGTGCTACTACGACCGATTCATTTAAGAAGTGTTATAGTTCTCTATTAATTAGCATAAACAACATGAAAGGATATCTTACGTTCATTTTATTATGACGCAAACTTCTCCAAATCTTTGGTGTTATGTCGCCAAATTATCAACTAACATTAGAATTACGGCCTCTTGGATTCACTTATATCCCCGAGAACCACATTTCCGATCTCGAAAATAAGGAATTCAAATTTGCAATGGAATTGAGAGGGATCCTTCGCAAATCCCTTGCAAATATGCTAAAAAAGCAGGCCTCGCAAATCCCTTGCAAAATTGCTACGAATTTGCGAGAGAAAAATTATCCCTCGCAATATCGTCACAAAACAGTAGCAAAGTCGTCGCAATTTGCGACGGCGGAATCCCTCGCAATTTTGCGAGGGATTGGCGACGAGCTTATGATCTCTCGCAAACTACTTGCAAAGCTGTCGCAAATTTGCGAGGGAGTTTTTCATCGCAAATCGTCTGTTTTCTTATAGTGTTAAGACTTGCCTATTTTCTTTTTGCATTTCTGATTTATATATGAAATAAGAAATAAAAGAAGTAAAGAAAGTTGGATTCGTAATTCCTACAAGCAAAGTTGTCATATCAGCAATATGAGGCTTTTGCATATTCATTGGATAGAACATCATCTTCTGGTCTTCCAAGAAGCAATCGATAGTGTCAAAAAGCTCTACTCAAGCAGCGTATCGATCCCTTTCTGACATTGTCTCATAAATCACTTGGCTCTGCAATCTTTTTAAAGAACTTGGTGTTTTTTAAAGAATTTGGTGTTCCTTTACCAGTCACACCAGAACTCTACTGTTATAACATTTCATCGGTTTTTTTAACTGCCAATCCGATATTCCACAAAAGGACCAAGCATTTCGAACTTGATCATCGTTATGTCAAGGGGAAGGTTGCTCTGGGATCTCTTGTGGTAAAACATGTACCGGCACATTATGTTTTCTGCTCTGGTTTTTTTGCTTTGAACTTTTTGCGAGTGTTTTCGATAGATCGAGCCAAAAGCTTGATTCAATCCAGTTCCGCAACATCGAGCGAACGGAAAAAAAAACAATACATTTGATTTAACATGTTTAAAAAAGAGTTTACGGCTAATTAAAAGTTGATTTGAAATTATAGTTACCGTTTATTTAGATTTGTTCGTTCCGTAATTTTTTTTAATATGTTAATTTATTAAACTGTAAACGAAAAGCACAAATAATTTATCAGCCATCGAGGCGGTATATCAAAAATAAAAATATAATGTCTCTAATTCATAAAATTTATTTCATAAAAATTCTGTCGCTTGTTTTTTTCTCGATTAACATGATCCAAAGAACATTTAACATGTTCCGTATGTATATCATTTTGCAAATTGTTTGGAAAAGGATGGATGATAATTTAAAATGGGCTTTAAAAGCCCAAAAAGTTCATCCTTAATTTTGCTCTCAAAAGAAAGAGAGTAACGTCTTCTTCTTCTTCAGGTATCTTTCCCTCTTACGAACCATCAATGGCGACAGAGTCCCCGAGCTCTGTTCGGAAAGGTGAGTCTTCGATTCATCCATGGAATTCGAAAATTGCTTCGATTGAATCTATAGAGGAACCGATCGATGCTTATCAATTCAATTTCGTCGAATTGAAAGAGGCAATTGTTATATCTTTTTGATGATTTCTCGTAGGATTTTGTTTCTGATAATTTCTAGGGTTTCTGTTTCTATGACAGTTGTTGTTCATCTAAGAGCTACTGGAGGTGCTCCTATACTCAAACAATCTAAATTCAAGGTATTAATCTTATCGCGTTTGAGGGATTTTACTTTTAGGGTTTGTTTGATCAATTCTTCCAGAAAGCCGAATTTTCTTGATAGTTTCATTATGTCTGGCTTTTAGTTGATGAAATTTGAGCGTTGGTGTTTGGTAAAAGTTGCTTACTACTTCCACAATCTGGGCAAAATCGCATAATTCCCACATTCTTTAAATACTTTGTGATCTTTCTGCGTTGTGAATGTTGTGGAATTTGCGTGTAACAGATTCCGGGGACTGATAAATTTGCTAAAGTGATCGACTTTTTAAGAAGACAACTTCATTCCGACTCATTGGTAAAAAACATAGCTTCTTCTTTATGTGTATGGATCTTTTAAAAGTCTTGACATTTTCTTTGTTTGTAAGTTTGTCTATGTGAACAGTGCTTTCTCGCCAAACCCTGATGAATCAGTAGACGATCTATACAATGTAATAGTTTTCAGTTTGCACCAATTCGTGTATCAAGAATCTGTCTCTGTTATTACCCTTTGAAAATAATCTTCCTATTGCTTACATGGTGCCGGTTTGGTATTTGCAGAACTTTGGCTTTGACGGTAAACTGGTGGTTAACTATGCTTTTTCAATGGCATGGGGCTAAAGGCGAATACTACGTTATTCTCAAGCCGCGTAAGCACATTCTTTCTGCTGTTACATAACTGATGATGAGTGAAAGCGTATATGAGCATTACCAATAAAGTCTTGAGTTTTATTGTTTCAGGGTGGCCATCCTCGCTTTGTTGGAAAGATGACTTTCAGATGGAAGTCTCTGTACATAATCTAGCATTGGAATTTATATTTTTTTACCCTAAATACTACATGTACATAAATACCATATCAAACTTCAAAAAAATTAGATTTCAATCTCGTCTGTGTATTTTTGTTGGGCTCGTGTTGAGATTCAAAATCAGGAAACAGATGAGTTATTTTTCTTTTTCTTCTTCCTCACCAAAACCAATAAAAAGCAAATTACTTCATTGATTTAGTTTGTCGAAATGTTTGTGGAACATGCCCAAGTTATAGTTTACTCTCTTGAGTGTGTGTGACATTGATTTAGTTAAGAGTATCATGCAATGAACTTCCGTGTATGTGATGAGATGATGTTGTAACTCCAAAATGTATTCCCTCTCGGAGCATCTCCAATGTATTCTCTCATTTTTTAACTCTAAAATGGAGTAACCATTTGGAGTAACTCCAAAATAGAGTTGGATTTCTCTCCAATGTATTTTTCCATTTTTTACTCCAAAAAGAACATTTTTAGTATATTCTTTATTTTCTATTTTATTATTAATTGCTAAAAATACATTTTATCTATAAAATTTACAAATTAATTCATTATTTGTTTTCTTTCAAAACTTTCACAAATTGTGATATTATTTGAATTTAACCATTACAATATCATAAAAAATAACAAAACAAAACACATTTTAATTTAAATATCACCATTTGAATATTTTTCCCATACATGATCAATTAACACATTTCGAAATGAGAAATGAGCGTTTTTATCTTTGATTTCTTTGAATCGAGCAAGAAAATTTTGGAACCGAATATTTTCGTCCTCAGCTACTTCTACCTCTGGAGGTGGAGCTTCTCTTCCAACTTCAATTGGAGCATCGAGATCGCGTTAATCCTCGATTATTATGTTATGTAAAATTACACATGTAGTCATTATGTCATGTAACACATTCTTTTTCCAAAAACGAACCGGTCCTTTCACAATAGCAAATCGCGACTGGAGAACCCCGAAGGCACGTTCTACATCTTTCCTACATGCTTCTTGTCGCGTAGCAAAATATTTTTTCTTTGCACACATTGGCTCGTGAATAGTTTGCACTATGGTAGACCATTTCGGATCTATACCATCAGCAAAATAATAACCCATATTATATTCTTTTCCTTGAATGGTATAATGAACAGGAGGAGCGATACCTTGAGCAAGATTGGAGAAAAGATGGGAAGATTCCAACACATTGATATCATTGTTAGTGCATGGCATTCCGAAATAAGCATGCCATATCCTAAGTCATAATCTGCCACAGCTTCAAGAATTATCGTTGGCGATCCTCTACGGCCTGCATATTGTCCAGCCCAAGCGGTAGGACAATTTTTCCACTTCCAATGCATGCAATCTAGGCTACCCAACATTCCTGGAAAACCTCGTTTTTCACCAATGTAAAGAAGTCTAGATAGATCATTAGATGTTGGTGACCGTAGGTATTGCTCCGAAAATATGTTCATTATCGCTCGGCAAAATCTTTTCATGCTTTCGATTGCCGTTGATTCTCCTATCTTTACGTACTCGTTCGTAGCATCTGCTGGAAAACCATATGCTAGCATCCGAAACACAGCCATCACTTTTTAAAGTGGCGATAATCCAAGTCTACCCATAGTATCCCTTCTATGCGTGAAATAATTGTCATGATTTTCAACTGCATTAATAATACGAAGGAATAAAGAACGAGACATTCGATACCTTCTCCGAAACATAGCATCATTGTAGACTGGAATTTCAGAGAAATAACCGTTGAACAATCTAGAGTGTGCACTCTCTCGATCTCGATGGATGAAAGAACGCCCAAGAACTGAACCACCATAAGTCACTTGATTAATTTGTTGATCGAGAAGATATTGCATGGTCGTGTTGTTATTAGCGATAGAAAGATTTATTGCTTCTTCTTCATGATCCATATTATCGATCATTTCAATATTATCATCATTATCAGAAGAGGATGATGAGGAATGAAAACATGATAGACTTTATTGGTTTTTTGCATGGTCAAATATATTGATTTTTGCATGGTCAAATGTGTTGGATTTTGCATTGCATAGACAAATTTGTTGGCTTTTGCATCGTCAAATTTATTGATCTTTGCATGGTCAAAGACCTTAAGTTCGACATGAGAATTCATACATCTATAAATACCACTATATGTTTTTACTTCTATTCACAACAAAACTATTTCATAAAAATGTCTATTCGTTCTTCTGGATATTCTCAAGAAGAAGATAAATTTTTATGTCAAATTTATATGGAAATTTCGCAAGATCCAATCACAGGTATTTATCAGTCATCCGACCAGTTTTGGTCTCGTGTGGTTGAAGGTTACAACAATGGCAAAAATACAACTTGGAGTGAACGTACAAAAAAATCTGTGCAATTCCGAATGCAAACTATTGTGAAAGCAGCAAAGAAACTCCATGGATGCATTAGACAATGTGAAAATAGACGTCCAAGTGGTGCTTCAAATGATGATATTGTAAGTTTTATTACATATTTTACAAATTTTCATTTATTTATATTTTGTTTAAATAATAATTTTTTTAATGATATCCAGCTCAATCAAGCCAAAACAATGTTAGCAGAATATCCAAATTTTAAAAAAGGTTGGAAATTCGATCATGTTTGGAATATTATAAAGAACTTTGAAAAGTTTCAAGATGGTGTCACTTCTACTAAACACGTATCAAACCCGTGTGGTTTTGGATACACATCTTCAGAGACGAAAAATTATAACCATGATTCTGCTACACAAGCATCTCCAGGTTTGTCTTCATTTTTTCCAAATATAGGTGATGATGAGATAATTGGCGGATCACCTTCTCAACGACCAAGTGGAATAAAAAAATCCAAAATGAAAAAAAAAATTGATGATGGAACATCGGCTGTTATCAACTCTTTAGAAGAAGGAAACAATCAACTTTTGGAGCAATTAAAGAAGACAAGTGCCCAAAGACAACAACATTTGGATATTCAAAGTAAGAACTACGCCTTAAAAGAATTTAAGGAAGAAAACACATTTTTCTTTCAAGACTTAAATTCGATACAAGATCCGAATCTTCGTGTATATGTTCAGAGTGAACAAACACAGATTTTACAAAAAAAGGGCATAGCAACAACAAAATCAACAAAATCCACCTCAATCTGGTTCATTTGGACAATATTTTATTGATCTTGGTGGATCTGAAAGCGGTTTACCAGATTATTATTAGTCGTTTTTGCATTAAGTTTACTTTATGTTATTTTTAATTTCAGTATTTTTATGTATTTTTAAATTTAATATTAGTTTATGCTATTATAATAAAATCTCATCATCATATCTATAAATTTTAATCGAGTCCAAATATATTTTAATTATTTAATTACATTAAATAAGAAGTGAAATTATTACAAGAATATTTGACGAGTCATATTTTGTTGTGCTGTTGTGCATATATGACAAGTACATTACTTAAAACTTTTTGGAAAATAATGAAACCATAAAATCATTGTCTCGTAATATTTGTTAAAATGAAAGGTATAGTTTTAAAAAAATAATAAAATATGAATGACTAAATTATAAATAAAAAATTTCAATTCCATTTTGGAGTTGAAAATGGAGTTACTCCATATTTGGAGGAAAAAATGGCATTTTCCTATTTTGCAGTTAAAAATAGAATATAGTTGAAAATAATTTTACTGCAAAATAACATTTAAAATAGAAAATTGGGTAGGGTTGGAGATGCCATGACCAAATGTCATATAACCTTTTCTCTCTATAGATAAAACAAATAATGAAAATGGTAAATTTCTTAAGGGCTGGCAAAGTTAAAAAGACTTTTAACTCTTTAGTGATTTGGCAAAGTTTGGAAATTGAACGATTTTGCCCATCGGGTAAGTGATTGGGTTAATATTATTGGATTAGACATTGGGCCTGGCTGTATCATGGGAGTTTGGCCCATTATCATGCCTAAGGGAAGCCTTCTTATGCGATGCCGTTTTGTCCACAACTCTTCTTCTCTTGTCCGCCAAGACGGGAAGCCTGAGGGAAAGCATAAGAAGAGAAGAACCCAGGAATAAGCAAACACATTGAAAACGAAGCAAAGATTCAGAAACTTAAGAGAAACTCGGAGAATACAGCTATGGAGGGTTCATCGTCTTCGTCGTCGCCTTCATTGATGTCCAAATCGGACGGCGAGTTGGAGGAAATGCTCGATCGGATGCTCACTAGGCTCGCTCTCTGCGACGACTCCAAGCTCGAAGCCCTAGTCTCGAAGCTCCTTCCCCTTACCATATCATCTCTCTCCTCACAGTCTTCCGCTGTTCGCAACAAGGCAATTTTCTCTTCTACTGAATTTAGTGTTTGATGATTTCAAATCGTACGAGCAAGATATATATGTTAGACTAATCCTACTCTGAATGTTATAGAAATTATGGTGGGAAGTTTATAGAAAATTGTGAAGCCCAGTCTCAATGTTTGTTGATTTACCCCCCCTTTTTTTTTTGATTTGGCAGGTTCTTGAGATATTGAGTCATGTTAACAAGAGAGTGAAGCACCAGCATGAAATTGGTTTACCGTTGTTGGACTTATGGAAATTGTACACCGACCCTGCTGCTTCTCCTATGGTTAGGAATTTTGCTATCGTGTATGTTGAGATGGCTTTTGAACGAGCTCCTGCAAAGGTTTGGTCATCTTGTTATTTGATCATCACGTTGTTGGAATTTGCATATGCTTGACCATAGTAGAAATATTGCTAACCGAATTAGAGGACTGGTTCTTGTTTCCTTTTGTAGGAAAGGGAGGATATTGCACCTCAGACACTGGAGAATGTTTCAAAGCTTCCTAAGCAGCACCAAGAGATTGTTTTGAGAATTGCCATTAAGGTGGTCTCTCAGTCCTTCCTTTAGTGTGAAATTGGATATCTATTTTATATCCACTATTTTACATCTTTTTTTTTTGTTTTTTTTGTTTAAGTTATCTAAATCGTTATGCATTACTTAGATGACAAAGACAATATGTTTACTTTATTTTGTTTTCGTGTTGTTTATAGTGGCACTTCCTTTTGCATTTTTTTTCTCTATTTGATGGTTTTCTATCATTTATAGTGGTTAGTGCTGCATATATTGGTAGTCCTAAAGGTTTTATGTGGGAACAATATCAGGTGATTCTTAGAGTGTTATAAAAATTGAAACGCAGGAGAAGACTATTGGCAGCTGAATTGGTGATATAGATGATCATTTTAGAAAGTCTATTTGCACTACACACAATCATTGGCCTTTCAATATCCTCAAATTCTAACTGGTTTGTTTTCAGGTTATTGGAGAGTGTCATGCAAGCCAGATCAGTGATGATATCTCTATAAAGTATAGATCTCTGATTGCATCTCAGGATAAAGAATTGTTTCTGGATTTTTGCCTTCATATGCTTCTCTATCAACCACCTCCTCAAGGGTATGAAATCCATTTCGAGTGTTTTTCAACCATATTTTGTTATACTAGTTATATCTGCATCTAATAAGAGCTCGACCTTCTAATTCAGAGGAGGATCTCCTCCTGGGCTTTCAGCTTTTCAAGTTAATCGCATCATGGGAAAGCAAGCATTGAAAGGGGACATGCTTACGAAAAGAAAGGTCTGTTAAAACTTCAAACTTATCTCTTTCTATTGCTGCCAAGCTATACATTCGTCACTAAGAACTAATAAATCGATCAATTCCTTAAGCAGTTGGGGATCTTGAATGTCATTGGAACCATGGACCTGCCTGGTGAATCCGTATATCCATTGTACATTGCTGCATCAGTGGATAGGTATGCTTTATGTTTTTTCCACATGACATGCTTTGTTCCTGTCACGTGACATGAAATAATTTTTTATCACTGTCCTTCTTGCACTTCATTTCTACTCTTCATGTCTCTGAGAGTTGGTATGAATTTGTTGGTTAAAATTCATTCAAGTCAAGAACCTGTAGCTAAGAGAGGGGAGGAGCTTCTAAAAAAGAAAGCTTCTGGAACAAATTTGGATGATCCCAAGTTGATAAACAGACTGTTCGTACTATTCAATGGTATGTGATACTTTTTTCCAACATTTTGATTAGTTTTTCTACACTCAAATCATTTATATTCTAGGAAAGCTTAAAGGTAATATGATTTAATCCATTCCTAGCATGTAGGACCAGGTCTATGTCTACTGCAAGGTTAAATGGTTGAAATTAAGTTTTCTTCTGCTACTCGTGGATGACATGACTAGGTCTCATCCTTGAGTATGTAGACTCTATTGCAAATTTGCCATGTCTAATGTAATACAGATTCGTATATGTTTTGGGAGATCTGGAGTGTTGAGGGTTTCTTCTCGTGTTTGGGTATTTATTTTCCGTGTCCATGCTAAATTGGCAGTCATCAATTTGATGCAGGCACTACTTCCACTGAACATGTTGCTCCAGAACATAATGTAGCTCCAGGAAACACAGCCTTGAAAGTGAAGCTCATGTCTGGTTTCTGTCGCTCTATCGCAGCTGCAAATAGTTTTCCTGCAACATTGCAATGCATATTTGGCTGCATGTATGGTATGTCGGTTAATATATATGACATTCTTTTAGAACTGAGACTGTATAATGGTAAACTTTTTCTGTGACCAAGGTCTGTTTGTATGTCTGTTTAGTTGGATAATGTATATATTGTTTGTTCGTAAATATTTTATATAGTCAATCAAATTTAAACTAACAGGTTGCACTACAGACACTACTATCTTATAAGAAAAGTTAATGATCTGTGTTTTGACTATTGTAAGAAGAATAATTTGGCTTGTTCCTGACGCTAGTTTCTCTTTTAAGAGGATTCAATTATTATTGATCAGGGAATTCTTTAATCACTTGGTGCCTGTTCCCTATGAATATGGTTCTTCATTTATTTTTTCATGTTGGTTATTGAGTATTTCGCTATCTACCTTGTTTTCATGGGACAGGAAGTGGAACGACCTTAAGGCTAAAGCAAATGGGAATGGAGTTCACCGTGTGGGTTTTTAAGCATGTAAAGTCTTTCTTTGCTATACTTCAATCTTGCTGTTATGTTTGTTTTGTGTAATAGCAGAGATTATGAATGCAAATATCTATTAATTCTTTTTGTGAAGAAATAACTCATATATCTTTTGCTCAACTCAATGTTAGATGTCCCTTTCTCTTTTTCATTTTTGGGTTTCGAGTCTTTCTTTCTGAATTTGTTATACTTATGTCATTGGTTTTGTTTAAAATGCAGGGGAAGATAGATCAATTGAAACTTATGGGCCCTGTTATACTGAGTGCTATTCTGAAAATGCTTGATGGTTTCACAGGCTCAGAAGCAGGTCAGCTTTTTAGAAAAAAAATAAGTCCCGAGTTTTCTTATATAGGTGTTCAAAAGAGGATTTAAGTAGATATGTTACATGCTTTCCTTCAGATGCTCTATCAAGGGAGACCAAAATATTTTCTTTTCAAGCTATTGGTTTGATTGCACAACGTTTGCCTCAGCTTTTTAGGTAAGGACTTCTCTCTACTGCCCTACATTTGTTTTGCTGTCATTTTACAGACATTTTGTTTGTTGTGGACTTAATTTTCAGAGAAAAGACTGAAATGGCTGTTCGTCTTTTTGACGCGCTGAAGTTAGAAACCCAATCTCTTCGTTCAACTGTCCAGGAGGCAATCATATCTCTTGCTGCTGCATACAAGGTGTGCTAGTTTAACGTTATATTAACAATTAATCATTTCCTTTCTATTATGGTCCTCGTGCTCCAAAAGGTTATGCTATGATATCATTTTCTATTATGCATTCTTTTGGAGGCTCACCATGTCACTATTGGTATTTATCTCTTTAGGACTCCCCGGAGAATATTCTCAGGGATTTAGAGGTGCTTCTGTTAGCAAATTCTCTGGCGGTATGTATACTTTTCAGATATGTTTTATTTCGCTTTTTTGCGCCACTGCTTTCGAGATTTTTTTTTTCCCTCTGTTTGTATACTATTTCAAGATAATCTGTTACCATGTTTTCTCGAGTTTATAAAATCTAGTATCTTTATGGCTTATATTGTCCAGGAACAAAATGAAGCACGCTTTTGTGCTTTGCGATGGGCAACTTCTTTGTATAATTCACAACATTGTCCAAGTCTGTATATTTGCATGCTCAGCGCAGCAGATCCGAAGCTAGATATAAGGTACTGGAGTTCATCTTATCTCATTGCGTATTGTTGTGACTGTGGAATGTTGAATTGCGGGAAATGAAGTTTGATTGTTTCCGTTCAGTTTTTTTTCTTCTCCCGATAGATTCTTCTTATGGGTACACATATTTTATAATAAATCAAAGCTGAAATAAAAATCAACGCACATGAGGAAGCCCTAGAAACCCGTAAAAGTGTTTGAACATTTTCCACTGGAGGGTATACAATCTTCTAGTCTGATCTTTTCCTTCTAGTTTTGTAGTACATTTGTGAGTTTGATATGCCTTAAGATTAGGCACTTGACGGACTACCAGAATTTCTGTGATAAGACAAAATGACTTTCATACTTAACAAATCCTCTTCCGTGGATCCATCATGATATAATCTTCAATGCTTCATTTGTTTCTGGTTCTTGCTAGTTATTGAACTGCTGTGTATTATTCCATTTTTCTACTTCAGGGAACTAGCACTCGAAGGACTCTTTCTGAAAGAAGAAGGTCGCAGTATAGTCTCTAATCATGATCATAAGTACCCAAAATTTGTTGAGATGCTGGAGTACATTCTCAAGCAACAGCCAAAACTGTTAGATTCTTCAGAAATGAGAGGCCAGAAGCTTCTCTTTCCGTCGCAAGTATATGTGGTCATGATTAAGTTTTTAGTGAAGTGTTTTGAGTTACAGATGGAGGAGATCAATACCCAGGCAGTAGGAACTGAATTTTTGTATTCAGTGCAAAGGATGTGTTTGTTGTTGGAACATTCCCTGGCATTGGAAGGCTCGGCTGAATTGCATGCTTGTGCTTCCAAAGCATTGGTTTCAGTTGGCTCTTACCTTCCGGAGGTCTGCTTTCTGATTATTTCTTTATCCTTTCAATTTCAACCATTTTTTTTACAGTTCAGATCTATTCTAAGTTAACCCTCCAATCTTCCGTTTTTTTTCTTGCATGAAGATGGTTGAAGTTTACTGTTCTAAAAAAATTGTGTGGCTAAGGCGTCTGCTTAGTCATACAGACTTGAGTACTCGTGAATCTGCATCACGTTTACTCGGAATGGCATCCTGTGCTCTTTCTGATGCCGAATCATGTTCCTTGCTCTCTGAATTGATAGCTTCTATTTCCCAACCGCCGCAGAAGTTAAGGTGTTGTTCATTTCTTTTATAATCTGTATTGCAACAAGGCTTGTAGCTGCAGGAACTAGAAACCTCTTAGAGCTAACCTTTTGCTTTCTTAGGTTTGAGGCACACCATGGGGGATTGTGCGCTGTAGGATATGTTTCAGCACACTGTTTATATAGAATGCCCGCTGTAAGTTATTGTGATTTTCTTATATGATTGTTGTAGAATAATGATGGTACTAGGAATCTCAATTCTGTATGTCTCTTCTTGTATTGCACCTTAATTAGCTTGTGGTATGATATCCAGACACAGTTGCTGACTATTTAGTTACTTGGACATGCTATGTCACATAATTAACAGTAACATCGAAATCTGGTTAGGACCCTTTTCCATTACAAGGTAGCTTGCTTGACATAGTAATAAGCCATTGGCAAAGAAACTTATTTGCAATTCGGAAAAGGAAAGTAAATAATGTATTGACACTGCTTGGTGATTCTGGTGAATATACTACTCCCTCTAGCATTTCTTGCATCTGAATTACTAAAAAAAATTAAGGAGGTGCTGTTCCTTTTTTTCTCATTCGTTATCTTCATGTCCACTCTTCAGCATTTGCTTGAGATCAATAACATAGCTAATGCAGAAGTCTCTTTTGTCACCTTCAGATCTCTTGATTAATCTTGGTTTCCTTTTTAGTGAATGTCTGTCCAGTGTAGTATTTATTTATACTCTGTACTAGCCTGTCTACAACTATTGACACCAATCACAGGCTAAATCTTGTGCGTTAAATTACATTTGCCAGCTTAACACGTCTTAACATCTGTTTTTGAAATGGCTACATATTTTCAATATTTTTTAGTATCATGATAAGGATTTTCTGCAAAACAGGTTTCTGAAGCGGTTACTCAAAATGCGGTTAAATGTTTGGTGGATGTTGTTAACTTGGAGACTGCACCACTGGCTTCTGTTGCTATGGAAGCTCTGGGTCATATTGGAATCTGTGGCGCATTACCTCTTCTTATTAATGATTCTAGTCCAGGTCAGTTTATGCCAAGAGCCTGTCTGTAACTTGTATGTGAGTTTTCAGTTGATTGACTTGCTCTATCAGGGACTCAAGTGCTGGAAGTTCTGCAAGAAAGATTGAGCAAGCTACTCTCTGGTGATGATATAAAATCAGTTCAGAAAATTGCTCTTTCTCTTGGACATATCTGTTCAAATGAAATGTCATCTTCACACTTGAAAATAGCTCTTGATCTTTTATTTAGCCTTTCACGGTCAAAGGTGGGTTTGTTAACCACTTCCCTCTGTCCTGTTTATTTGATCCGGAAGAGTTCAAGCAGAACTGAATAAACCTCTAAATATTGTACATTTGCTGTTGGCCAGGCTGAAGAAATTTTGTTTGCCGCGGGTGAGGCTTTATCTTTCCTCTGGGGTGGTGTACCAGTTACTGCTGATCTGATTCTGAAAACTAATTATACATCTCTTTCGACGGACTCAAATTTTCTGATGCGAGAAGTTACATCTTTGTCAAAAAAATTGTCTGATGCCAAAACTGGTGTTGATGAAGATAGCCGTGTGATAACCAGAGAAAAAATTTCTGGTAAACTCTTTGATACTCTTCTGTACAGTAGCAGGAAGGATGAACGATGTGCTGGAACTGTATGGATACTGTCTTTGATCATGTACTGTGGCCAACATCCATCAATCCAACTAATGCTTCCTAAAATTCAGGTTAGCAAGCAGCACCCGGAAGCTTCTTTGCAGTTGTAACCTTCTTCTTTTATTGCACACATGAGCCTCTGTCACCTGCCGCTGTACCATCACAACTAAAAAGAAAATTAAGAGCCTTGTCATTCCAATTTTTTTGAGATGCAAGCCTTATCATTCCAGTTTATATAGATGCAAGCCTTGTCATTCCAGTTTATTTAGATGCATTACCCATTTGGAGCCTGGTACCAGTATCTCCATTACTATTTTAACATGAAACCCCTGTCACAATCTCTTGCTTTATCTTTTTTTCTTTTTCTGCCAGTTAGGTGCTGTCAACACCATTCTGGGTAGAAAGCTTGTACAAACTGTTGCTTAACGGAAATATTTTTTGCAGGAGGCTTTCTCACATTTGTTAGGTGACCAGAATGAACTTACACAGGAGCTGGCATCCCAGGGCATGAGCATCGTCTATGAACTCGGTGATGCATCAATGAAGAAAAGCCTGGTAGATGCTCTGGTTAATACTCTAACTGGCACAAGCAAAAGAAAACGAGCTATAAAGGTATAATCTATTCATCTAGGCCCTTCCTTCTGGTACTCCAGGTTTTGTATTTGGTCCTCAAGTATTTTATTATCCAGCTTGTTGAAGAGACTGAAGTGTTTCAAGAGGGAACTATCGGTGAGAGTCCCAGTGGAGGGAAAATTAGCACGTACAAAGAGCTTTGTAATCTTGCAAATGAAATGGGGCAACCAGATTTGATTTACAAATTTATGGATTTAGCCAATCACCAAGCATCTCTTAATTCAAAGAGAGGAGCTGCTTTTGGGTTCTCTAAGATAGCCAAACAAGCAGGAGATGCTCTTCGACCACATTTGCGATTGTTGATTCCGAGGTTGATTCGATACCAATATGATCCTGACAAAAACGTGCAGGTTAGATTACTACGTTTCCTTAATATTGACCTGTTATTGGTGGGCGTTATTCAATCAGGGGCCCTATTCATCCTGAAATGCTCATAATATTATTGTTCTTTAATTTCTTTTGCATACCGATAATAATTCATCGTATCCAAGCTTTATATTCATCATTGGTCTAACGACTAAAAACTGGCTTGTTTAAGTTGAACGGAGTGGCACCATTTCTAGCATTTGGAAGCATCTTTTCTTTGCTATGTTTAATTAGTAGCTTGTTCTATTTTTACACGAGAATATTTAGCTGTTGCTGTTCTACAAGCTGCAAGAATCACTTTGGTCCTATTTGTGCGACATTCTTTTTATTTTGTTGAATTAAGTCTTTCTGTTTTATATACGAAAATAAATAAAAGTTGTTTTACCACTGAAAATATAGCTGTATAAGTGATATCACTTACTCCTGCCTGGTGGTTCATCTCGTCATAAAAGGTGGCCATAGGGGTGCGTTTATTTCTTTTATAACTGCTACTTTTCATGTAATCTTGGTAGGATGCGATGGCACACATTTGGAAAGCACTGATACAAGACCCTAAGAAAGCTGTTGATGAACATTTGAATCACATCTTTGATGATCTGCTAGTCCAATGTGGTTCAAGGCTTTGGCGCTCCCGTGAGGCATCCTGTCTTGCCCTTGCTGATATTATTCAAGGTCGGAAATTTGACCAGGTGAGATCTTCGTTTTCTAATAGACAGTTAAAACGAAACTTCCCCTTGCCTCGTCTCTACATACTGCATTGGTAAATTCTACTTAATGTATGAAGTTAAACTCCATATCTTGACTTTTCTTAGTGCTATTATTTTTTCACGCACTCTTGTTGTTATTAAAGGTTGGGGAGCATTTGAAAAGACTATGGATAGCTGCTTTCCGTGCTATGGATGACATCAAAGAGACTGTGAGAAATGCTGGTGATAAGTTATGCCGTGCTGTGACATCCTTAACAATAAGGATTTGTGATGTCACGCTTACCGAACTATCAGATGCAAGACAAGCAATGGATATTGTTCTTCCTCTTTTGCTTTCAGACGGAATAATGAGTAAAGTCAACAGTGTACGTAAGGCTTCAATTGGAGTTGTTATGAAGCTTGCGAAGGTTAGCCCTAACTTTGGTAGATTTGATGATCTAAGAGAGTTGTGCTCACATATGAGCCCCATATCACGCCTTTTTCTTAGAGATATTCCTGTGACATTAAATAGTATTTTTTTTTAATTTCAATACAGTTTGAGTAATCAGTAAATCCAGATAGCAGAAATTAAACTCGTGTTGTCCATTTTTAATGCTTTTGGTTGGGAGGACAGATATAAGCTGGATGTTAGTAAAACAAATGAGCATTTAAGATTTGTTTTTATGTGTTATGTGCTCTTTCAGTTTGACTCCAAACATGAAGTAACTAATCAAATTTGAATTGTATACCATTGCATTTTCTATACTTCACAAATGATTTGTGCTGTTTGTTTCTGTTTGCAGGGTGCAGGAGTTGCCCTCCGTCCACATCTGTCAGACTTAGTTTGCTGTATGTTGGAAAGTTTGTCTAGTCTTGAAGACCAAGGACTTAACTATGTTGAGGTATCATTTAATGTCGGCAGCTCCAGATTAATTTTTCGCTTTTTTTTTCCTGACATCATATTAAATTTAATCTTTTCGTGTTTCAGTTGCATGCTGCTAATATTGGCATAGAAACCGAGAAACTTGAAAATTTACGAATTTCAATCTCGAAAGGCTCTCCAATGTGGGAAACTCTTGATCTGTGTATTAATATAGTGGATATTGAATCACTTGATCAGTTGATCCCTCGTCTCACTCAACTTGTTCGGGGTGGTGTTGGCCTCAATACGAGGTCAGTTATTAAAACCTTCTATTAGTAAAGAACTGATTCTTCTACTACCTTTCTTGATTTGGGTTTTGGCCGTTACTATTGTCAAGTTTACTACCGAATGTGATGGAGGTAAGAGAACTTGCGATTGTGGTAAAAACTAAAAAAAATCCCTCGTCAAATTGATTGCATTCAAGAAAGGAAGTTTGTCATTAGTAGTGGCCAAAACCCATTACATTGGGTGGTGATGTTGAGGCTGGTAGGACATTTAAGAATTTCTTTCTAAAAGATCATTATAGTGGAAGTAGTTAGTTGCTGGATATTGAAGAATTATTGGTTTTTGCCATTATTTTCTTCTGTTTGGCTCTGATCAAATCAAATGAAATGGGTTACAAATTTGGTCTACCCCTTTCTGTCTTTCCTTCCTATTCCGATCTGGTATTTTAATTTGTGCAGCCTTTTGTATTTGCTACTGTGGATATCTTTACTGAGAATTTAGTCTGACAGTATATATCTTAGAAGTAGGAAATCAATAGCAACCGGGTGTCATTCTGATTAACCATTTTTTACCAGCGTCCTGCCTCTGCCATCTAAAACACACAAAAAGGGATTTAGGAAATTAAACAAGGGATATGATTTTTTTCATGACTTGTAAAGAGTTCCCGAGAGAGATTCACATAAGGTAGACTTAATTAACTTTAACTATTCAATTAGTTGAATATAAGTGACGTAATTCCATGCCTTCTCGCCCATCCTAATGAACTCAGACTGTCTCAATGGACTCGTCTAACTTTAACCATTCAATTTGTTTATAAATGACTTGATTCCATACCTTCTCGTTCATCCTCATGAACTCGTCTAACTGGTTTTAGTGTAGTGTAGGAGATTTGTCTCTTTTATTCGATTTCATGTATTCAATTGTAGATGTTGATATCTTGTGGAATTTTCATTTTTCCTGAACAGGGTTGGTGTTGCCAGCTTTATCTCATTACTAGTTCAAAGAGTTGGTACAGAGATAAAACCGTTCACTGGAATGCTGCTAAGACTTTTGTTTCCTGTTGCCAAGGAGGAGAAAAGTTCTGCTGCAAAACGTGCCTTTTCGAGTGCCTGTGGCATTGTATTGAAGTATTCTAGCCCCTCTCAAGCTCAAAGCTTAATCGAAGAAACTGCAGCTCTGCACTCTGGTGATAGAAGCTCCCAGATTGCATGTGCGAGTCTTTTCAAAAGCTTCTCATCTACAGCTTCTGATATTATGAGCGGTCATCAGTCAGCTATTGTTCCAGCTATATTTATTTCCAGGTAAACCATTGGAACTGCGTATTGCTGAGTCTGATGCATGGGAGATATTTTGCACAAGGATCTTGTAACCTGATAATAACTGATATCAGTCCTGAAATAAGATCAAGAAATTATAGCTGTAAAGTCGTAACTCCCATGTTCAAATACCATCCCCAAGTAAGATCCAGAGTTTTTTGCAATTTGTGCCACATGGTATCTTTTCTCACTTGCAAAAATTTGGCACATTTTTCTATATCATCTTAAAACCTTTACCTGATTTTTCTAGACGCAGAAACTTCATACATTATTTTCTTCTATTTGCCTATATTTGAGAAGCTTACAGTTATTATAAATTTCAGATTTGAGGATGACAAACAGATTTCGAGCCTCTTTGAGGAGGTGTGGGAAGACATCACAAGTGGTGAAAGGGTCACGTTGCAGTTGTATCTGCAAGAAATTGTGAATCATATTTGCGAGAGTATTACATCATCCTCGTGGGCAAGCAAAAAAAAGGCAATTTATGATCTTTCTCGTGCCAGTTTTCTCTCTTCTTTGCACTACTTGATATTTCCGCTGGCGCTATTGTACTCATAGAACATTTAAACTTGCTTTCAGTCTGGTAGGGCAATTTGCAAACTAACTGAAGTCTTGGATGAATCATTATCGTCGCAACACAACAGATTGCTGCAATGTCTTCTCAATGAAATCCCTGGACGTTTATGGGAGGTGGGACAAGTTCTTTCATTCTGATATTTATTTTCCTTTTCCTTGGTGGTTCATAAAAATGTTAAATAAGATGAAATTTGAGAGGATAATTTTTTGTTGCTCCACTAATAAATGCAGCTCTGTTCTACTTGTCCTTATGGAGGCACCTTTTCTGCACTAGCTTTTCAAATCAATACTTGTGTTCACAGGGAAAGGATGCTCTTTTGGATGCCCTTGGTGCTCTTTCAGTCTCGTGCCACGAGGCAATAGCTAACGAGGATCCAAAAACTCCCACTATCATCTTGAGTCTTATCTGTTCTGCATGCAGAAAGAAAGTCAAGAAATATCGCGAGTCAGCCTTTTCTTGTCTAGAGAAAGTAAGTAAAGAGTTTCAGCTTATTATTCAAAAATGAAGAGATGGCTCATGATATTTTAACCTACTGATAATGCAGTTCTTACACAGCATTATTCGGTTAGTGGATCTTTGAATATTTTGATTTTTTGTTATCAGGTCATAATAGCTTTTGGCGATCCAGAGTTTTTCAGTGCCGTTTTCCCAATGTTATATGAGATGTGTAATACTGCCTCCGTCAAAACGAGTTGTCAAGTTCAGTCAGCAAGCGATGCTGTCAAAACAGGTTGTTACATGACCAATGGACAAATCCCATTAGTCATATACTTTGATTGATAACACTTTTACATTATTTGCGTGGTCACATTGGATAATATGTTGAGATTACTAATCGTTAAAACTTGTACTTTTGTCTCCTATAGCTGGGTGATTACATACTTAGATTAGGAAACTTGTGGTAGAAATAGTCAGTTGCACGTCAAGTGTTGCCTCCTGAAGATGATTGTTTTAGCCATAAACTGAAATCTGATCGATCAAATGAAACATCCCTTACCTCATTGAATAGCTCATTTAGGAAATGGGTACTGTGCCATCAGAAAATTGTCTCGGTAAGCTGAATAGCCGTCCACCCTTTGTTTTCAGAATCAGAAAACGGAGAAGACGGACATGTCCCACTTGAAAAAATTATGGAATGCGTCAAGTCATGCATCCAAGTGGCAACCATAGATGACATTCTCGGCCGGAAAGCAGATTTGATTAATGTTCTTCTAATTTCCTTATCACCTGGTTTTCTATGGAATGGTACTGGTTTCTTCTCTCACTTATATTCCAGAAAATGTTCTATTACCTTTACCAAATACCAATCTGATTTTTCCTTGGGCAGTAAAAATGTCTGGAATTTCATGTGTGGGAAAGCTTTGTTCAAGGTTTCGAAGTCTATGGAATGACTCTATGGATGGCCTTTTACCTAGTGATGCGACAAAATTCGGTCATGAGGTAACTAATCACATCTACATATTTGACCCCACACGCGTGTATAATTTTGATTGCATTTTAAATATTCTGCTTGCTTTTCAGTTATATCACTCACTGGTTCCTAAGCTACTGGAATGCATAAACACAGTGAAGATAGCGCAGGTATGTTCTTCTCTGATTTGTATTAAATTCTTCTGACAGATTGCACCAAATGAAAACGAATTTTTTTTTGTGATTTTGGTGTTTCTTCTTTCACGGACCAGAATTCCTATCAGTAGGGCATAGATAACCTTAATACTTGGAAGTTGATGTCCTTATTAGGTTTTAATCGGGGGTACCTTGATGAAAAAAAAAAAACTCATTAATTATTTCTAGTTTACTTGCATTTACAGTTCTTCTCAAGTTAGTTTATCAATGCTTTATGAGGTTTTGTTCTAGAAAGGAAGAACCTTTGTTTTGACGAAGTATGAGTGTTTTCCATTAACAAAACATCTGAATCAACAATCGATAGAATATAGGGATTGTTTTTATTCAACAAGACTCCACCTACCAGTAGTTTGCATATGGAAATCGTTTTTGCGATCTTCATAATATCATTTTGCATGAGCTGAATATGATGGAAATGTCATTTGAGAAAACCAAAATGATTTTAGTATAATATCTTCGTCTTTTAAACTAAATCCTAATCGAATGTTTTTGACGTAATAAAAATCATCAGGTTCATGTGGCTGCTTCGCAATGCCTGCTTGAGCTCATCGAACTGTATAGCATGGTCTCGTCATTGCATCCAGTTGAAGTAGATTTCAAGGCTGAGATTATCTCTTTGCTTGAACTCGAGAAGAGTGAAGAAGCTAAGTCGTTGTTGAGAAAATCCAGGGATGCGCTTGCAAATCTCCCTTCGTTAAAATAACTACAGCCAAGAGTTTAGTTTTGTGCCTGCAGTTATGTGATATAATATAAATGGAAATCTCCTACTTATACAAGTTCCATTTTAAAAAAAAAAACAAGTTTGTCGTTTGAAATCGAAGCATGTAATGATGTTGTATCAACAAGAGCAGACAGTTAGTTTTGCTTGTCTCTATTTTTTTTTTGGTTTTTATGGAATTATAGAAGAGCTAAATCCAAAAAGCATTTTATTTTGTTGTTCTTCAACTATGTACAAAGTCACTACCGGCTCCTTTATGATTCAAGATTTCTCGCAGAATGCACAAAACTTTGCAATTCAAATGATAAGTTGCACAGCTTTATTCATTATGCATAATTTGTTCAGTCTATGCTGTTTGAAATGCCAAGAATTCCATGGCAATGACGGGACTGGAAAGAGATCAAAATAGGTTTATGTGAATTGCGAGACTCCGATTTGTGTAAACCAATCCCATGTCTATGAACTCAGTCTTCTTCTTGCAGAAACACACCTAAGTGACAAAAATATTTAAATATCTTCGTAAGGATTTGGCAAGACACCAAACACTACAAGGAGACCATGGATGCAGCATTGTCCTGGAAACATTTGTTAGATAACAGATGATCAAACATTCAACGTTTTGCAGTTGCCCTGTTAATATTTTTCGTAATATCTTTCAACAGCGTGTCATCCTCATTCCTTAATCCCACTTATAGAAACAAAAATACTTTAATTATTTTTATTAAATTTTTCATAGTGATAATATAAATATCCAAACAAAACTATAGTTACTTTTTATTAATTAGAGGTACAACAACAAAGATAACCGGAACCATCAGGATTGGCCATGCATAAACCAAGTGTTCCCCGTGGGAACTCAGGCGGTCCACATCGACTCTTACATTCGTCACTGAACAGGCACCGACCTCTGTAACTACATTCTCCAAGTTCGACTTGTTCTATCTTCAATACTATTAAGAGATTCCCAGAATATCAATAGTAATTTCATCCAAAAAAAATAGCAATAATAATCATCATAATATATTTTTTATGTATTTTTTATAGAAAATGTTTGCCAATTTGTATGTGGGTAATTTTTGCTTTAAGAAAAAACATATGTTTATTTGAAACGTGTGTAGCAAAATTTTTAAGGAAAAAAATGAAATTTATACATAACTAAAAAAAGAGGGAGAGGAAAATAAATAAAATATTTACTCTTTGATTGGGAAGTAAATAAGAGAAAACATGTGATGAGAAGGATAGCAAGTTGAAACTTCGACAAAGCCATTTAATAATCAAGTTTTTTGTTTTTTTTGGGTGTGGAGATGTTAAAGAAAAGGAAGAACACGGCCTATATATATACAGAAGATTCAAATTTCTAATATAGTAACTTTTTAACGTGTTGAGATTTGGGACAAAGTTCTCCCATGAAATAATATTGTCATTAAAATCATAAGATTACAAATTAAAAAAAAAGTCACATAAATATGGTCAAATCTTATATTGAATTTGATTATTAAGTAAAGAGACAATTAGTCCAATAACCAAAAAGAGTTCTAAATAATTACCTAGCCTTTTGCGTGTCTGTTACAAATAAGGAATAGAGAATTGATGACATGTCTTATTCGTGTGTGTCACAAATTAAAGAAAGAGAAATGATGACGTTCTAGAAGCCTACATGGCATGATAGACATTACTTTTTCTAATTTTTTTTTGCTATGAATCTTTGTAAAAAACGCTGAATCTATTTTAATGCATATGTGCTGGTTTGATTTCTTAAAACTAACATAATATTTTAAAAATGAAAAAAGTGAAACCAGAAAATATAATAAAAGTCTATAGATAACACAATAAAATAGTATTATTAATTGTTAATGTTTGTGGAAACTCGATCGATTCATTAATGTTTTTATACTATGAAGTATGAAATTTGATTTCTGAAAAATACAAATTAATAAAATCAATTTTACAGGAGATTTTTAGCATGATGCAAGTAGTATCGTTTGCCGTGGTCCAATATGTCAAGGTGAAACTGTCAATCACGAACATAGTACATATAAAACCATATGATAGATAGATAAAATTGTCCGTAGTAGAATCTTTCATCTTATTGTTCTTGTAATAACAATAAAAAAATTGTTATTGTTCGAGACAAAAAAAAAAAAAGAAGAAAAAGTCGTTATTATGTGGGTGGATTTCCGTCGGTTTGGATAGAACAAGTGAATAATTTTGAGATTTTTTTTTTTTCGACGAATAGAATAGTTTTGAGATAATTACACAATTTGATAACTGAAATTTTACTGCCGTCAAAAAAAAAAGAAAAAGAGAAAAACTGAACTTTTTACTAACCCGAAATTCAACCTTTAATATTAAGTTATTAACCATATTTAGCTTTAGTCTGTTATTCTCTCTCTGAATTTTCCCGGGAAATAATATTTTTACCCTCTCTCAAAGCTTTTCTTAGGTCAATTTGATTCCTTGGAACACATTTTGTCACAAAGCCCAGAATTCACGATTCGTTACTTGTCTGATTCTTCCCGATTCCTCTGTCAAATCAGAAACAGAGAAAGTTTGTTTTTTCTTCTTCTACAGATGCCACATTTGGTTTGCGGTGACGAAGAAAAGGAAAACGTTTTTGATTCAATCTCGTGAAAATGGGCTTCCTGAGTTTTGTCTTCAGATATTCGAGCCTCGGCATTTTGATTCTCGGCCTATCTTTCACCATCCATAGTTTCCTCCTCGTCAAATCACAAGAACCACCTCTGATTCCACCGCCTCCGCCGCCTCCACCGCCACCACCACTGCCTCCGCCACCACCACCTCCGCCACCCCCGCCTCCGCTTGTCAATGTGACAGGCATTTCTCCACCGCCTCCAGTGACGGAGATAACTGAAGAACCTCTGTCTTCGCCTCCTCCACCGCAACCACCGCCGAGGTCAGAATCCCTTCCACCGTCTCCTGAGGCACGGCGGTCTAAGTCTCCGGAGACATCTAAGAGAGGTGGATTAAACAAAGGGAAGACGGTGGGATTAGTCTTTGCTGGGTTAATAGCAATGTTGCAGGTCTTGGTTGTTACCTTCTTGGTTTTCAAGAGAAGACAGCTTCTCAAATTGAAAGACACTCACTGAGATGCTAACAGTTTTTGGATTGACAAATAACTTCTTTTGTTCGTTTGAAGTCATTTGGTAAATGCTAGCTAACTAGATTGAAGAATAGAGAGGAGAGGGTTTTAGGTCGAAGGAAGTTGCAAGTGTTAAACTCAGAATGTAAAATTGTTTTCAGGGATCTCTTGAATTCTTTTATGATTCACCAAATGTGTTTCTTCTTTGAGGATGAATCTGATTCACTAAATGGTTTGGTTTGCACGGTTACCTTACTCGATTATGGTCCCTAGTCAAGGCTTATTCTTTCTGCAGTCTTTAAATGTAATGTTCCAAGGTGCAGACTTATGAAATGATGATGATGATGATGATGAGATGATGAATACAAATCATAATCTGATTCTCTCTGTTTCTTGAGATTCAATGAGAAAGAGGATAAAAAAAAAAGACTTTGAAGAAGGATGATAATAACCAGACATAACCTTGGTTAAGTCTCTTTGTCTGGCTTAAGACTAATGTGAATAACATACAAGCCTGAAACTACATAGATCACCAGCAGTTCGGTACATTTATGTACAAAAAAGAAAAAAACAAACCAAAATTTGAATCTAAAAGGACCAGCAGTACCNTATGTGCGACCTCTTACTGCAGTATGCAAATCTAATTCTGACTTTGGTTCGGTTTTTGGTCCGTTCAGGTATGCCTGGATCTCTTTCCCTCTCACTAGGGATAGTTTAGCTTCTTTGGTTGTCTTGGATAACATCTTAGCTTGTCTTTGTCGATGGGATTGCGAGTATGTTATAGTCAACTTAGCGATGGTGTATCTCAAGGATCTGTTTCTTAGCTTGGATTGGTCATGTGTGGGCCTTCGTTGGCATTGTTACTCCGTGATGGAGATTTATGTTCTTTCCACTTCTCCTTTGAGTGGGAAATGTTTAGGCCTTTGTTGCCATTGTTACTCCTTTATGGAGATTTCTGTTCTTTCGACTTGTCTATTGTGGGGAAAATCTCTAATTGCAGGGTTGAAGTTCTTCTTCGGGTTAGTTAGGCTTGTCGTCTCATCTTGTGGCATGGGATGGTTCGTCATCATGTTCTCGGAAGTTCTTTGCTCTGTCCTTAGCCGAAAGGATGGGTGTTTGGATTTGTGTCTCGAAGACCCTCGAAGTCACTTTGTTTCTGCCTTTGTTGCACACTGTTGGGTACTCAAGAAAGTCTTCTTTGATGATTGCTCTACTTTTTTGAAGTAGTTTTTCTTCCCAGAATTCCATCTAGTTTGGAGTGGTTTGGATAATCAAAACTCGCTGGTATTGCAAGGTTCTTCCTCCTGGCGGTTGGTCTCCTCTGCCTTGGTTGTAGGGTTTGTAACCTTTTGGGTTTCTCTGGATGCGATTAAGCAAGTAGCTGTCGTGATCGTTCACGTTTATCGATATCTTATGCTATCTTCCGATGATTTGTATCTTTAATCTATCCCTCGTTTAACCACTTTGTGGTGGTCTTTTCAGCACTTGTTGTTGTGTTTGTTTGTATTTCCTTCGCTTTCCGATGTAATTTCTCCTCTTTTCATAGAGGTTGAGACCGCTTGATTTTAATGAAAATCATATGTTGACCAAAAAAAAAAAAATTATGAAGAATTGAGAGTTTGATTATATCTTACTTAGAGTCATAAGAAACTGGAGAGAGATTCTGATAGGCCTTGGAATGTTTACACCAGGCAAGGCAAGAAGAATAAAGAGAAGAGAGTGAATAATGAAGCTGAGGAAAACGCGTGAGCTTGGCGCGTGAGAAGAGATTGCGGAAGTTGTTAGTATAAATAGGTGAATACTGTATTGAATACTCATGCTTTTGGTATTGTGTAAAGCGCTATGAGCTTGACTTGTATTCTGTTATTGTACGCCATGAGTATGTAACAGATACAGATACGGTATCAAGAGTTATTCCTTTCTCCTGCAATACAAAGAGAGTTTTACAGAGAGAGTTCTTGAGAGATCTACAACCTAAATCTATCAAAATGGTGCGTGATGACGAGATCGAAACCGCAAGGAAAACTCGAGTAGAATCGGAAGTGTTCAGCGACTACGGCGATGATGGCGCTTCGGCGATGAAGGCAGATCTGGAAATTTTGCAAGGAGGATTCACGCGATTGTGCAATTCGAAGACAGAGATGGAAGCAAGCATTAACGAGATCAAGGCAAAACTCAACTCCGTCTTAGTGGCGATTCAACAACAATCCAGCTTGCCGCCGCGTGCCGACGGCGGTGTACGACCTGTGGAAATTCCGGGACCATCGCATACGCCGAACTAGATACACAATCTCTCTCCTGGAACAAACCGGAACGAACATCCACTAGGTTATCGACCAGGGTATTCAGATCTTGCGAATCGGGAAAGTCTCGTAAAAAAAATAGAAATGCCGAGCTTCGATGGATCTTATCCATATGTGTGGATCGCGGATGTGGAACGTTTCTTTGAGCTTGGGCGTTATGACGATGATGAGAAGCTGGATCTGGTTCCGTTGACGTTGACTGGGAAAGTGAAGAAATGGTATATCTGGGCAAAGTGGAGACAAGGTTTTCGGGATTGGAGAGACTTCTTGGATAAACTACTGGTCAGGTTCGCGGAAACGGAGGAAGAACCTGGCAAAAGGTTGTACTCTATAAAACAGACTGGTTCAGTGAGTGATTATGTCTCAGAGTTTGAAGAGTTATCAGCTCAGGTGACAAGGGTGGATGATAGAGGATTAGAGGACATTTTTTACAATGGTTTGACGCGAGAAATGAAAGAGGTCATTAAGATGAAGGAACCCAGGGGCTTGCCAAATCACATTGCAGCTGTCTTGAAGATGGAGAGTAGTGCTTTCTGCAAAGTGATTGAACAACAAAAGACTTCTGGATATAACCATCGTGTCTCCAATTACGCATCAAACCAGAAATCTCATTTTGTCACGCCTTTTAAACCAAGAGTAGTGGCTGTTGAGACTGGTGAGCAGAAGGAACAACAAAACAGTGTGAAACCGTCACTACGACCAAGACAGAAATTTACTGATGCTGAATTGGATGTCAAGAGAAGTTTGGGATTATGTTTCAAGTGCGATGCTAAGTGGTTCAGGGGTCATGAGAAGAGCTGTCCAAAGAGAGAATTGCAAGTTTTGACAGTTCTCAATGGGTTTGAAGTGGAAGTCTTAGACGAAAGCATGTTTGAACTGACGAATGAAGAGTGTGCTCCTAATAGTGAACTGATGCACCTCTCGTTCAACGCTTTCTTAGGAATTGAATCACCGAAAACGACTAAGGTTCTTGGACGTATTGGAAAATCTACTGTGGTGGTGATGTTAGACAGTGGAGCTTCTCATAATTTCATCACACCTACAGTAGTTGCTAAAACCAAATTAAATTTAGCCGAAAGTGCTGATTTGGATGTTCTGTTGGGGAACAGATTGCAAGTCAAAGGGATGGGGCTGTGCAAACAAGTGATGTTCACATTGGCCGGTTTCGAGTTTACTACAGACTTTATCTCTTTGGAATTAGGCAATGTGGACGTGATCCTAGGAGTTCAATGGCTAGAAACTCTGGGAACCTGTCAAGTGGATTGGAAGAAACAAGAATTTTCTTTCAAATACAGAGGTGAATGGGTAACTTTGTATGGTGACACAAGCCTACATATGAAGAAACTGTCTTAAAAAACTCTGAAACCACATCAGTTGATACCATCAAAAGGCGTTATGTTGGAGTTTAAGGGATCACAGGTTTCCGAGGTTTCAGAGATACCTGAGTTGATATCAGAAGTACTACAACAGTTTGACGAGGTCTTTGCCATTCCTACATAGCTACCTCCGATGAGAGGGAGAGAACATGACATGACATTGATGAATGGACAAGGTCCTATCAATGTAAGACCATATCGATACCCGCAAATGCACAAGGAAGTGATGGAAAAGATGGTTCAAGATATGCTTGAAACTGGGATAATAAGGAAGAGTGTGAGCCCTTATTCCAGTCATATACTGTTAGCCAAAAAGAAAGATGCTAGTTGGATATTATGTGTTGACTACAGGGCATTGAACAAAGCCATAATTCCAGACAAATTCCCAATTCCAATGATTGATGAACTCTTGGATGAGTTGCATGGAGCGGTGATTTTTTCTAAATTGGACTTACGCTCTGGTTATCATCATATACGGATGAAGGAGAATGATATAGAGAAGATTGCATTTAGGACACATGATGGACATTACGAATTCTTGGTAATGCCATTTGGTCTCACCAATGCACCAGCCACATTTCAGTCCTTGATGAATGACATGTTCAGACCGTTTTTGAGAAAGTTTGTTCTAGTCTTCTTTGACGACATCTTAATATATAGTCGAAGTTTGACAGAGCATAGAGATCATCTGAGTGTGGTATTGAATATTTTTGTTGCACAACAACTATATGCAAAAAAAAAAAAAATGCTCGTTTGCTCAATCAGATGTGGACTACTTGGGTCATATCATATCAGTTGATGGAGTAGCAACTGACCCTAAGAAGACATAGGCAATGACTAAGTGGCCCACACCAAAGACTGTGAAAGCATTAAGAGGTTTCATGGGGTTGACAGGTTACTATAGGAGATTTGTGAAAGGGTATAGTAATTTGGCAAAGCCATTAACTGAGCTGTTGAAGAGAGATAAGTTCCAGTGGTCTAGTGAAGCTCAACAGGCATTTGATACATTAAAACAGGCGATGATTTCTTCGCCAGTACTAACTCTGCCTGATTTCTCAGAAGTTTTTGTAGTAGAAACAGATGCTTCAGGGTTCGGGTTAGGTGCTGTGTTAATGCAAAGACAGAAACCTGTGGCGTATTTCAGTTGTGGATTAACTGCAAGAGAACAGCTCAAATCTGTGTATGAAAGAGAACTCATGGCAATTGTATTGGCCATTCAAAAGTGGAAACACTATCTCTTGGGCCTTAAGTTTGTGGTGCATACGGATCAAAAAAGTTTGAAGTTTCTACTAGAGCAAAGAGAGGTAACAATGGAACATCAAAGGTGGCTGACTCGTTTGTTGGGGTATGACTTTAACATCACCTACAAACCAGGAATAGAGAACAAAGCCGCTGATGGTCTATCAAGAAGTTTACAGGCACCCCTGGAATCTGTTAGTGCGTGCTTACTAGCCTTGACTGTGCCATCAGTGATTCAACTTCACGACATTTTTAAAGAAATTGATGAAGATGAGTGGATTCAGTATGTGATTCAGAAGATCGAAAAGGGGGAATTGGTTAAAACAGGCTATACGGTGGTGGATAAGAAGTTATGGTATAAAAGGAGACTAGTCATCTCAGCGCAATCATGCTATATTCCTTTAATTTTGGCTGAAATGCACGAAGGGCAGTTAGGGGGACATTCTGGAGTTCTCAAAACGCTGAAGAGAGTGCAGCAGTCTTTTCAGTGGGAAGGTATGAGATCAAATGTCCAGAAATTTGTATCCGAATGTAATATTTGCCAGAGACACAAATATTCCACTTTGTCTCCTGCTGGGCTGTTGCAACCTCTACCGATTCCGCAAGCTGTGTGGCAGGATATCAGTATGGATTTCATAGAAGGACTTCCAACCTCTACTGGTGTCAACGCAATCTTGGTAGTGGTGGACAGACTTAGCAAATATGGTCATTTCATTGGAATGAAACATCCGTTTTCAGTGACTACTGTGGTTGAGAAGTTCATCAGAGAGATTGTTAGACTACATGGTTTTCCTGTTTCCATTGTGTCTGACAGAGATCGAATATTTCTAAGCCAGTTCTAGAAAGAATGTTTCAGACAATCGAGTACTAAACTCAAGTACAACACTGCTTTTCACCCACAGACAGATGGGCAGACTGAAGTCTTAAACAGATGCTTAGAAACGTATTTGAGATGTTTAGCATCTGCTCATCCGAAGACTTGGGCCAAATATTTACCATGGGCAGAACTGTGGTACAATACGAATTACCATACATCCTTGAAGACATCTCCTTTCGTAGTTGTATATGGCAGATAACCCCCTACGATCCTAAGATTTGAAACAGGTTCTACTGCTAACTTTGAGCTTGAAAAAATGCTTCAGGAGCGTGACTTAATGCTGGAATAGATCAAAGGGCATTTAATACGAGCCCAACAATTGATGAAAGCACAAGCTGATAAGCATCGCAGAGAAGTGGAGTTTGAGGTGGGATCACAAGTTTTTCTTAAGCTACGGCCTTACCGCCAATCTTCTGTAGCTAGACGCATTTGTCAGAAACTAGCAGCTCGTTACTATGGTCCATTTGAAATCAGGGAGAGGATTGGCAAGGTAGCCTACAGATTGAGCTTACCGGTGGGATCTCGCATCCATCCTGTTTTTCATGTGTCACAACTAAAGGCAGTCTTGGGGAGCAATCATGAGCCCTTACCATTACCAATGACCCTATTGGTGAACGATGAATTGATTGTGGTACTTGAGGAATTACTGGATATGCGTTACAATGAGACTGGGATGTTGGAGATATTGATCTCATGGAAGAATTTACCTTCCCATGAAACAAGTTGGATGCTGGCTAGGGAGATTAAGGATCAATTTCCAGATTTTGATCTTGAGGGCAAGATCCGTCTTAAAGGGTGGGGTATTGATAGGCCTTGGAATGTTTACACCAGGCAAGGCAAGAAGAATAAAGAGAAGAGAGTGAATAATGAAGCTGAGGAAAACGCGTGAGCTTGGCGCGTGAGAAGAGATTGGGGAAGTTGTTAGTATAAATAGGTGAATACTGTATTGAATACACATGCTTTTGGTATTGTGTAAAGCGCTATGAGCTTGACTTGTATTCTGTTTATTGTACGCCATGAGTATGTAACAGATACAGATACAGTATCAAGAATTATTCCTTTCTCCTGCAATACAAAGAGAGTTTTACAGAGAGAGTTCTTAAGAAATCTACAACCTAAATCTATCAGATTCGTCCCGCTAATTGCCGATTATGTTTCACTGTTTGATTAAGAGATAATGAATAGTAGTTTCTTGTCTCTTATTCCTGTAGGTTTTGAAAGCTGCTTGTTCAATCTTATTCCAAAGTTTCGCTTTCTGTACATGTTTAGTTTTGTACAAAGATTTCAGTGTTTGATTTGTTTTTAATAAAAAAATCACAAGATTTACTAAACATCAAAAAGAAAAAATTCTAAGATATTCGTAATCCAAGCAAACCTTTAACAAAATTCATCACAATTCAAACGCAACCCAACCAAAAATCCAATCTTTGGTTTTATGATCTGAAAGGGGTGAAACCATCGACTAGCATCTAAGTCTTATGATCTTATCACTTTCTCAATAAAGGCAAGAAAAACGAAGAACGAAACCAATGTTTCTTGAAAACATAAATCTCCTTCCCATCCCTGAAATTTCTCCTTCCCATCTTGTCTTTATTAAGAACGTGGTCGATGGTTTCCAATTGTCCACATCATCGACACTTAGAATCCACGGTCATGCCACGTTTCTGCAGCTAGTCACCAACAGGTAATGCACCTGACATCACCTTCCATAGGAAAGATTGGATTTTTGGTTGAGATTTAATTAACCTTCCAAATGTTTCGTTGCCAGTTAAATTCTTGAAACTTTGGCAGAACAGATTTTAACATTAGCGTCGCGTAGCCAGATTTGGCTTAGTATTTTCCGTTATCACGTGAGATGTATCAAAGTCTTTGTTATTAATTGTTTTTTTTTACACCTGCATATTCTGAAAAACCGAGAAAAATGCGTTTCATAGTCAAAATTTTCGAATTGATAGGTTCAATATCGGTTTTGTTCGGTTGTCCGGTTTAGCCAGATTGTTAATTATTGTCTAGCACTTATTATATTTTTAAAACGACTTTTGTGGTTCTCTGGTCACGAAACCCCCAAAATCCCACTCTCTAACGAAATCAAGAATCTCTTAGGGTTCTTCAGTTGGCATTTCTGTGCGAAATCAATTTGCTAAGCTTTGGGTCTCTCTCTCTGATGAAACCAAGAATCTCTTAGGGCTTTCTCGTCTTTCTCTCATTCCACGGAGAGGGGCTGCTAAGCTTTGGGTCTCTACTAAAATTAACCTGAAATCTGAGTCTAAGTCGAACTCAGATTCTCCCATGTTGACCTCGCCTTGCTCTTCTTCGTCTCTCCTCTGCCATCGCCCAGCGCTCTCCATCTCGCGTTCCAAGTTTACGGTTCCGTGTCGAACTGTCTTCTCTCCTGCTCTAACACAGATTTCCCCTATTACTGCTTCACCTTCCAAGTCCACCAAGCACGTACGGTTCTAATTGGTTTCTTCTCTGTTTATTCAAGTTGGTTGCGTTTGAATTGTGATGAATTTTGTTAAAGGTTTGCTTGGATTACGAATATCTTAGAATTGTATCTTTTTGATGTTTAGTAAATCTTGTGATTTCTTCTGCTTTCCAGATGAAGAATCGATATCTTGTCTTCAGTGTATTAAAGTTTGAATCTTGTGATTACCTCTGCTTTCCAGATGAAGAATCGATATCTTGTCTTCAGTGTATTGAACTTTGGTGCTACTTTCTGCAGAAATGGAAGATTTTGTGCTTTAGAAATGAGGATTCTGCTCCCGAGAATCCGGAGCAATTCGTGCCGGAGGAATTAGTTAAACCAGATCAAGAGTATCCATGTACAGATAAAAAAGATTGGAAGACAACTCTTCAAAAGGTAATAGATCCCTTAAGTTATTAGCCGATGCTTTTACACCTGAAGAAGAAGTACTTTTTGTCTCTGTTTTAGTCTGGCAAACCAATTTTGATATTTGGGTCTAGGCTCTAAGGTTTGGACTGCAGCAGAATCTTTGGCAGTGAATTGTTATGTATATATCTATCGTCCACTGTTTTTTTGTTTACTCATGTTTGCTTCAAAACAATTCTAGCGTTCTTTTGATCTGGAAATTGATGAGTTTCTATGAGCTCTCATTTTACTGAATGTGATGGGAGAAATGAGAGTGAGGCAAAGTCTGAAAAGTGCTTTAATATTTTGTGTTCAAAGTATATTAAAAAAGCACTTTGTTTCCATTGGGTTTCAGGCTGCAGATGCAGTGTTGAAAGCCATTGGAACTCGTTGGAAGGTACCATGGACTGCAGAGACCATTGTGCAGGTACCTTGATCTTACTCAACTGCTTCTGTAATGCCACATCCAATTCAGATTTTTAAACAAGAACATTAATGAAACATATCTAGACTGTGTACTGGATAGTTTGATATGGGTGGTTTTATAATAAGTTACTATGGTTAGCTTAAGATGTGATTTTTGAAAGTAGAGACATTTAAACGTGGGCTATATATCCCGGACTAAAAACCATGTACTACTTCTTGCCTCTTGCGGCCTGTATTAATAAAATCTTGGTTGTTGAAAGGGGATAGCTTTGAATTACTAGTACTATAGATGCATTGGGTAGATGCAAAACAAACGGTCATGAGAAAAGAGTTATATACCAAACTATTTAATTTCACCCGTTGCACCCTGATCATTTCCTTGGTTAATCGTGCGACCATCTATCTCTACATAAACTTTTTCAGGTAATGCTTTTATGGGTAGCGGCCTTCTGGTTCATTGGATCATGGATGATCCCTTTCATGGCGCATATATCAGGTTTCCACAAAGACTCCCTCACATTTAGAGGCCAAGCTTTGTTCAGTCTGATAACCGATGTAACAGAAGGACTAGCCGGGATTGTTATCCTCCATCGTTGCCTCTCCATGTTCCGTCCACTTGCAAGCGATTGGTTCCGCTTTACCCTCAAAGGAAACTGGCAACTAGACGTTATCATAGGCTGTTTCATGTTCCCTTTCGTTAACCGTCTCTCCCAATTAAACCTCAACCTCTTGCCACTCCCACCAACTTCAAGTCCGGTCTCGCTCTCAAGTGTGGAGCAGTCGATAATGGCTAGAGACCCAGTGGCAATGGCGCTATATGCAGTTGTGGTATCGGTTTGTGCACCGGTTTGGGAAGAGATAGTGTTCAGAGGGTTCTTGTTGCCGTCTCTGACTAGGTACATGCCGGTTTGGTGTGCGATTCTGTTGAGTTCGGTTGCGTTTGCTTTGGCGCATTTCAATGTGCAGAGGATGTTGCCGTTGGTGTTCCTTGGAGTGGTTTTGGGTTTGATATTCGCTAGGTCAAGGAACTTGTTACCTTCGATGTTGTTGCATAGCTTGTGGAATGGCTTTGTGTTCATGGAACTGATGCGATGATGATGACGATCACTATCTGATGTAGGTGTCTTTTTTCTCCTTATTCTTGTAATTGATTCATGTTATGATTTTTAGTTTTAAAAACAAGAAAGATTAAATAGACAGTTCAACTGTAAAAAGAAAAAAAAAAAGAAATAATTCTAAATTGTCGAAAGGAAAACAAGATGAGCAGGTTACCAAAAAACACTTGCAAAAATCCACGTTCAAGTGTAATGTTGATGCATCTTTGAATGACAAATCTGAGGTTTGTGGATGTGAAATGGTATGGTTCGGAAG
This sequence comes from Eutrema heterophyllum, assembly GCA_002933915.1. NCBI lineage: Eukaryota > Viridiplantae > Streptophyta > Magnoliopsida > Brassicales > Brassicaceae > Eutrema > Eutrema heterophyllum. Next base: position 94,449 of record PKMM01053202.1, read on the forward strand.
CGTATCCGCGGATATTGTCTAGTTTTTTTTTTTGTGAACCTTGTAACCAATATCTTTGTACTGGGTAATATATTAAGTTATGTTTTGAGTTAAACACAAAAGAAAATAGATCGTCAAATGTGCATAATTTACGGTGTATCTTTTTCTATTTCGTCTAGAACAATCACAAACACGTTTCAACATTAGTGGATATAACAAAAAAATCTTCATTTTCAAGTAAATCTTTATCTTAAAGCTGCTCTATAAACTATGCACATTTTTTACGATCAAGTTGTGTAAAAAATTAGTTTGATTTCGTCTTTTAAAATTTCTCTTTCAAGCTTTCCAAACGATTAATGGACTAAGCTTCCATCTTGATGGATATGGAACAAATGAGATATGAAAACGACATTCACATAATATATATAGGCAAGATATGTGAATCAAGTAAAAAGAAAAACAAGAAGTGCATGTCTTTTAGCATCTAATGTTGACAGGAGATGATGATCAAAAGGTATATTTAGGAAAAATCTAAATATACATTCATATTTAGGAGTTAGCTAAATATGTAATATTGCCTTTTATGAGAAAAGGTAATTGGAGTTTTTCTTCTTATATAAAGGGTTGCAGAGTTGTTGCATTACTCGTGGGATTAAGGTTTTGTATTTTGAGAGCTTGAATTTTGAGTAAGTTTCTTAAGCTATTAATAAAGAGAGACATTCTTTATTATTCCTCAGAACCTTTAAACATCTTTGATACAATAATTGGTATCAGAACTTTGTGAAATCATAAGACAAAATTCTCTTCGCGAGTAATACGAAGAAGAAGGTTGTGCTGTGAAGAGACATGGGTGACGAAAAGGCTTTAGTTGTGGGATCAAGTGGAACGATGAAAGGAGCATGATCTTCCTCCATCAAGTGCCCAATGCTAACTTCAACCAATTATACGGTATGGGCAATAAAGATGAAGATTCTGCTTAAGGTACATAAGGCATGGGAGGCTGTCGATATGGAAACAGCTGATGAAGACAAAAATAATATGGCCATGGCCTTACTATTCCAATCAATTCCCGAGGCACTCATATTACAAATTGGAGATTCGGATACTGCAAGGAAGGTATGGGAAGCCATTAAAACCAGGCACGTAGGAGCAGAGAGAGTCAGAGAAGCTAGATTGCAGACACTTATGGCGGAATTTGACAAGCTTAAGATGAGGGATGTCGAAAAAATTGATGATTTTGCCGGAAAACTAACTGAAATTTCGTCGAAATCGGCAGCGTTAGGAGAAAATATTGAAGAACCAAAACTTGTCAAGAAATTTCTTAAAAGTCTTCCTCGAACGAAATACATACACATCGTCGCATCCCTTGAGCAGGTTTTAGATCTTAAAACGACTAGCTTTGAGGACATCGTGGGACGACTTAAAGCTTATGAGGAACGAGTTTCCGAAGAAGAAGAAATTAACGAAGAACAGAGCAAGCTCTTGTATGCGAATATGGATGCTAAATCTGGTTTTTCCAATCAAAATTACAATGGATATTATAGAGGTAGAGGTCGTGGAGGACACTTCTATAACAGAGGAAGAGGTCGTGGGCGCTACACAAAAGATTTGTCAAAAATTGAGTGTTTTCGCTGTGACAAGACGGGACATTTTGCCTCACAATGCCCTGATCGTTTACTCAAGTTACAGGAAGCACAAGAGCATGACAACAATGACACTCAAGAGGCAGATGAGCTTATGATGCATGAGGTTGTGTACTTAAATGAAGAAAAGGTTGTGCCTAACCAATACGAGACAAACACAGGTGAAGAAAACATATGGTACCTTGATAATGGGGCGAGCAACCACATGACTGGAGATCGAAGATACTTCTCCAAAATTGATGATTCTATCACCGCGAAAGTAAGATTCGGAGATGACTCTCGTATAGATATAAGAGGAAAAGGAAAGATTGAGTTTATTGATGGAAACGGTGAGGCTAGAACGTTGTCCGACGTCTACTTCATCCCTGACTTGAAAAGTAATATCATAAGTCTCGGACAGGCTACAGAAGAAGGCTGTGATGTAAGGATGAGAGGAGAAGTACTCACCATGCATGATGATAAAGGGAAACTACTCGCCAAAGCAATTCGATCAAGGAACAGATTGTACAAGGTTCGTATGAGAATAAGAGATGACTTATGTTTACATTCAGCGACAAATGAATCCAATACATGGCATGCGAGACTAGGCCACATCAATTTCGATACGATGAAGTCTATGGTGCAAAGAGAACTTGTCACAGGCATTCCACACATAGAAATCGAAAAGAAGATTTGTGGCTCGTGTTTACTTGGAAAGCAGACTCGACAGGTATTTCCTCAAGCTACGTTATACCGAGCGACTCAAGTACTAGAACTTATTCATGGAGATCTCTGTGGCCCCATTACACCACACACGATGGCTGGGAATAAATATGTGTTTGTTCTCATCGACGATCACTCTAGATACATGTGGACGATATTACTAAAGGAGAAGAGTGATGCGTTTGACAAGTTCAGAAAATTCAAGAAGATGGTAGAACAAGATTCAGGGGAGACTATAAAGACTCTCAGAACGGACAGAGGAGGAGAGTTCGTATCTCAGGAATTCAACTCGTTTTGCGATAGCTCAGGTATAAAACGACATCTCACCGCTCCATATACTCCCCCAACAAAATGGCGTTGTTGAGAGAAGGAATAGGACGATGATGAAAATGACGAGGAGTATTCTGAAACACATGTCCGTTCCAAACTTTCTTTGGGGGGGAAGCTGTGAGACATTCAACATATCTGTTAAATCGAGTTGCTACAAGGTCGCTTAAGGACAAGACTCCATACGAAATTTTCCGGAAGAAGAAACCAAATATCAACCACTTACGTATATTTGGATGCATCGGATACGCGAAGATAGACTTACCACACCTGAAGAAATTAGATGACAGGTCTCGTGTCTTAGTACACCTCGGCACAGAACCGGGATCTAAGGCATACCGAATGTTCGATCCACAGACCCGGAAGATAATCGTGAGTAGAAACGTTGTGTTTGATGAAACTAAAGGATGGAGTTGGAATCGAAATACTTCTGATAAAGGTAAAGCTGGAAGGTTCAAGATAAATTTTGGTGAATTTGAGAATCGAGGTATTTGTGAAACAGATGAATATGACGCTGCAGAAACAGAGCAACCTCACACTGAAGCAGAGCAGGCAATTGGATCTATTAATGGAGATCAAAGATTTTTAGAAAATTCCGAAACTAATGACAACTTGAAAGCAGAGCCTCACGATACAGAGGAAGAAAGTGAAAGTGAAGAAACTGAATTATCGGAAGGGGATCAGCATGTACTTCGAAGATCAGAAAGAATCAGCTTGAAACCCAAATATCTCGATGATTACATACTGTTTGCCGAGGAAGAAGGAGAAAAATTATTACTGTGCCTAAACGATGAACCACGAGATGTTTATGAAGCTATGGAGTCACAGAAGTGGACGCTTGCCTGTGAAGATGAAATCCATTCCATCACAAAGAATAATACTTGGAATCTCACAGATCTTCCTCACGGGGCGAAACCAATTGGTTTAAAGTGGATATTCAAACTCAAAAGAAATTCCGATGGAAGCATCAACAAGCACAAAGCTAGATTAGTTGCGAAGGGTTATGTACAACGACACGGGATTGATTTCGATGAAGTGTTTGCTCCAGTAGCTCGAATTGAGACAATTCGTCTTCTCATTAATCTCGCTGCTTCTAATGGTTGGGAAATTCACCATCTTGACGTAAAGACAACATTTCTTCATGGTGAGTTAAAAGAAATTGTCTATGTTACACAACCAGACGGATTTGTTGTGAAAGGAAGTGAGGATAAAGTTTACAAGCTTAATAAAGCTTTATACGGTCTAAGGCAAGCGCCGAGAGCATGGAATGAAAAGCTGAATTACATCCTCAAGGAGCTCCAGTTTACGAAGTGCTCAAAGGAACTGTCAGTTTACCGCAAGCTCGTAAGTCAGGACCTTCTCCTCGTTGCAGTATACGTTGATGATCTGTTTGTTACAGGGACAAAAATAAGAGTCATTGAAGATTTTAAGGAGATGGCATCTAAGTTTGAAATGAGTGACCTTGGAAGGTTAACGTATTACCTTGGGATCGAGGTACACCAACAAGAAGGAAGAATAACCTTAAATCAGAGTCGTTATGCAACAAAGATTTTGGAGGAAGCAGGGATGAGAGATTGTAATCTCATTCACACGCCAATGGAGGCTGGTCTGAAATTGTCGAAAGCTGAAGAAGAAAAGGAAATCAATGCGACAAGCTACAGGAAGAATATTGGTTGCCTTCGTTACCTACTTCATACAAGACCAGATTTATCTTATTGTGTATTGAGTAGATATATGCAGAGTCCGAGGGAGCCTCATGGAGTTGCATTGAAGCAATGCTTGAGATATCTAAAAGGTACCACTACCCTTGGTTTAACGTTCGAAAGATCAAACACACATATAATGCGATTAGTTGGCTACAGTGATAGTAGTCATAACGTGGATCCTGATGATGGAAAGAGCACAACAGGCCATGTGTTTTATCTCAGTGGAAGTCCAATCTCTTGGTGCTCGCAGAAACATGAAACAGTGGCTTTATTCTCTTGTGAGGCAGAGTTTATGGCAGGAACTGAAGCAGTAAGACAAGCTATTTGGTTAAAGGACTTGCTGGGCGAGATCATTGGTTCTCCTTGTGAGAAAGTTCTCATTCGAATAGACAACCAATCAGCCATTGCTCTCACAAAGAATCCAGTTTTCCATGGGCGTAGTAAACATATACATACAAGGTATCATTTCATTCGAGAGTGCGTAGAGAATGAGCAAGTAGAGGTTCAACATGTTCCGGGAAACGAGCAGAAGGCAGACATTCTAACTAAAGCACTTGGAAGGATCAAGTTCAAAGAAATGAGAAAACTCATTGGAGTACGAGATGTGTCAGAAGTTGACTTCAAGCTTAAGGGGGAGAATGTTGACATAAGCTTAAAGTCAAATTAAGGAGATGATGATCAAAAGGTATATTTAGGAGAAATCTAAATATACATTCATATTTAGGAGTTAGCTAAATATGTAATATTGCCTTTTATGAGAAAAGGTAATTGGAGTTTTTCTTCTTATATAAAGGGTTGCAGAGTTGTTGCATTACTCGTGAGATTAAGGTTTTGTATTTTGAAAGCTTGAGTTTTGAGTAAATTTCTTAAGCTTTTAATAAAGAGAGACATTCTTTATTATTCTTCGGAACCTTTAAACATCTTTGATACAATATCTAAGTCTAAGTGCAAGTAAAATATCTTTTAGCATCTAATTCTAAGTCTCATGATACTTCATCGCAGCCATCGCTTCTCTTAGAATTTAATACGAGTTGTTTGTTATCTTGGGTGTCTAGACACTGCTAAACTCTTAAATATTCTACAGTTTTCCAACAATAATTGGTCCTTCTCTCAGCAATTCGTCCAAAACCACCATTGAAATAAATGTGGTCGTTATTTCTATACTGGCCATACATTTCGGGCTTGATAGAAAATGTCGAGAAGTAGTTAAAACTGTGTCCATTATAGTGTCTATATACATCGTACTCATCGAAAACTCGCTCAACCACCAAGTGGATTTTTGGAAGGAGTGATTTACGCATTAAAACGATATGATCAACGGCTGGTTTCTGGTAGGGCTGGAATCGGATCGGATATCCGGGATTTTCGGACTATCCGTATTCGTATCCGTGATATCCGTGATTTTGCTATCCGAATCCGGATCCGAAATTTCGGATATCCGGAGTGAAGGATATCCGTGGAAAAACCAAATATCCGCGGATATCCGGATCCGATCCGGTAAATATTATTAAAATAAAAAAACCAGATATCAAAGAAAAAGTTTTTTTTTATTTAGTATTAGTATTAGTACATGTATTAGTACATATACGGATATGGATTAGTATTAGTTTTTTTAGTATTAGTACATGTATTAGTACATATATACATATACGGATACAGATACGATATACATGTACAATACTAAAAAAAAAAAACATGTATTAAAATGGATAGCGGATATCCGATCAGAAAATTTCTTATTATCCGTATCCGTATCCGTGGTATCCGATATTTTACTCTCCGTATCCGTATCCGGACTACCCGGATATCCAAAAATTCGGATCGGAGCGGAGCGGATCTCGGATACGGATACGGATACGGATACCGGATAATAATTACAGCCCTAGTTTCTGGCACCAGAAAACTTATGGGTCCAAAATACAGAACTTTCATAGTTTAAAAAAAAAAAAAAAAAAAAAAACTCATTCAACCATATGGTTTTAATCAAAACAGTCATACTTGACACATTAACTAATTTGATGTTTCTTTCCAAGATAGGCGAAAATACTAATGTTATTAATCTTGCATAGAAGATTGCGAACTATCCTAGATCAAAACCTTAATAGGGAGGTCAGCGAATTGGAAGTATGTATGAACATGAAGAAGTTATAAAATGTCATATTGAACTTTTTTACGCACAATATGACTATCTATTTCAATGTGTTTCATGTGATAGTGGAAAATATGGTAATTAGCGATATGATAGATAGCCTGTTAGTGTTGATCTCGGACCTCGGAGGTCCGATTTCTCTATTCCCATTTGCTTTAGGGTCTTCAGAAATATGACATCAGCTGTACTTCCTATATCAATTAAGACTCGAGAAACTTCACAGTTAGCTCTAATATCAAAACTTACAGTCATGATGTCATATTCGGGAGCTTCCTTATCGAAACGATCCTTCTAGGAAAAATATATTTCCATATCGGGGAATAGCCCCCCACCATTTGCTTTTTCAGTTTCAGCTTGCCGCTGATGTCTCTTGATTGATCCGCTCGTATCTCCAAAGAGCTTCAACCCTCCTATAATTAGGTTGATCCGTTTCTTCTTTTTGTTGTGCTCCCCCTCAGCTGGTTCAAGATCATCCGGATCCTCATCTTTTGATTTTATGGACTCCAGATTATTGATCTTGACTTCCCCAAGTTTTCCTTCTGCATACATGTCAACAAGTACATCTTTCAACATATAACATTTCACGGTCGAGTGTCCATACCATTGGTGATAGTCACAATATGCTTCTTTATCCTTTCCCAATGTGTCATCAAACTTCGGTGGTCGGTCATCACCGCTCCTTCTCGATTCTCTTTGAACCGCAAAGTCGTGCATTTCGCTGGATTGACTTCGATCCTTATGCTCCCTCCTCTCGCTTCGAGGAGAGTCAGGATCGCAGAGGATTGAGGCTTTGGGTTCTTGTATCGCTCTGGAAGTGCACAGCGTACTTCTTCGGCTGTTGCAAAGCCCGCACCTCGGTGAAGTGCGTCCTAGATTGTGGTTGGCATATTAACAACCAAGTTATCTCTAAACTTGGATTCATGCTTCAATCCCATCTTTAAGGCCGCTAAAGCTGTCTCGTCGTGTACGACATGCATTCTAACGATAACTTCCTTAAACTTTGTAAGGTATGCCCGAAGTGAATCCCAAAGTCCATGCGACATAGCCCACATCTCCGCTCCCGAAGCAATCTTCTGAATAAACATTGAATATTACTTCATAAAACTGACCAAGAGCTGGGAGAAACTGTCAATAGATCGTTCCCCCAATCTTGAAAATTAATCGAGGGCAGGCCCTGCGTGGTGTTCTACAAAGAGTTTACACAACTCGACATCCTTTTCATATACATAAAAATGAGCTCTTCCAACTGCGATCCTGAACGGGATGCAATTTAGGATCCGTCTTTCTTTCATAGATTGGGATCTTAAACTTTCCCACATCTCAGATGAGCGTGTTCTCAATACGAATTGAAAATGGAGTTTGCTTAGTTTCTTCGACTACATGATCGATCTCGGGGGCTGCACTAGTGATGTCTTCGTATTTTACATGTTCTAACATGCATTTTACTTAGAGTTTTGTGTCATTTGCATGCATAATCATGGTTTTATCTAGCATTTAGGTATTTGTTAGGGTTTAGGCTGTTGCATTAGGTCCTAGAGAGTTTTTGCATGTTTTGGAGTGTTTTCTAGGTGTTTGGAGGCAATTTGGAGATATTTGGAGAAATGAACTAAAATGGGATACAAGGGTCATCCAAAGCGTCCTAAAGATCTGCATGGACGAAACGTTTCAAGCAGGATTCAGCTTCAACAGTCTTCATAGAAGTTGTAGAGGAAGGAATTAGCTGTCTACTGGAGCTAGGTTCAGATCATTCAGACGATTTGTTGAAGAGATATGGCCGATTTTCTAAGGAGTGTCCGTTTGGCAGCAAGACCAAACGCCTTCACACCGACCCAACAATTAGGTGCAACCATCCGGTGCACAAACCCAGCAACAACACCGAGCCCTCCAACCGGTGCAAGCATCCGGTGCTGCATCAGAAGCTAAGCACCAGATGAGGCAGCTCCCACACCGAACCATGCACTCGGTGTAACACTTATCTCATCGAAGCCAGCCGATGGGTCTGAAAGATCGGGCCAAATGAAAACCTTACACTCGGATTTAGCTTTGGATGATTTCATAGAAGTTGTATAAAATTGAGCTATCTATTTTCTGGAGGTTGTTTCAAGTCATTCTGATCAGTGGTTCGAAAGATACAGCAGATTTAACAAGGACATGTCTGTCTGGCGCCCAAACGAGTTATGCCCGGTGTGATGACTTCCCCAACACCGGACCGTCCATGCGGTGTGAAGCCACTCAAGACCAGATCCGACCGGGTCAATACCCGGTTTGTCCCGGGTTGACCCGGTTCGCCCACCTTCCTTTAAATAGTTCAAAAACCTAATTTTCATGATCTAAGTTTTATTTTCTCTCTTTCTCTTGGCACAAAAACGTGGTCTTTGGTTTCTTAGAGGATTTTGGATGATTTTGTATGATTGATATTGAATTTAATTGCAAGTTTAAGTTTAATCTTCTTAATCTTTCATCTTTCTATTCATTAATCATGGAATCCATCATCTTTCTCATGAGATTTGTTGGGTTCATGAAGATTAGTGAGTAAAACCTTCTTGGATCATTGGGCTTGGTAGATTAGGGGGTTTCTTGGTTAATTATTGATGTCTAGGGCTTAATTATATTGTTTCCTCTCTTATTTGATGGTTTTAATGCTAGATTAGGCTTGAGAAAGTTGATATAGAACTAAGGACATTTCATGCACACAATGTGTTTGATGAAATGCCCCAAAGAGTTAAATAAGAGGATTCTCATACTTAGCTCATGAGAGTGATTGTCTAAGGTGATTATTAGCTAATAGAACTTGAGGTTAATGCTTTCTAATTACTTATTTCACAAATGAGAATTTGATCTTGATTTGGTAATTAGCGAAGTGATTAGTGCTAAGAGATTAGATTAATCTTGATTAGTGTTCTAGGTTTTAGGAAATGCTCTTTTGTGATTATGTCGACATCATTGATTAACTTAAGATTCCCCCAATCAATTGCCTTACCCAAAGATCCTATTTTAATCATTGTTAACCTCGTCTAGTGTCTTGTTCTTGTTTGTTTTCTTTAATTTGAATCATTAGATTGCTAGATAATCAAAACCATCTCTTGTTTGCTTAGCTTAAGTCATTTCTTGCATTCCTAGTGTGTTGTTCTTTGTGCATCCCTTGGATTGATCCCCAAATGCTACAATGATAGAGTGTTTGGGTAATTGATTTGGATACACACAATTATCCTTCATCAGCGATCGTATGCAAAAATGGAGCGTGGGTGCTAATCATTCGTGTATTCTATGTCGTTCCCTATTAGAGACCCGAAACCACTTATTTTTCTCATACAGTTTTTCAGCAGAGGTGTGGGAACGTTTAACAAAAGGAATTCTCCAAACGCGCTTCTCAAACACTTGGGAAAACAATATATCTCTCATCTCGGATGTAAGTCTAGGCCGTCTACCTCTGTTTTTAACTCGATATGTCTTACAAGCTTTGATCCATTGCATATGGAAAAAGCGTAATGCACGCCGACATGGAGAACAACCGTCCGCTCAGCTAAGACTCATCAAATTCATCGACAAGCAGGTTCACAACCGTCTTTTAACAATCCGGAAAACAGGAGATCGTAAGTATGAGGCTCTTGAGTTGTGGTTTGCCACAAGAATCTAAGAAATAGCTTTGTAATGTCTCTTTCTCTCTATCTATCGATGCACGAGTTGTAAAAACGATTTTTTTGAATTTTGAATAAATTTTACATTCAATTCAAAAAAAAAAGCTAATAGCTTTACTAACTAGTAGTTGAAGTCTTAGGAAATTTTTTTTTTTTTATGCTAATGGCGAGTAACTTTTTTTTTTTTTTTTTTTTTTTTTTTNGAATGTTAAATTTTATTCTAACCCAGAAAAAAACAACGTTTCTACATTCTTGGATGCGAGCTTTTTGAATTTAAAAGACTAAACATAAACCACACAGTTGTGATGAGCTTTCTACTTTTGTCAAGGTATGGGTCTTGAGGCAAACCATGTTTGCATTCCCTCCTCATAGCGCCTGTCACCAAGGATTCGAATAGTGGTGAATCTATTTCGGATCCCTTGATCGATGAATTTTACCATTCTTGTCACTGACGATGGGTTGGTTCCATGTCTCCTAGCATTTCTTTTCCTCCATATTGTATGTATAGTCATTTGGAAAAGGTACCGAATGATGAATCCTTTCACTCTGGTCGGCTGTGATCTTGAGACGAGTTGTGTCACAGTACTCCAGTTTGCTGAAAATTCATTTTGCAGGATCCCTCCCGCCAAATTTTGCCACACCTGTTTCGAGAGAGGGCAAGAGAAAAACAAATGGTTTCTTGATTCCCATGGATCGTGACAAAATACACAGGCTGAGGAACTGTTATTGTTCCAAGCCCGCATACGGTCTGCTGTTGAAAGACGATTTAACAAAGCTAGCCAAGCCAGGAAGCCGAATTTTGGGCAGTGATGCGTAAACCATATTCCTTCAGACCAAGGAACCCGTGAAGACGATGATCTCAGCTGGTCATGCGTGTTTTTTGTGTTGAAGAGGTGCTTGAACTTCCCCCGCTTTGATCGCCAAAGAATAATATCCTCGACATCCTCTCTGTACCTTCTTCTTACTAAATCTAGTTCATCCTCCACCTGGTTCAGCACTTGGTTCATGTGTCGTCTCCTCCGATGTGTATTGATTGCTTCTTCTACCGTAGAGTTTTCTGGAATTCCCATGTCAATGAATCCCCTTGATCCACATAATGATAACAGGTTCCCTTTAGGGGACCAATTATCGTACCAAAAGGATGAAGAGCTCCCATTCCCAATCTCGATCTTGATGAACTCTGCTGCACGCTCTCTGCATTTCAAGATTTGTTTCCACATCCAAGAGCCCGGAGAGTTGACTGAAAGTAACCAAATTGACTTCCCTCGCATAAGAGCAGAACGAGACCAACGAACCCAAAATGAATGCTTGTTCGTGATTATTCTCCACAGTAGTTTTAAGACACTAACTTCATTTGTTTCCCGAAGGCTTTTCAAACCCAGACCCCCCTCTACCTTGGGTTTGCAAACGTCCTTCCAAGCGATCTTTGCTTTCCTCGGATTAAGATCTGGACCTGACCATAGGAAGGCAGAGCATATGCTTTCTATTTTTTCGATGCATTTCATTGGTAACCTGAATGCAGCCATCCAGAAGTTGGTTAAGCCTGCAATAACAAAAGACAACAATTGTAATCTGCCCGCAAAGGAAATACACCGAGCTGTCCAAGAATTGATTCGCCCTCTGATTTTATCTATGAGCGGTGCATAGTCCAAAGTTCTCATCTTCTTTGTTAATAACGGTAGTCCGAGATAACGAACAGGTAATGTACCAAATTCGAAAGCAAACCTTTGAGACATAGTTTCTCTAGCCGAGTCCGAAACTCCTGCAAGGTAAGCAGTTGATTTCTCTAAACTAATCTTCAATCCTGACATCCTCGAAAAATCATCAAAAACCCGGATTATTCCTTCCATAGATCGCATAATTCTGTCATAAAATATCATAAGATCATCTGCGAAGCAGAGGTGCGTCAACTGTAAATTGGAGCATTTAGGATGGTACCCAAAGCTTCGATGCCTTGCCGCTTTGTCTAGCTTTTTGGACAGCACGTTCATACATATTACAAACAAGTATGGAGAGAGGGCACATCCCTGTCTCAGTCCTCTTGAGCTCCCGAAATACCCTACCAATTGGCCATTAATCTGCACCGAGAAAGAGGCAGTGGTTATACACAGCCTAATCCAATGTATAAATTCATGTGGCATGTTTATTGCTTCCAGAATAGTCAGCAAGAATCCCCATTGTACAGAATCAAATGCCTTAGAGATATCCACTTTCAAAGCACATCGAGAGGAGATTGTTTCCTTATGGTAGTCAGCAACCAGCTCAGAAGCAAGAAGAATATTTTCAATAAGAAGACGATCTTGAACAAAAGTCGACTGATTTGGAGCGATGAAATCCGGCAGCATTTTTTTCAAGCGATTTGCTAAAATCTTCGAAATCAGCTTGTAAATGATATTACAACATGCGATTGGTCTGAAATCTTTCATTTGCGTAGCGCCTTCTTTTTTCGGGATTAATGCCAGGATTGTAGAGTTTATACCTTTGGGGAGGAAACCTTTGATGAAGAGAGATTGAATCCCAATTACTAAGTCCTTCCCAAGAATCTGCCAGCCCTCTTTAAAGAACTCAACCGTGTACCCGTCCGGCCCTGGTGATTTATTTGTCGCCATTGCAAACAGTACCTCTTTGACCTCTGTTTCCGTTACCTCCTTAACGAGGCCTTGTCTAACCTCAGAAGAACATTGAAAGTCCACCAGCTCATGAATCTCGGGACCACTTGTTTCCCGATAGTCCTCTTGCGCTTGATTTAGTAAGGAGTTAAAATGATCCACTGCCATCACTTTGATCTCATTAATGTCGCTGATCACCTCTCCATTTCTCTCCAATTCTCTAATCCCGTTTCTTGCTTGTCTTATCTTCACCGCACGGCGAGTAACTTTACGTGAACGTCTAAACAACATATGGCCGTATTGGGAAAATATAGATTTGGCAACCTGCTGGTGCTTTGATTCTATTAAGACTAATCTACAGAAAATGAAAGCAAAAGTAAATTCAAAGGGAGCCCAATCTTGCATAACTAGAGTGAACGGAAGGCGAAACCAGAGTTAGAGTAGGTGGCTCGAATGATCAGATTGTGAAGGAAGTATGGAGGATGATTAGTTCCTAAACATTTTGTCGACACAGCGAAGGATGACGAGCTTCCAAAGATTAAGAATGTTAAAGAAGGCAAAGAAGATAAGGCCTAGTGAAAGATTATTATACCAATGACCATATTAACACAAGAAAACTATAATTTACAGACATAAAAGTGAGATCAACGACAAGACAAATGGTTATATAGAGTGCTTGAGGTCGTATAAATGTATGGCACATGTGTTGATTACGATTAATGAAGTTTTGGGTTGATTATGATTAATGAAGTTGTGGGTATATGACGAAGAACGGACCAAAAATAAATAAAGAACATTAAGAAAGATTTGGTTTTTTTGTTTGTTGCAAAAGCTCGAATGTGTTAGTTATAAAGTGGGAAAGGATCTATTTCTGATGTGTATAAAAGAAAGAAAAAGAAATAGTAACAAAAAGACATGAGTTTGCTTGATTATACAGTAAGTGTTTACAAGATTAGAAACCCAAGTAAAGTTGTTTTTGCAAATCCTCTTTATTTAGTTGGTTCTATATTGTTTTTGGAAACAAAACAATCCAATTGCTATGAAAAACAAAAGAGGTATATTAGTTAATAATAAAATATATTGCTTTCCTTCCTATCAAAAATTCAAAATAGAGAAAATATACATTTCAAAACAAAACCGCGCGTAGCGCGGAAAATCTCCTAATAGTAAATAAAACTTCGACACCAATTGTCATTTTTGCATAATATTTGCTTAAATTTATCTTATTATTTACTCAAAATTGTTTTTAATGGCATAATTGATAGTTTATTGAAATATAATGTTGAATGTTCACTAAAACATCTTAGAATCTGTTATATTTAATTTGTTTAATACATATTAGAGGTGAATATGTTGAAGGTTGTATTTAAAGTAATACTAATACTCATCTAGTTTTTTCATAAAGTTTAATACTTAATAGTAATTAATAGTAATAGTCATCTAGTTTCATTAATTTTCACTTGATTGATATTTTTCTCATTTCTATCAACAAGAAACCCAAGAGAAACTCCACCAAAAACCGATAGAAGAGAGACACTCTAAAGTCCTCTCATGATATGTCTTCACATAAAACCATGCAGCTAAGGACTTCACATAAAAGTATGGTTTTGGGCATAGGTCAAGGACTAGGTATGGCTAATTGTTCGCTGATGATGCTAGCATGCTCAATCAATGTTCAATCCAAAGGTTTAGATCTCATAAAGTAGACTAATCTATTTTTATACACAAATCCACTCATTACTCACTAGACTAATCAATTTCTCAATAGTAATCTAATGACTAATGATCCTTAAGAACAAGACTATTGAACCTACAAATCATCCTAAGCAACAACTCCCATTGGCTTAGGATTAAATGCATGACCTCATAACCGGACGGAATTAATTTAACCGAATAGGTAACAAAATCTTTCAATTCTAATTTGTTGAATAATTGTATGTAAGCTGGTGTATCTTAATTTCCGTGTTCCTTACGATTTTGCCTATATAATTAGTCGAAAATAATTTTAATGAGATCCTAAGATTTTCATTAATTTTTAATGGTATTTTAAGTAATATAAGACACACATTAAAAACTCTAAAAAATAATAATGTTGGAATTATAATATTTTATTAATTTATAGAGTTATTAATTTACAGAAATTTTGTTTTAAATCCATAATTTTCTAAAATATATTTCCATAATATGGTCTCATTAACATCATAAATTGTTATTTTTTTGTTTATCGAGCATGCAACTCTAGATTGTGGATGCACTATTTAGATGAAATTAACAAGATAACACCATTTTGTTTTTTGAAACACTAAGAAAAATTAGAGATAAACTTCATTTTGCAAAAAACAAAAAAACACTAAGATCATATTCTAGTAATTAGTTATGTTTATATAATTAAGTTTTGTGATTATTAATTTATGATGTTAATGAGACCATATATTTACGTAACAATTGTTTTTGAAAATTATTATCTTATATCTTATCGAATTGTGTTATATTTTAAACCGACACAACTCGAGACTAGAAAAAATTATTAATTTATTGAGTATTAATTTTTAAAGTTTATACTAGGACTTAACCCGCGTTAATTATAGCGCGGGTAATTTTTTTTTAATGAAATTTTTTTGAAATTTAAGAAAAATTGATTTTATTTGAATTTTATAATATGTCCAACTCATTATTATAGATAGAGTTTTCAAACGGAATAATTTGTCTATTTAACCCGTTTTACAGTGTACTAAAAAATTATTTGGGCTAACCCGCAAAACCTATAATCTTGAAAACATAATTCTAATATGCGCCGTTTAATGACTCTTGTTTTGTGGTTAGTTCACGAACTCTTAAAAAAAATCATTTTTCTTGTGTCTAACTTTTTATAAAATTAGTAAAATATTTTTCAATTTTTATTTTGATATATATTCAAATAAAATATAATAAATTATAGTGAAAAATATAGCAAGATTTAAAATAAATTTTTTCTTTGAATATATATGGATTGATTATTATTTAAAAATATATAATATTAAAAATAATTAAAAAAACTAAATAGTAAATAATCTCTTTAATGATAAATAAACACTTTCCATATTCTCATCAATAATATTAAAAAACAATTATATCATTTCCTATTTCAATTATCTTTTCTTATTTGTAATGACATAATATATGTAATAACTTACAAAACAAAGTTCATTTTCAAAAATGTCTTCTTAAATAATATTATAGAAATTGTAACTCAATGTTATTTCTTTAAATGATTCTGAATGAATAGTATATAAGTATATTTGTAAACTAAATATGTGAAAGGAATGTTCAGTTGAAACATAGCACAAGTTCAATTCTCTCATTTGCTTTCATAATTTGATTTTTGTCATTTTTCAAAATTCCAATCCCTTCCATAAATAATTATTTTTCCTATATATTTTTTTAGAGCATTTTCAACTTATTACTCCATTTTCACTTTTAAAAAAAAGTAACTTAAAAATAAAGTTAGGTTTTATTCCAACCCATCAATTTTTTTAACTCCAACATGGAGTAATGAGTAAAATCGGAGTAATGTTTTTTACTCCATTTTGGAATTGAAAATAAAATAAGGTTGTAAATTTTCTTATCCAAAATAAAGTTTGGAATGGAAAGTAGAGTATGTTAAATATGCTCTACTAATTTCAATCCCCTCCATAAATGATTTCTTCCCTTTTTAGTACTTCCAAATTTTATTTTGTTCTTTTCTCGTATATATTAATGATATATTTTTCATAAACGGATTTTTTTCTTCTTTTATTTGTTTCCTCATTTGTTTTTCATTAGTATTTTTTTATCAAAATTTACTTCGTTTTTACTATTTCTTCTTCAACATTTTCATATAAAGAAATCTAGATGTATTCCTCTTTGTCTCGATTTTTTTTTTACAGTTTTTTTTTATAGAATATTTTCACGATTAATTTCCTTTTTTGGTAGTATACATTATTGTTTTGATATCATTATAGTTTGGTTTTACTTAAAAACTTTTGAAAACTATACGCTTCCTTTGTGTACTATATAATTTATATCATTAATAAAATTTAAAATGAATAAAATATATAATTTTTCATTTAAATTATGATCCGGTAAAAATATTTTTTACGTCTGCCACTACCATCTAATAAAAACATTTGAGGAGGGACGTTCCTTAGAATTGCCCAAGTAGGAGCCGATTTGAGTTCTGGCATCTCGAGAGTTCCTTCTAAAGACAATAGATACACCGAGAATGCGTTGTTCCCTGCTTGCTAATACTCATCCTGCAGCACCCACTGTCGAGTTGGTATAAAGGGAATCAAGTTGAGACATGTAGTTTCTAATAGAGTTTTGGTGGTGATATTTCTGTACTTGCCTCAAACAGGGTTTAGTAGGAGTATAACCCTGTTCGGCACGTTGTCGTTGCGTCAGCGATCGTAACCAAAATTTAAACATCATCAGAAGCAAAAGAAACGGTGGAGAATTAAAAGAGATGTCACTGCGATCATTTTCACCGGTGTTGCCGACGTCACAGCGTCCACTTTTGATGATTGCGATGGTTGCGGCGTCCACTTGCGCGACTTTGCCGATGTTACTCTCCACAAACTTGGGGCTTAAGTAACTTACTTTTTTGTGTCGCCGATCGCTGATGGAGCGATCCCATGCCGAATATGTTGAAATTCAAACATTGTGGCTAAACTGAAGTGGCTGACCCAAATGGAAAAACCAACATATAGTCGAGCTGGATGACCCGAGGGAGAACCCAAGTGTGGTGGACCCAAGCGTGGTGAACCCAAGAGGTTGACTTGAAGATGGCCGACCCGAGATGGCTGACACTAGGTGGCATACCGGAGAGGCAGACCGAAAGGTGCTATGACCAGCAATGAATGATGAAGGCTCCTCTCTCTCCTACATGCATGATGGACGAAATTCAAGTGTTGTTTAGTCTAAGTTATCATTTATTATGTTATATTTTCTAGAATAAGGCGGTTGGACAACATTAAATGTTTTCTGTATAAGTATGTAATTTCTATCATGGAATAAACAAAAAGGAACAAAAGAGAGAAGGTATAGGCTCTACTGGGCTCGTCTTATTCTCTTATAGATCTCGTCCATAAACAATTCTAATGACATGAATCACAAACAGCTCTAATTGAGCTTGTTTTGGTCATTCTTACTCATCTCTCTTCTATATTCTTCCAGATTTGTCTCATATTCTTATTCTCTCTTATTCTCACGCTCAATCACGTGTCAATCTCTTTCTCTATGAACAATAATTATGTTCTAGAGCGTTTGCTCGTAATTGGTGCGGTCACAGATTTCTACATAGCCAAAGGGCTGTGTAGAACAAATTTCTACAGAACATGGCTTATATCTTCGCCTGAAGAGGTATGAGACCATAAAATTGAGCTATAATGTGAACCTCCCATAAATTGACCGCATGAAGTAGTACCGAAGCAGGAGATTGGATCACTAGCATTCCGTCTTGTTGGAAAGTCGAAGAGAACATTTTCTTGAGATTTCTTAAAAAGTCTTTAGACCGCTCGGCGTAGGATGGAGTCATATGTGGAACCCACGATGGTGATATATCATGGTTTTTACCCCTTTTAAACCATGATATAAGTCCGTTTTATAGAGTCTTTCTACTATTTTGTAGTGTTTTAGAGTCTTTTACAGGTTTTAGCACGTTTGGAGCATAATTGGAGATATTGAAGCTTTTTGGAGCATTTTGGAGCAAAACAAAGATCATGTAGCTAAGAAGTCGATTTGAAGCCTGAGTGTCGATCGATACTACCTTAGTATCGGTCGATGCTCATTGAAGCAGACACGAGTCGCGACTTTAAATGAAGAGTTGAAGAACTTTCCACCGATGGATTGAGCTCATATTTTGATACAAGACGGATCAATGGATTGGCTTTCATTTGGAAGTGGTTTGAGGTCATTCCAACGGTGCGATCAAAAGTTATGCCAGTTTTTGTGAAGACAGTCCAGTCTGGCGAGCAGAAGAAGCAGTGAACAGTGTCTATCGACACTACCCTAGTGTCGGTCGATACTCACTGCAGGAAAACAGGAAACGCGACTTTTTACAAGTCTGGAGAGTTTGCACCTTGGTCCAGAAGTCTTTAATAATTACAAGAAGCCCCAAAACGTGTTTTAGCATTATAATTAGGTTTTTCAGCCACTTTTGTTGGCTAATCTTTATTTTACTTTTGTTCTGATTGAGAGAGATTGTTTTAGGGATTTTGGGGAGATAACTCTGAACCCCTTTGTTTCTGATTGATTTCTTTTATGCAATTCTATTCATCTATGATTTCTGTTCCATTAATCATGTCTGAGTAGATCCATTTTAGGTTTAGGGTTCTCATAAGGGTTTTCTCTGAATGTTAGGTTAATTGATTGATTAGGATTCACCATCTGAATTAGTTCTTCACCAGAGGTTGTTCCCATAGCTAATTCTAGGTTGACGAATCTAGAACTTAGATCTTAGGATAATTGATTAGGCACGAGAGTGCGATTAATTACCTGACAGAACCTAGGGTGAGCAAAATAACTATTCGCAAAGAGATTTGGTTTAGTTGTTTTGTGAACAAATAAAACCTGAATTAAAAGCTGGTTTAGACTTTAGGATTCGCAAAGAGATTTGGAATTCTAGGATTTAGACTTAGATAGTTTTCGCAACGAGAGTTGGTTAGCTATACTTTAGTGATTTGAGTTCAAGAACCGCGCTAAATCTGAATCATGTTAGTTAGTTCATCTACATTCATTGAATTCCTGAGAAATACCTTGAGCCTATCTTCTTTCCAATGGATTCACAACTTGTTTACTTTACACACCTGCATTTAATTTCATTGTTTGGTTTAGCTTAATTCGGATCTATATAATCTATTGCGTGAATTCTGGAGTTCTTGTGTTCGATCCCTACACTTACTACAACAACTGCTTTAGTATTTTTAGGGTATTAATTTGAGCATATCAGATGGCTAAGATCTAGAAGGACCATCAAATCGACGACGGACATCATATACAAAACGTATTTTACCATATCGCTTACATGTATGGTAAACAATGATATAACTAGTTATGTATATATCACATTTGGTTACTGTACACACCGTATTTTGTATAATCTTCTATGATTTTGGTTTCTTTAGAAGATCAAAAATGCTGAATAAGTTGACCAGTCAAAAGTTAGAAACCTAAAGCTACAATTAGGTCATAAATGCATTTGAAAAAAAAGAAAAACATATTACATTATTGAATCTTTTATTTTTTTTAAAAGGGATCTCTCTTGCTGCTTCTTCGAATTCGATCGTTACTAGAAGCCACGACCACGACATTGGTCGTGGAGGGTGAAGAAGTTAATAAACAAAAAGTCACACCGAATCAAGTGGGACACGTTCTTCATCAATCAAACCTTGCGATCGATCAATATCCACTTCTTCGTTTATATTGTCTCGGCGGACGATGGAGAGATCGGCGTCGGTGGGTATCAACGACGGCCGATTTGGTGGCAATCACTTCTATTCTCCATCGTTCTCTTCTTCTTCTTCAATGAGGCATGTCAATTACAGGTAAAATATTAGCTTCTGTGTGTTTTAAGTTGATTCATGTAATTGAGTCTTATGTGTTGAAGGCTTAGTTTAGGCTTTTTTTTTTTGTTTGAATTAGGGTTTTGATTGTTGATTTTCTCTGATTATGATTTTGATTTAGCGGAAAAGGATTGTTATTTTTGATGAATTTGGTGAAAATCTCCATCTGAGAGAGAACCCTTTTTGTTTGTTTGTAAAGAACTGTGAAAAAGATACAATCTTTTATTCTTTATAAAATTTTGAGGCTTTTTAATGTTTTCATATTCGTCTTCTTCAGTGAGACATGTCAATTACAGGTAAAATATGAGCTTCTGTGTGTTTTGAGTTGATTCTTGTAATTGAGTCTTATGTGTTGAAGGCTTAGTTTAGGCTTTTTTTTTTTGAATTAGGGTTTTGATTGTTGATTTTCTCTGATTATGATTTTGATTTAGCGGAAAAGGATTGTTATTTTTGATGAATTTGGTGAAAATCTCCATCTGAGAGAGAACCCTTTTTGTTTGTTTGTAAAGAACTGTGAAAAAGATACAATCTTTTTATTCTTTATAAAATTTTGAGGCTTTTTAATGTTTTCATATTCGTCTTCTTCAGTGAGACATGTCAATTACAGGTAAAATATGAGCTTCTGTGTGTTTTGAGTTGATTCTTGTAATTGAGTCTTATGTGTTGAAGGCTTAGTTTAGGCTTTTTGAATTAGGGTTTTGATTGTTGGTTTTCTCTGATTATGGTTTTGATTTAGGGGAAAAAGATTGGTATTCTTAATGAATTTGGTAAAAATCTCTATCTGAGACAGAACCCTTTTTGTTTGTTTTTTGTAAAGAACTGTGAAAAAGATACAATCTTTTATTCTTTGGAAAATTTTGAGTCTTTTGATGTTTTCATATTCGTCTTCTTCAGTGAGACATGTCAATTACAGGTAAAATATGAGCTTCTTGTAATTGTGTTGGAGGCTTAGTTTAGGCTTTTTGATTCAGGGTTTTGATTGTTGATTTTCTCTGATTATGTTTTTATTTGATCAGAAATGACGTTTTCTTGGTTAGATTTGGTAATGCGTTATGAATTTGGTGAAAATCTCCATCTGAGACAAAACCCTTTTTGTTTGTTTGTAAAGAACTGTGAAAAAGATAAATCTCCTATTTTTTGGAAAACCTTGAGGCTTTTGATGTTTTCATATTCGTCTTCTTAAGCGAGACATGTCAGTTACAGGTAAACATGAGCTTCTCTGTTTGAATTGATTCTTGGTTTTCTCTGGTTATGGTTTTAATTTGTTTTCTTGCCTTAGATTTGGTAACGCGTTACTTTGGATTAGTTTTGATGTAGGGGAAAAGTTTGTCGCAATTCTTAATGAATTGCGTTAAAATCTGCATCCGGAAAGAACCTTTATTTCTTTTTGTAAAGAATTGTGAAAAGATGAATCTTTTTTCATTGGGAAATTTTGAGACTTTTGATGTTTTCATATTCAGCTTGGTTCATCATTTTAGTAAGGAGCATGAGATTGGATGTGAATCTTAATGTGAATCTTAATGAGCTCATGAGCCATCTCTAAGAACTCGATCTTAGGTTTGTTGGTGTTGTGCTCTTTAAAAAATAACTTAGCCTGAACAAAATGCATTTTAACTTTCTTGCAGTTGTGGATCTTGTGGGTATGAACTGAACCTGAGCTCCACAAATCGAATCACATCTTCAATCGGATCAAAGTACGGGAAATCCATGAAGAGTGGAATCATATCGTTTTTCAACATTGACGAGGCAAGATTCAGTCAAGTCGATGAGTTCCAATGCATGCCTCACTTCTCCAGATATTCTTGGGGTTTGTTCAGACGCAGAACTAAACTTCTCTGTCGCAAATGTAATAACTATATTGGCAATGCTTCTGAGGAGAAGACTTCTGCGTACGCACTCGTAACACAAAACTCAGATTCGACATCACCCAGAAACGGTACTGTTAAGAAGTATGATATCAGGATTCGCTCGCTTCAACCTTCTTCTGCTGTGGCGTCATTGTGAGTATATAAACCCGCCGATATTGTACATCTTCAAAGTATAAAATTTAGATCTTCATGAAGTGTTTTGTGATATTCTAGAACATCTTAAGAGTATCAAATTTAGATCTTCACAAAGTGTTTTGTATCAGTCTTGGTGATGTTTTGATAAGGTGGGTTTGGCTTTTCAATTGTATAGTAACAACAATTTTCCTTTTGTTTCTGGGAGTTTTTTTTGAGGTGAAGTGAAATTTCACTTGCTCATGCTCATCATTTGTGTTTACCAATTTTATACAGAAAAAAGCTCTAGTGTCCAACAATCCAAATACTAAAAGTAAAATTTTAATTTCGAACGTATATTTTTCTCCCATCATTTTGTAATATCACTTCACTACATCAGTCTGCTGTTAAAATCCAAAACCTAACAAAGTCTTTGGATCACAAACTCAGAAATCGTATAGTAATAACAACAGATAGAGAATCACGCATGACTCTTGCGACTAATTTCCAGATGGTCTTCCATGTGCACCATTAGGACCTTGAGGATTATTATTACCAGTAGTACCTTCCTGTGATCCTCCAAACATCTGCATCATTGATCGTAATGCACCTGAAAACTCTTCGGGCATTTGATCCGCGACTCCGAGATCTATGTTGATATTTCCACCCACATGAATCTCAGGCTCATCCATACCATTTCTGTTACCATCTCCTCCCTCGTTATTGCGAGAATGATTTCCCGGGAATGTGTTTCCCGCCATGTTCATGAACATGCTCATCATGTCGGGGTTTAAAGGAATTGAGAACTGAGATGGTATCCCTTGGCCTCCTATTTCCGGAGGATTGTGTGCCGTGCTCGTATTCTGCTCTTCCAACACCACAAAATGTTAGATTCTTTAAATAGTTTCTCGTCTTATTTCTACTAATCCATGAGATGACTCAGAGGTCTGACTACCTGACTGTGTCTCTGTCGTTGCTGTTCTTCTCTTAGTTTTTGTTCAGCCACCTGTGTTTTGCAAAAATGTCAGAACCAGACTCTCGTGTAAGTTAAAGAACGATCACACTAAAGCAAAGAAATGTATTAGAAACAAAAAACCGACCCTGATATTTTCTTTCACAGATTCGTTATGGGGATCCAACTGCAAAGCTGCCATGAGTGTGATGAAAAAGGTTACACAGAATAAATGCTAGCTAACTTGAAGAAGCAAAGTTCTAGCCCTTTTTTACAGTAGTCGACCCTATGAGAGGGAATATGCTAACTAAACAAAGAAGTTCGGACTAATTCTAAGAACATATACATACCTTTCTTAAATCCTTTATTGATAGCATCCGCATACTTTCCTTGAGCATAATATGCCAACCCAAGACGACTGTACGCCTTACTATAATTTGGATCGATCTCAATTGATTTAAGACAGTCATTGATTGCTTCTGAGAACCTGTTGATCTGGGTATATGCCGCGGCCCTAATAATTGATTTTTTTTTAGCATCTAAGTAGATCATTGGACAAGTGAAAATATCTAAGTATGTCGGAACCAGATTATGCAGGAAGCACACCACCAAAGAGCTACAACCTTAAGCATCCAGATATATCAAGTTGAAGACTAATCACTCACCTGTTGCAGTAGAAAACAGCATTCTTATCCGAGAGTGCAATTGCAAAAGAATACAGCTCGATTGCATCCAGATAAAGCTGTGACTGCATGGCCTTGTTACCTAAGAGGAAGAGAATGTCACATAGAGGTAATAAGCACCGACAGATCTTCATTGATCTCACTATAAGGAAAAGGTTCCACTTATTTCGAAGAAATGGATTACATATTGTTACGACGAGACAACATAAAAAAGCTTCTCAGTATGACAATTATATTATAAGTTAGCAAGACAACACATGCAATCTCTGTTGCAAACACAAAACATCACAAGTACCTTGGCATTTCAGTGTTTCCGCCAAGTTTTTCACATCAACAGACTGGCATCCAGACTTTTCCATTTCCTGATATGCAGGAAAGAAACTTATTACCAAACTCATTACCATTTGAACTAAAACCGTCAATGAAATCAATAAGAAAAGCAAGCCTACGTTTATAGCATCATGAAATATCTTTGTTGCTTTTTCCAGCTGAGCAGGATCATCATCCCCGTCACGCGTGTTATTAAAATACCGTACTTTCTCAAGCGCACCAAGGAGTTGGGTAAAGAGTTCATCTCTAGAAGTTCCTGCAATGAGCAATTTCGACAATTAAACCAGAATAAGTTCAGCAGCAAGAAACCATACGGAATTTTCGAACCTCTAAAGCCACGTATTGACATTGTTGGCAACCACATTCCACTACAGTAACTGGGCACTCACATTGATCCAAATGAACATGAACCATGAATAAAGCAAACCACTAATTACCGGTAAAGAGAGGCTCTTTGCTTGCATCCACTGAGACATTAGAGTCAGGACCTGAGGAGGAACTAGGCTCATCTACTGTAACAACTCGATCAGCAACGAATGGTGCGGTTTCCACAAAACTAGGTGCGGTTTTGTTCAATGAACTGAACATATTGACAAGCGAAATGGGTTTCAACTTATAATCTCTTGTAGAATCTGAAGTAATTTTAAACGCTTCCTTTAAGCATTCTCTAGAAACCTCAAGCCCTTCTTCGTCAACACCTGGAGCAACCTCAACTACAAGAAAAACAAAAAAAAACCAAGCCCAAATTTCACGAAATCATTTCTCTCTCTAATCAAAATCTCCAAAGAGTTGTTTTGAAATGAAAATCGATGACGAAAGCATTTCCATCAGAGGAATTGGTATTCATTGTCTACGCAATCGTACAGGTAGTTTGAATAGATAGAGAGAGACAAAGAGAAAGTGATCGTGATTACCGGAATCTAGAAAATCCAAGAAAGAATGGACAATTTTCCGGCAGACTGGAGACTCCGTCGTTAGTTTCGCCATTGGAGAGGAACAGGGAGAAGAATCTGGAATTTCTTAATTTTCTGCGATTTGAGTGTTGTCGAGGAAGACAAATTGAAAAACCCGTTTGGAAACAGGGTTATAATAGTCCTGGTTTTAGCCGCTTCCCCTTCTTCGATTTTTTTTGCTTTTTTAAAAAAAATTTTGGTTATCTATATAGATTTTGAAATTTAAGAAAAAATAAATTTATATGAATTTTATAATATATCTAACTAATGATTATATATAGATATATAATTGTCAATCCGGACTAACATATCTACTTAACCCGTTTTACAATAAATTTAATATTATTCGGGTTAACCCGCAAAAACCTATAATCTTAAATTCATAACTCTAATACTATGGTTTTTGTAGTCAGTCCACAAACTCTAAAAAAAAATCAATTTTCTCGTGTCTAACTCTTTATAAAATTAGTAAAATATTTTTTCAAACTTTTGTTTTGATATATATTCAAATAAAATATAATAATCATAGTGAAAAATATTACAAAATCTTGAATATATGTTTGTCAATATGTATGTATTGATTATTATTTAATAGTATCATAATAATTAAGAAACTAAATAGTAAATAACTTATTTAATGGGAAATAAATACTTATACTTTCCATATTCTCATCAATAATTTTTAAAGACAATTATATCCTTTCCTATTTCAATTATCTTTTCTTATTTGCAATGGCATTTCATGTAATAACTTACAAAACAAAGTTCATTTTCAAAAATGTCTTCTTAAATAATATTATAAAAATAATGTGGTTATATCTAAAGGATGTTATTCAATCATGAATTTAAAGTTGATTCTTCAAGATTTAAGAATTTATGGGTGTGGATTCTAAAATTTATTCAATCTACGTTACAAAATTCAATAATTTACTACTTGTATATGAGAAAATGTTCTGAATCAGTCCCCAAACAAGCTCATCTACTTTCTATTTTATTAATTATATCGAACCAACTTTTAACAACTGCAACTACTCTTTCGAGCGGTGAGTTTTTTTGAATTTTCTAACTTCTTTATGAACTTTTCCGGTCTTTTTTTTGGTTCGCCTTTGCCTTGGCTGTAACCCCTTCCTCACCATCTAGCTTTCCTTCCACTATTTCTTTCATTTACCCATTCCCCAATTTTCGCAAAGGGTAAAACGGATTGGGACCTTCGTCCTTTGCATCATTGCTCCTTCTTCGTCCCTCCACAAAACTCCTCTACTAGTTTGGAGCTGGGTTCAACCCCCTTCTAAACTCGTGCCGCCTCAAAGAATTGTATTAATTCTTCTTACTGCTTTGTGCAACGATTTAACTACTTTCCTACCATAACTTCCTATCCTTCTGACTTGTTTCATATCTATTCTAAAAGTGGATTCTTTGTTGTCTACACAAGTTCTCATAGATACTCTCACAGCGAAAATGAGAAATGGACAATGGGAGGTGGGAGCTCGGAAAGGAGATTCCATGTTCGTATCCCAACCAGCGATAACCAGGAATTCATCGAGGAGAACAAGCTCACTATATAGGTAGAGTAACAAACCTTCTCATTCAATGGCCTAGACCCCTGGTCGATCTAATGCTCCAGCACTGGAATCTTGAAGACAGAGCCATAGGAAGAGAGCTCGATTATGAAACATTTTAGTTTCACATTGAGTCAAAAGAAGATCTTTACATAGTCTTGAACCGAGCCCCTTCCACTTTAAAAGGTGGATGTTCATTCTTTTAAGGTTGGCACCCATTGTCTTTGATTTCTTCCCTGCTATCATCCCATTATGGATAATGATCCAAGGCATCCCACTGCATTTCTGGATGATCACACCATCCAAACATTTGGTGCATAACTTGGCTTTGTCAAAGCCCAATGACAAATCATAGTAAGGATAAGTACACTCAACCACTAGAAGTAAAGATGCCTATTTTGCTACCAACAAGAAATTACAATCGTGGAGCTAGAGTACGAGAAGTTGAAAAACATTATTTTTCTACTTGTTCTTATCTCACAAGGAGAAAGACTGCTCGAAGAAGCCACTTGCAAGCAAGGATTCCATGTATCAATCAAAGTAAAACCCTACTCAAGATTGAGGAAGATAAGCGTAGACAATACCTCAGCAAAACTCGAAGGGATGAAAGCAGAGAAAGAGGCCGAAGAGGTAAAAGCAGAGATAGAGATTCCTATAGAACCCTTGCTTGAGGCAGTTCACAAGAGTTTATTAACAAAGGCTTCAACATAGAATTTAGGTGCATTAATTTCTCATATGAGATCAACTAACCACAAAAACTACAAGAGATAATATTATAATGTTGAACAGTAAAGTAGATCTCGTGCTTGCTCACCGAGGCACTCTCTTACCCTCCCCTAAAATAGCAAGAGACTCAAGGACTAGTCTTGATAGCCATGCTGGAATGGAAGAACATTGAGACGCATGTTGCCTCCCGTCAACCTCCACCTCCACCCGAAGGCAACATATGAATTAAAGGCATGACACAAACGCTTCTCATCCCAAATATGGTCCAACTCGACCGTTAAGGATAGATAGTTTCATCTCCCCACCTCAACTTTAACAAATCTTGTTTCTTAGAGAACAAATCAACGAGGTTGAGATTATTCGATAGCATCTGCTTAATCAAGGTGATTGGCGATGTATAAAATTTCTCAAGTAAAACCAAGCTCCTCTCGACGAGGTGTAGTAGGTGGAGAAGCAAGAATCTTTGAGCACCTTACAGATGTAAAAATCCACTATATGGGTGAGAATAATCAAGATTTTCTTGCAAAACTAGGGAGACTGGTCCCTCTTATCCCACTCTTGAACATAGGCTCGCGCTAGCATTCACCTTTTCCACTGTTTCTCTAGATCTCCCTCAATTGGGAGCAAGATTTTCGTTCGTATTGAAGAACCCCTTACTCAAATTACAGTGTCTATTCCCTCGTTGTCTTTGTCGAGGTACTCATAGCTCTCTTCAAGGAGCGAGCTCTAAGAACAAAACTCCACCAAGTCAAAACCAAGCACAAAGAACATGTATGTGTCGACAAATTAGCTTGTAATAAGGTTCAACCTACTGCCACTCAGGACTCTCAGCCAGCGGTGACGCCTCTTCCCTCCTATAGTAGGAGAAAATCCACAAAAAGTTTTTCTTTAGATCACCGCGAGCTGGAAGTGTCAAGGGCTTGGAAACACCCTTACGGTCCGACAACTCAAGGAAATCTTATTGGATTGTTTCCTTAAAATAATGTTTCTCATGGAAACCAAAAACTAAGACGTTAGGCTTTCCAAATCAACTTTACTCATGCATCCTAAAGGATTAAGTGGTGGGCTTGCTTTGTTTTGGAAGGAAGAGGTTGTCCTTGATGTACTAAACGCAAGTCCAAGCTTTATTGACACAATAGTTACATTCATCTAATCGTCCTTTTTTCTCACTTTCATCTATGGCGCTCCCCAAGTCGAAGACTGTGGGATCAAACCTCTGAGATAGGCAAGGACATAAATGAGGTGTGGTTACTCACCGGAGACTTCAATGACATTCTTGACGATTCTGAGAAAGTTGAAGGTACATTTCAAAGCGAGGTCTCATTTATCCACTTTCGAAGCTTCATCTCCCAAAACATGCTTTGTGATGTTCAACATTTCGAGAATAATCTCTCTTGGAGAGGTTGGGTGCATTCTCACCTCATTTAATCTTGATTGGATCGATCATAAACCAATCGTGCCTGGCAAAAATTGTTTGCCTTTGACCGGTGTGAGTATCTCCACTTTGAGAGATCATATCGACCTTTGATCACCTACCTCGATGTCTCGAAAAAAAGGAGAAACAACAGCTTACTGAGATTTGATAGACAGCTAAGGGAAAAAGAAGAAATCAGGCTGATTATCGAGGAAACATGGCGACACTCTAAAATCGAATCCGTATTCCAAGTTAGGCCGGTGCAGGAAAAGTATTATTCAATCGACTAAGGATTAGAACGAGTAGAAGATGAAGATCATAAAGGAAAATCAGGAAGCATTGGAAAGGGAACTCTCAGCTTCAACAGCGAATTAAACAGCCATCGATGCTATCACGATTCTCCTAACAGTGGCGTATCCAGAAGAGGATTTTTTTTGGAAAAAAAGGAGCCGTAATTAATGGATCCATGACGGTGATCGTAGTTCAGCATTATTCCATGCAGTCACCATAGCAGAAAAGCCATAAATAACCTCTTGGTTATTAAGGATGAGCTTGGCAAAACAGTTCACGAGGAGGAGAAATTTGCCCAAACTCTCTTCAATATTTTCAGCTCATCTTCTTCTCCACCTCCTGATACAAGCATGAGGTCGCTGGAACAAGCTCGAAGCTGTTGTAACAAGGCTTGTACTAAACAATTGGACTAAGGTCACTCCTTGTTTAGTACGGGATAAGATGGAAGCGAAATGGATTGATTAGAACCACAATAGATGTGAAAGTCTATTGATACTTCTAAGGGGTTTCCCCAAGCTCGGACTTAGCTCACGAGTCAAGAGAGAAAGAGTTTTTGGAATAACCAAAACAAACTTAAGCTATATTAATCAAAAGGTGAAAAACAAGAACTACAAGCATGGCATTATATAACCAAGTTCTCAAAAGAAACAAAAAGACAAAAACACATAAAACCTGCAAAAGAAAACAAAAGAAAAACACACAAATCCTGGAAAAGAAAACAAAAGAAAACACACAAAACTCAAGAAAATTCAAATGAGCCTAAAGGCTCCACTTAGGAGGATTTTAAGGGAGGTCTTGACTCTACTTTAAGTTCCACTTATTATGATTTGAATCTGCGACAATCCATCTTCTAGAAGTTTCCTAGGTGTCTCCCAAGCTCAGAGAAACCATGCTGAGGTGGGCTTCATGTTTGGGCTTCAACAGATCTCATATGACATTCACTACAAGAAAATGATGATATTGTGATGAAATTTTCCGTCACAATAACAAATATTTCGTCACAATAAAGACATTGTGACGTAAATGTGACGATTTGCAAACGGTTGCAATATGATCGTCACAAATGTTGTTTGGTAACAAAAGCGTCACAACATTGTGATGAAATTAAATAGTAATTATTTTGTCACAACGCGTGACGATACAAAATAGTAACAAAACTGTCTCAATTAGGAACTACTCATACTGTCATAAAACCGTCATAGTTTGCAACTATCATAGTGTCAGTTTCGTTAGTTAATATGACAAATTGTGGTCTCAAATCGTCACAATTGAGGACGGATAGACTGTCGCTAATTCGTCTTACTTTGTGACTATTTCACAGTCTCAACTCTGTCACGCCTTATTACTAAAACTTTGTCACAAATCTGTCTTACGTAGATACTGATTTCTTATCTCAAAGTTGTCATAATTATTTACTAAATTTTCGTTACAAATCCGTCTTAGTTAGCTACCGATTTTTCATCTCAAATTTGTTATGACTATTCACTAAATTATATTACGTTGTACTATTCTTTTTTTATTTCATTAAAAAAAAGTATAGAATCATAAAAACAATATAATAACTTAAACTAATAATCTGAAAAACTACCAAATAAATCATTCAAAATAAAACTGAAACATTCATAAAAATAGTCTAAACTTGAACATAAATAGAAAATGAAGCAACACCCTACATTAAAAACCAAATAAAAGCCAATTAAGTAGTACGAGCAACCAAACTATTCATGAGAGGTTGTGGCGAAGCAGAAGTCCTCCATTGCTTCGAGTCGTTTCTTGAAGAGTGCATTCTCATTACGACTCTTTTATAATTCAGTTTCAAGCTCTTCCATTCGACGAGTTAGTGTTCCAACTTCTTTATTAGCTTATGGGGGAACCGACGAAGCCTCTGAAGACATGAAAGCACCATTTTGGAGTGATCCAAGTCCAAATATATGACCTTGTTTTGATGGCTCAACGATCTACAAAAAAGCACGAGCACATGAACCAAACTTCAATCAATAATATTTAGAAGCACATAAACGAAAGATCTTTGTGTTTACAACTCATATCTGAATGTTAACAAATTAACAACCACAACAAAAGTATAAAATTTAAGGATTTAAGACGGTCTATTGTCAGATCTTTTGAACACAAGTTAATACTGCAGTGTTGTTTTTGAACCTGTTGCATATGAAAATAAAGTATTTACATCCATATATTGTTACATTATATAGTATATTCAAAAAGAAAAACAATACCATTTAGCACCATTCCTTCGAGATGGGTGGAGAATTCGAATATCACATACAAGTGCAATTTCTTCCATATGAATGCCCACCTACTATTGGTGGTCGAGTCATCTACAAAACCAAATCAATTAGTTTGCCAAAAATTCAACATGCATATATATACCAATAGCCGTGTACTTAGAGGCAGATTTATCAAGTAAAGAATTATTAGAAATACATAAAAAAAACTATAGCGTATTCATTTTCCAGGTCCAGACAGACTTAGCACATTTTTTTTTTATAATTTGAATGGTTTTAGTCCAAATAACATAACTTTGTTTGTCGAAATTTAGACGTATATACTTCAACTCCGTAGAATCAAACCGATCTAGATTTGACATTTTAGTCTTAATTCACAATTCACACGTCTACGCTCTTGGTTTGGTTAGAGACTCTCTCTCTCCAAATGACAAAATGACAAAAGGAATCGAAAATAAACCAATTTTTTTCTTTTTTTAATCGTTATCAACCATCAGAGGTGCTTAACAACTGGTCAAACATAATGGGCAATTGGATTCAACAAAACATTAAAATTGTTTTAGAACACGATTCAGAGAACTTTAAATAAGTAAATCCAAAGATCTTTAAAAAAAAATAGAAGTGGCCAAACACACGATTCAGAGCAATTAAAATAATTATATCCAAAGATGATTGAAAACTATTTTAGAATTGGCCAAGCACATGATTCAGAGCAACAAAAGATTGTAACAGAGAGTTTCAAGTAACATCTAACCTAGAAAATTTCAATGATTTAATGTAAATAAAAATCGAGAAATATAAGGGATTAAGGGATATGGCAAACAAACCTCGAAACGGCAACAAATATGATGAGAGGAAAAACTATACACAAAGAAACTGTTTCCGTGATAGTATTTTAGGGTTAATTTTGATGGTGACTTATGAAGTTATTTATATATTGGGGTAAGAGTTGATTACGTTTCAGTGGATATAATTAGTCACACCCCAAATTCTCGAAAGTTTTAAGGTCGTAATTAATAATTTTTAGATTGCGGCCTCTATTGCCTATTTTTTTGGGAAAATATTTGATTTACACAAAAAAATTTTGTTCTTTTTGGATAAAATTACGTAACTGAATTTACTAAAAAACAAAAATTAAAATTCCATGACACAAAATAAATTGCAAATCACGTTCCTCCTTATCTTTTTTCCATTCAGAATGATGATAACTTGATAAGTCCACCGTACTTACCATTTTCCCTTGTTCTTTACCATTTTCCTCAGAATTAAAATCCAACAATTTTATAGAAATATATACAACACATTATTATAAAATAAATTTATTAAGAATTTATAAAAGAAAAAAAAAATCTTACATGTTCTAGCAACCAGCTTGCAAATTTATTTTCTCTAAGCACAATTAGATCGTTTTTACTTATCCCAGGATTAGAAGTAGTCATGTTGTCATCATCTTCTCTTTGACTTTACATTGACTAAGAAGAAGACATCAACACAAAAGAATAATCAAGGCCTAATTAAGAACCAACCAGAAGCATAAAAATCATCTTCACCAAATCAATAGAGAAGATAATTGTATGATGACTCACCAAAATTAAGCATGAACAAACTACAGTTGTGACCGTTCAACCTCGAAAGAACAACTACAGAATCAACGTTAGGAACAAATTTGATTATGGTTTATCAAAAGCAAAGTTCTCTTTGTCGTTTGCTATATGTTTTGTTGGTCTCTTTCTTTCGAAAAAAAAGATATATACATTTACAACCAAATATATATATATATATATACACACATAATAAAACATATATTAATATAAAAAGGAAATCATAAATATTTCTTTTTCTCTCATTTTTGACATAGACTATTCCTTATCTATAAAAAAATAAGTTGTTATCGGAAAAAAATATAATAGAGATAATTATAAAAAAGCTAAGTACTATAGATCCTTCTTTTTCGTATAAAGATAATTTTTTTTTTTTTTTGATGAAATGTTGAATTTATTGATCATCGGAAGAAAATGTACAAGAAACAAGAATTGAGATACAGAAATTGGAAAGCTTTAAACAAATGGTACTGAACAATAGAGAGTATTACTACTTAGAGCTTAGTTGGAACGAAGTCCAAACCAGACTTGCATTAGTTTTCGAAGCCGTGGATTGTTTGAGATTTTTCTTGCTATGGCTTGTGACTCATTTTTATAGTATTTCATAAAAAATTATAACTGAATAAAATGTTAGTAATTTGGTCAAAAATAGCAACACACTTGCTACATATTTCTGTTACAATTTACAACATGTTTTTTTATCATCGAATCATACCAATTAGTGACTGGCAATTAGTCACTCTATCGTGACAAATTAAGACTTACTATTTTGTTACAAATTTGTCACAACGTTGCTACGACAAATGTGGTCACAGTTATGTCACGATTGTTACGCCATATATTTTCGTCACACTTATGTCACTATTTATTACAAAAATTGGTTACGAATTAGATTGTCACAATATTGTGACAAAACAACTACTAATTTGTGACATAAAAATTTGGTCACAATATCGTCTCTAATATGTCACAAATTTGTGACGAATAATTTATGTCTCAAAATTTTGTCACAATAACTCATTTTTTTTTGTAGTGATTTTCGGCTATAATTGGGTCCATCGGATACGTCTTCACTGTTGGGCCGTTACTGAGCGATTGGCTGGGCTGACTGGGGTGATCTTGGATGTTTTGGAAACTAGACTCAAAGATCTTTGCATCCATATGTGGTTCGCTTCTTGAATATTGTGAGCTGAAAGCGACACTTGTGAACATTTGCTTCAAATCGGAGCTCTCCAACGGGTTCAGGTGCACATCTTCAAACTGATCAAGCCTGATCAGTCCTTCATGATCCAGCTGCTTCATAAACATGTTGAAACTCTTTTCCAGACTCTTGCTCCTAGTTCTTGTCATTGGTCCGCTTGAGACGAGTGGTGCTTGAATGATTTGACTTGGTGGTTCGATGTCCTCATCACTCCCTCCCTCTTCAAGAGGTTTTGACCCCCAAACGTTGCCATCTGCATCAAAACTAGCCAAGTCAGAAACATTAAATGTTGTAGACACTTGATACTCACCGGGAAGTTCTAGCTTATAGGCGTTGTCATTGATCTTCTCCACGATTTTGAAAGGACCATCTCCGCGAGGTGAAAGCTTGGATTTCCGGTGACGAGGGAATCTTTCTGGCCTCATATGTAACCACACCCATTCTCCAACTTCAAAAGTAACTTTCTTCCTCCCCTTGTTGGCAGCTCTAACACGTTGTGCATTCGTCTTTTCAAGCTGTTCTTTAACCTTGAAGTGAAGCTTCTTAATGTTCTCGGCCCTCCTTTCTCCATCTAAATCCATAAACTCGGTTTGTGGCAAAGGTTTAAGATCCATAGGAGTGTTAGGATTGAATCCATAAACAACCTGAAAGGGAGACATATGAGTAGCACTGTGAACAACCCTATTGTAAGCAAACTCAACAAAAGGTAAAGCCTCAAGCCAAGTTTTGAGATTTCTCCCTATTGTAGCTCGGAGAAGTGTTCCGAGAGTGCGATTGACCACTTTGGTCTGACCGTCGGTTTGTGGATGGCAAGTGGTGGAGAATAGTAACTTTGTCCCTAGCTTCTTCCAGAGGGTTCTCCAAAAGTGACTAAGAAATTTGGTGTCCCTATCCGAAACAATTGTCCTTGGTATCNCTTCTCCACGATTTTGAAAGGACCATCTCCGCGAGGTGAAAGCTTGGATTTCCGGTGACGAGGGAATCTTTCTGGCCTCATATGTAACCACACCCATTCTCCAACTTCAAAAGTAACTTTCTTCCTCCCCTTGTTGGCAGCTCTAACACGTTGTGCATTCGTCTTTTCAAGCTGTTCTTTAACCTTGAAGTGAAGCTTCTTAATGTTCTCGGCCCTCCTTTCTCCATCTAAATCCATAAACTCGGTTTGTGGCAAAGGTTTAAGATCCATAGGAGTGTTAGGATTGAATCCATAAACAACCTGAAAGGGAGACATATGAGTAGCACTGTGAACAACCCTATTGTAAGCAAACTCAACAAAAGGTAAAGCCTCAAGCCAAGTTTTGAGATTTCTCCCTATTGTAGCTCGGAGAAGTGTTCCGAGAGTGCGATTGACCACTTTGGTCTGACCGTCGGTTTGTGGATGGCAAGTGGTGGAGAATAGTAACTATGTCCCTAGCTTCTTCCAGAGGGTTCTCCAAAAGTGACTAAGAAATTTGGTGTCCCTATCCGAAACAATTGTCCTTGGTATCCCATGTAGCTTCACCACTTCCTTAAAGAAGAGATATGCGGTTTGCGTTGCATCATTCGTTTTGGCACATGGAATGAAATGCGCCATCTTTGAAAACCTATCAACCACCACAAAGATGGAGTCCTAGACAAGTCAATCCACGGTGAAGTAGGGTTGAACCCTAGACTTGGCTTTCTTGAAAGTGATACGTCTTGCACAGAAAGTTTCCACTGATTTCTTAAGGCGTGGCCAAAAGAAATGCTCTTTAAGCATAACAAGAGTCTTTTCCACGCCAAAATGTCCCATTAGTCCACCACCATGTGCTTCTCGGACTATAACTATCTGCAAAATTAATCAGGGTCAGCTTCATACAAAGGAGTAATCATTTCAAAACCAAGAACCTTTGCATCCATGGTAGTAATGAGCGCATGTCGTCTTGAAAGTGCGTCGGCTACCACATTGTCTTTTCCTTTCTTGTATTTGATGATGTAAGGAAATGTTTCTATGAACTCCAGCCACTTGGCATGCCTCTTCTTGAGATTAGTTTGTCCCCTAAGATGTTTTAAAGTCTCATGATCCGTGCGGATCACGCATTCCTTTGCTAGTAGATATTGTTGCCACGTTTCCATGGCTCGGACTAAGGCGTACTGCTCCTTATCATATGTAGGATAGTTGAGGGTGGCACCATTGAGTTTCTCACTGAAATAGGCTACTGGTTTGCCACCTTGAGTAAGAACAGCTTCAATCCCTAAACCTGATGCATCACACTCAATTTCAAACGTTTTAGTAAAATCATGTAAAATTAAAACCAGAGCATTAGTTAACCGATCCTTGAGGCTGTTGAAAGCCTGTTCTTGAGCTTCTTCCCACTTGAATCCCACGTCCTTCTTGATGACAACCGTGAGAGGCGCATCAAGGGTGCTAAAATCCTTCACAAAACTCCTATAAAAGCTCGCCAATCCGTGGAAGCTTCTTACATGGCTAATGCTCGTTGGTGTCGGCCATTCTTGGATAGCCTTGATCTTCTCTTGATCAACTCTCAGACCCTGTGAACTCACAATAAAGCCTAAAAACACAAGCTCATTAGTACAAAATGTGGACTTCTTGAGGTTGGCATAAAGACCTTCCCTTTGAAGTGTTTGAAGCACTTGTTCTAAATGATAGATATGTTCAGCAAATGTAGGGCTATAGACGAGTATATCATCAAAGTATATCACTACAAACTTACTGAGGTAAGGCCTTAAAACTTGGTTTATAAGCCTCATGAAGGTGCTCGGTGCATTGGTGAGTCCGAATGGCATAACTAACCACTCGTATAGACCTTGCTTGGTCTTGAAAGCAGTTTTCCACTCATCACCTTCTTTCATTCTTACTTGATGATACCCACTCCTAAGATCAATCTTAGAAAACACATTAGAACCAGAAAGTTCATCAAGCATATCATCTAACCTTGGAATCGGATGTCGGTATTTGATGGTTATATTGTTGATAGCTCGACAATCTACACACATCCGCCAAGTTCTATCCTTCTTTGGCACCAAAAGGACAGGTACATCACACTGACTAAGTCTCTCACGCACATGGCCTTTGTCCATGAGTTCCTTCACTTGCTTCTCTAACTCCTTAGCTTCTTCCGGATTGACTCGGTAAGCGGCTCGGGTAGGCAAGGGTGCACCGGGAACAAAATCTATTTGATGCTCAATTCCTCTTATGGGAGGTAGACCAGGGGGTATCTCATCGGAAAATGTCTCACCAAACCGATCCAAAAGGTCTATAACTTCTGTGGGAAGTTGTTGCTTCAATGCGCTAGAACCTGCACTTAAAGCTTCCTTAAAGATCATGACTAATACCGGTTCTTTAGTGATAAGACTAGGTTTGATTAACAAGTTACTCTTGGTAGAAGTTTCCTTCTCCTTGAGCATTTTCATTTGAATTTCATGCACTTATGGTGGTTTAAGAGGCGTTAAATTATATTTCTTTTTGTCATGGACAAAAGAGTACATGTTGCTACGCCCTTGGTGAATGGTGTCCTTATCAAACTGCCAAGGTCTACCAAGAAGAAGGTGGCAAGTTTGCATAGGAACCACGTCACACAAGACTTGATCTGAGTACTTTCCCACATTGAATGGTACTAGTACTTGATCCGTGATCCTCAACTCAGCCTTATCATTAAGCCATCTTAGCTTATATGGATGAGGATGTTTAGTCCTTTCGAGACTGAGTTTTGTGACCATATAGTCACTTGCAACATTGGTACACGAACCTCCATCGATAATAAGGTTACATACCTTGTTTCGGACGGCACATCTAGTATGGAAGATGTTCTCTCTTTGGGCAGTCTCATCAGGATGAACCGTGAGGTTCAAGGCACGCCTTATGACAAGAAACTCTCCATACTCTGGTTCACAATCTACTTCTTCCGAGTCTAGCTCTATCATTTCAACATCGTCCTCATCTTGAGACTCGTAATCACCCGCGGTCGTGATGATCATCAATCGTTGATTCGGGCATTCTCTAGCCATGTATCCCCTGCCTTGACACCTAAAACAAGTAATGTCACGTGCTCTTGAAGTGCTAGGGTTAGAAGACTTACCTTGTATAGGCTCATGTGCCTTAGGTTTGAACCGTGAGTCGAGCGCTACGGTTTTGCCCTTATCGGCGGGCTTAGGTTGAAAGGGTTGGAAAGATGGTTGCTTAGAGCGAGTCGGATCCCAAGGTTGGTTACTCCTAGCTCGGCTGGTGGTAGTAGACTTCTTCTTGAGGTGTTGTTCCGCTTGAATGACGTGGTGCAAAATGTCCTTTAAGTCGTGGTAGGGAAGTCTTTCCACTTTATGGCTTAGCCTCTCATTCAACCCATCTAAGAACTGAGACATGAGGGTTTCAGCATCCTCATCAAGCTCTAGACGGTTCCTTAGGTGCTCAAATTCTTCAAAATACTCTTCCACACTCCTAGTTCCTTGTGTGAGCTTCCGGAACTTCTTTTGAAGGTCTCGGTGATAGTAGGCGGGCACGTATCTTGCCTCCATAAGTTGCCTCATCTCTCTCCAAGTACCTACTTGAGGTGTTTGACTCCTCATTCGATCGGAAACCTCACGATCCCACCAAGAAAGGGCGTGATCCGTGAGTTGAGCTACAGCTAGGGCTAGCCTCTTTTGCTCGTTGTAGTCGTAGTAGGTAAAAATGTGCTCCATTCTTTGCTCCCATTCCAAGTATGCTTCAGGGTCGACAAGTCCCGCAAAGGTAGGGGCTTTGAGCTTCATGTCCATGGTCCTTTGCCTCGGATAGTCGTCTTCTTCATCTTCTTCGACCGGGTTTCTTTGACCTCTCCTCCTCCTAGGAGGCTGTTGTGGGTCTCCTTCTGCCTCGTGGTCATGGTGTAAACCTTCACCATTAGCGTGTGGTCCAAGGTGTTGTCTAGCTTGGTTGTTAGCTCGAGGTTGTTCGACTTGTCCCAACCTTTGGTCCATTGTTTGTAGTTGTTGTTGAATGGCTTGCAACATCTGCATCACGACTGTATTATCGTCTANNTCGATCTCCCATGTTACCTAAAAGGAGTAAATACAAAAGTATCAAACTTCTTTTAAACGGTAACAAAGATTAAGCCAAAAAAAGTAATGATTTAACTAACAATAAAACCGAATTTAAAACTCAATCCTAAACACTACAATTATCTAAATAAATTTAGAAAGTGGAAGTACATTCTTATATTTTCGTTTTTAGTTTATGACACTGAAATAATGTTAACAAAATTTCAAACAAAATAAGAAACAAATGCAAACGATGAATTTTTTTTTTTTTTTTTTTTTGAAAGGAAGAATACGAAAACAAAAAAATAAGAACTAAAGAAACAAGAACTAAAACAACACAACCTTGTAGTTCAGGAACTTCAGCTCTGATACCAAAAATGATACAAGCATGAGGTCGCTGGAACAAGCTCGAAGTTGTTGTAACAAGGCTTGTACTAAACAATTGGACTAACGTCACTCCTTGTTTAGTACGTGATAAGATGGAAGCGAAATGGATTGATTTGAACCACCATAGATGTGAAAGTCTATTGATACTTCTAAGGGGTTTCCCCAAGCTCGGACTTAGCTCACAAGTCAAGAGAGAAAGAGTTTTTGGAATAACAAAAACAAACTTAAGCTTTATTAATCAAAAAGTGAAAAACAAGAACTACAAGCATGGCATTATATAGCCAAATTCTCAACAGAAACAAAGAGACAAAAACACATAAAACCTGCAAAATAAAATAAAAGAAAAACACACAAATCCTGGAAAAGAAAACACACAAAACTCAAGAAAATTCAAATGAGCCTAAAAACTCCACTTAGGAGGATTTTAAGGGAGGTCTTGACTCTACTTTAAGTTCCACTTATTATGATTTGAATCTGCGACAATCCATCTTCCAGAAGCTTCCTAGGTGTCTCCCAAGCTCAGAGAAACCATGCTGAGGTGGGCTTCATGTTTGGGCTTCAACAGATCCCATATGACATTTTCGGCTATGATTGGATCCATCGGATACGTCTTCACTGTTGGGCCGTTACTGAGCAATTGGCTGGGCTGACTGGGGTGATCTTGGATGTTTTGGAAACTAAACTCAAAGATCTTTGCATCCATATGTGGTTCGCTTCCTGAAGTGCCGTGAGCTGAAAGTGACACTTGATTGAACATTTGCTTCAAATCGAAGCTCTCCAACGGGTTCAGGTGCACATCTTCAAACTGATCAAGCCTGATCAGTCCTTCATGATCCAGCTGCTTCATAAACATGTTGAACCTCTTTTCCAGACTCTTGCTCCTAGTTCTTGTCATTGGTCCGCTTGAGACGAGTGGTGCTTGAATGATTTGACTTGGTGGTTCGATGTCCTCATCACCTACCTCCAGCAGGAATCTCGAAGTTGTTTAGGAAGCCAATCAGCAAGGTATTACTAGTCAGATGAATGATGCTCTTATCGCCTTACCCGAGAATGAGATTCATGAAGCGGTTTTTGCTATAATGCGGATAAGACACCCGATTGTGGATGCAAGATGATCTGGTTCCACAATATTAATTTGATATTGGGTTTAAAGCATTCATATTATGAGGAATTCTCGAAAGAGATGGGTAATGAAAATAAAAGAAATCTGAAGATAGTAAAATCGGAATTTTATTGATGAATTTGGTGATAAGAGTACAAGAGTTTTTGTTATAGTCTCAAGATAAAAAAAGATGGATCTCTCGTTATGTCAATCCTTTCTCCCTATATGCTCGC
The DNA here is from genome assembly GCA_002933915.1 of Eutrema heterophyllum. Classification (NCBI taxonomy): domain Eukaryota; kingdom Viridiplantae; phylum Streptophyta; class Magnoliopsida; order Brassicales; family Brassicaceae; genus Eutrema; species Eutrema heterophyllum. The sequence continues at coordinate 135,428 of PKMM01053202.1, forward strand.
GGCTCCTTGTTTCTGACGTCTTTTTGTGGTCAAATCTTATCAATTATGTTGAAATGAGCAAGATTCTTTTGTTTTAATTACGTCGAGTTTGAACTCCCCGAGCTCGCTGTGGATGGGCTTCTTGATGGGCCTTGATATACCTGCTTTTTGTTTTAATTTTTACATATTTTTTATACGGTTTTTATATTATTATCTAATATTTTCTAATGGTTTTATGGCCTAATATGTACTTCTACCGGGTTACGGGATAATTTTTGTTGGATGGTTATTGTTTAGATTTGATATTCTAAAGAGATTTCATGTTATTATTCATGTAATATATCTTTGGTGCAAAAGTTACTACGTCGTCGTGCTCTTGCACAACACTTAAAGGATTCTGATATTAGTGTAGAATTGAGAAGAGCCGATATGGCTTTGAGTGAAGCATTTGGGAATGCAGACCCTTTGTTACCAAGAGAAGATGCAATTATTGAAGCAAGAAGACAAGATTTTCATCTTTGTTATTTTTGCATCATTTAGATCTAGGGACATGTTTTTTAGTGCTTATCAGAGACATTTCACTGCAAACAAAATAATTGCAAAGGTTATTGTCAACAAAAGGAAATAGAAACTAAATAAACTTATAACATAGCAGAAAATAAGCGAATATAAACAAGACTAAAAAAGTGAACAATATTAATATTAATATACAATACTAGAAAGCAAAACAAGTCAATAATAATCCTCATCCCATAATTCTAGCAACAATTTGAAAAACAATTTGAAAAATGGAACCAGATGTTTTCTTAGAAGAATTATTTTTAGCTTTAGCTTTCAAACGAGCCTTTTACCTTCATTTCCTATTTGAAAGATACTTTTTTAGTAAAAGCCGAACCAATCAGATGACGATCAATGTCTCCTCACCATAGTTTATTCTTCAAATTCAATTCAACATCATTTTATCATCATAATCATTGATTATTAATCAACAATCAATAAGATTAGAGATCCAACCAATTACCAGTACAAAATAAAGAAGAAGAAGATAATTATGATAAAAAAAACTTTCTGAATCAGATGTAGATGCAATTCAGTGACAAAAATCTGAGTGATGTAGTGGCAAAAGTTTTTGTCGACGGAGACTACTCAATGCTTAGGGCGATAGTGATTGAAAGACGAAAGAAATGTTTTTTTCTTAACATCAAAGAAAAATATTAAGTTTCTAATGTGTCGAGATGTAAAACAAAAAAATAAACAAAATTACAAAAAGGAAAAATAGGCATCCAGAATCACTTGAACCGGAGATATGAGAGACACGTATACTTGACCATCTATGCTACACAATTTTTGAAAATGTGGCCCATTTTTTCTTATAATATGGAGAATAAGGTGGTCTAATGCAAATGCTTTACATGCTTTGAGGGACGGACATGATTAGGACTTATCAGAATATTCATGAGGTATACATTGCACGTTGAGTATTCGGTGCACTTAGATGTATACGGTGCATTTAGATATACAATGCACTCAGAAGTACACAATGTATTTAGAGGTATCGTGCATTTAGAGGTATACAAAGCACTATGACATTATATGTAGATTAAACGAAACACAAGCATAAGTCAATTATGATAATACGATCATATGACATACATCAATAAATCATTTACAATGATAGATAAATTCAATCTGTCAAACGAGCATAATAATTTTTGATGATGTAATATTATATGTTTAATAATTTTACCAGGAATATGTGATCAGATCTAAATAATATGATGGATAATTAGTACTTATCTCGATGGAGATCGGAGACAGAAACATCATCGGATAACGTCAGCTAGAGATTTTGGCAAAGATTTATGTTTGCTCAATGGGCTCTGGTTTTATACTGATAATGTGTTGTTAATAAAGAGAAATATAGAGAATTGTTGTTATCTTATTCCAAATGTCCAAAAATATATATAGCTTAGCTTCAAGAATAAATACTATAGAATATTCTAAAAACTGAATTTATAATGGACATCCATGTAATAATTCGTAATACAAAGTTGATTCATTTTTAAGGGAGATTATGTGAAATGACAAATTAAGTAGTGGAAATTAAGAGAATGGCAAGGAAAAAATATATTGGCTATGCTATTCTATATATTTTATGTACGATATGCCATTTTACCCTTGCTACATCATGCACCACGATATTTGATTTTTTTCCTTTCCACTACAAGAAAACAGCATCATTGCAACAGCATTTTACGACGGAATTAAATCGATGTAAAGTACCAACAAATTTGCATCGACATACAACGAAAAATATTTTCGATGTAAATTCGTCGTAATATAAGGATGGTTTTGCATCGATTTTACGACGATGCTAAAAATCGTCGTAAAATCGATATAAAATTACATCGAAATTATGATGAATATTATTTTTGCAAATTTCGTTGTAAATTCGATGGTAATTTACATCAAATTTACGACGATCAATAATCGATGTAAATTAACGAATTTCACGTCGAATATGAAAGTTTGGTATAACACGTTTTCTTATAGGTTCACCTAATAATTTACATCGAATCTGGTCGTCGTAAAGTAGTCGTAATTTCAATGTAAAATCGTTGTAAAATTATTTCAATGGTAAAACGTTGTAAATTTCCGTTGCAAAGTCGTTGGTAAATCTGGAAAAATTTCTAGAAATACATCCTAACTTCAAACGAAATTCTACAAAAAAAAACCAACACCTTAAAAAAACACTGTACAATCATTTTTTTTAAAATGTCTATGTACGATCTACGAAGATGGATGTATACACAAAAAGATTCGGAGGGAGTGTTGACAAAAGAATTCAAAAAGGGGCTTGAAATATTCATGAATCAAGCCGTAAATATGCAAACAACCTTGGAAAGCGGTAAGATGTTCTGTCCTTGTCGTAAATGCAAGAATACGATATATATTCTTATTGAGACAGTGTATAATCATTTACTAAATAGAGGGTTTACACCGCAATATTTTGTTTGGTATCAACATGGAGAGAGTTTTGAAAGGAATCAAGCTGCTAGTAGTAGTAATTATCAAGGTCATGTAGATTTTGATGAATCAAATAATCAGGATAATTATCATCATGATCAACATCAATTTGATCAGGGTCAAGATCATGATAGGATGCATGTCATGGTTACTGATGCATTTCATGAAAAAATGCTGATAATAGTGTTGAGGAACCCAACGTAGATGCAAAACGATTTATGATATGCTAGACGCTGTAAATCAGCCACTCTACGATGGATGTAGAGAAGGACAATCTAAATTGTCGTTAGCAGCTAGGATGATGACAATATAAAATTGATCATAAATTAGCTGAGTCCTAATCCAATCGTCGTAATATCGTCGTAATACTTAAACCATAAATTGTGAATCTGATTATAGGGTTGATTATATGTTGTGTAGGATTGGTTTTTCATCGTTTATCTTTTTAATTAAGTTCTACTCATTGTATACAAAAAATTGAGTTTTCACAAAAATCAATAACATTATATACTTCATGCATGTTATGGATATACTTATAAAAACAAAGGTTATACATTATTATGTAAGATAAAGAAGTTTTCAAAAAATTAGATTTAATCGTCGTTATTGAATTTGTTGTTTACTATGAAAAGTCTTGGATACACAAATATACTATGTTGATACTTATAACACTTTTTAAATATTGGTTGAAATTTTGGTGTGGGAAAATTCATATTGGTTGAATTTTTTGTTAAAATTTTACGACGGATTCACATCGAATCCGTCGTAATTTCGATTGTAAATTACATCGGAATTACGATGGCCACAAACTCTATATATACGAGCCCAAATTTCTTCCTTCGACCTCATTCTCTCACAATTAATCCCTCTCTCTCTCTCTGTCTACAAGCTCCAACATCTCTCTAAAAGGTAATTTTCTTTTTGTCAATTAAGTTAGATATGATTAGAAATTAGGATTGGAAATTAGTTAGGATTGGAAATTATAGTCTAGGATGATTGAAATGCGAATTTTAGAATTAGAATAGACGTGGTAATTTGTAAAATTCATTAATTTAGTTACTAATTAATTTTTTTTTTTATGTTAGATGCCGCGCCGCAAATCGCATTATGTTCAGTTTCTGAGAGACCAGGGCGAGTCGGGACCGAGTACGGTCCCGTCATCTTATGCCACCAAAACCGATGTTCTAGATTCTGCGGGGACTCAGTCCGCAACACCGCAGCCGCGTCCACCTGCACCAGCAGCACCTCGACCCATGTTGCCATATGCGCAATACACGGTCGAAGATCTTTTGCAACAGCCAGGTCATGACGGTTTAAAGCGGTTAGATCCGCAACGGCCGCCGGGAACATTTTGGTACGTTTTCTCAAAAAAATTTCCTTTTTGTAATTAATTTATTTTATTTACTAATAATTATAGTTTTATTTCTCAGGTTTGGCCTCGATATCTGTGTCGGACGGAGTGTCTGACACCATTAAATGTTTCTTCGTCGAGCCTCATTACAATTAGGGTGCGGTCTCAGACGACATTTGCATGACATCATTCAAATGTTTTACAGTAAATTTGTTTTTTCTCAATTAATTATTTCTATTTAACTAACTATTTTTGATCGTTTCTATTTTTTTTTGTTTTTTTTTTCTTATAGCAAAAATGTGAAGACGAAGTTTAAAGGCAAAGTGATATATCATGGTTTTTACCCGTTTTTGACCATGATATAAGTCCTTTTTATTCAGTCTTTCTAGTGTTTTTGGAGTCTTTTCAGGTTTTTAGTACGTTTGAAGCATAATTGGAGATATTGAAGTATTCTGGAGCTTTTTGGAGCAAAACAGAGATCATGTAGCTGAGAATGTAACGCCCGCGTTCCGGAATAATTGATTATTGGGGGAAATAATTAATTCGGGTTTGTTCCGGGGTAGTATCGATCGATACTAGCCTTGTATCAATCGATACCTGTCGGGGGTAGTATCGATCGATACTGGCCTGTATCGGTCGATACCAGTCGGGGTTTCCTTATTGTCTTCTTTTTCTTCTCTTCTTACGGGGGATAAACCATTCTTTTGGGAAAAATCAGAATTGGTCGTGAGAGAGAGAGAGAGGGAGAGAGAGAAAGGGAAAGAAGAGCTTGGTGAAGCTTGGATCTTGCGAGATCAAGAGAGTTTGAGCTTGGAGAGAAGCTTGAAGAAGAGGTTGGAAGAGCTTGGTTTTGGCGTGAGCTAAGGGGGAAGAGAGGGAGGTCTTCTAGAGCTCGATCCATTCTATCTAAGGTGAGTTGTGACCAAAGGTTAGCAATTAAGCTGGTGTGGTGCTTTGTTAAGCTTGATTGATGAATTTTGTGGTTTGTGTGGGCGATTTCTGGGTTTAGATTTCGTGAAGGTTGTGAGTCGCAGGGGAGTATCGATCGATACCATGGGTGTATCGATCGATACCAGTCCCTTGTCGGTAGGCTTGTGTTGTTTCAGTATCGATCGATACCAGTCGTGTTGTTTCAGTATTGATCGATACCAGTCCCTTGTCGTTAGACGCGTGTTGTTTTAGTATCGATCGATACCAGTCGTTGGTTATGCCTTGAAAGCGTGTTGTGTGTTTACTTTTCAGGCTGTGTGTTTAGCTTCTCTTGGAGTAGAATTGCTAGGCGTTGGTTTAGTTTTTCATGGGATTGAATTGCTATTTGTGCTGGAAGTTTTAATTGGTGTTAATTAATTCTTCGTGTTGTAAATTGCTAATTGTTGTGCTTGTTGGTAGCCTGTTGTTGGGAGGATCAATCTCACTCAGCGTTTGGTTAGCCAAATGCTGATGCATCACTTTTGTCGATGCAGGTAAAGATAAAGCGTGATCGTGGAATCGAGGCAGTGAAGAGGGGATGACTAGGACTCGGGGTTTTTGTTGTTTTTGTTGTTGCTTTAGCTGTTATATAACTGTTAGCTTGTGTAAGCTGTAGAACTTGTTCTTGTGTTGTTTTAAAAAAAAAAAAAAAGGTTGGGCCGTTTCAGAGAAGGTCGATTTGGAGCCCGAGTATCGACCGATACCACTTATGGTATCGATCGATACCGACTGCAGAGAAACAAGAGTCGCGACTTTTCTGAAGTTTGAAGAAACTGCTCCTTGGTCCAGAAGACTTTAATAATTAGAATAAGCCCCAAAACGTGTTTTAGGATTATAATTAGGTTTTTCAGCCACTTTTGTTGGCTACACTTTATTCTATTCTGGTTTTTGTTGAGAGAGCTTTTGAGGGAGACAAGTCTGAACTTTGTTCGTCAGAGAGAAGATTTCGAACCCTTGTTTTACTCTATTCTTATTTTATTTATTGAAATATTATTCAGTCATGTTGCTTTCTTTAATCTCCATGTCTGAGTAGTTTTCTTTTAGGTTTAGGGTTCTCATAAAGGATTTCTTGAATGTTAGATAGATCGATTTATTAGGATTCATAATCAATTAAGTTCTTCACCATAGGTTGTTCTTAGTGCTAATTCTAGCTTGATCACCTAGAACTTAGATCTTAGGTTAATCAATTAGACACGAAAGTGTGATTGGAAACCTGACAGAACCTAGGGTGAGAAAAATAACTATCTGCAAAGAAATTTGGTTTAGTTGTTTTGTGAACATATCAAACATGAACTCTAAAGCTGGTTTAGATCTTTAGGATTTGGAAAAAAATTTGGAATTCTAGAGTTTAGACCTAGATAATTCTCGCAACGAAAGTTGGTTGATTATAACTTAGTGATTTGAGTGCAAAAACCGTGCTTAATCTGAATCCTGATTTATTGTTTTGTCTGCATTCTCTGATTTCGTGAGAGATACCCTGAACCTAGTTTTTCCATTGAATTTACAACTCACTTGATATCTTAGTTGTTTTCTGTTTAATCGATTGACTTAGCTTAATTCAATTCTTGCAATCTATTGAGTGATATCTTGAGTCTTTGTGGTTCGACCCATAACTTACTGCAACTACTGCTTTAGTACTTTAGGGTATTATATTTGAGCATATCAAATTTTGGCGCCGTTGCCGGAGACTCTAATTTCACCATCAGATTTTAGCGGAGAATTTTGACTAAGTCCGACGGTATCGATCGATACTGCCTAGTATCGGTCAATACTCGCCGTTTTAGCTTGTTTTAATTTTTTCGATTTGTGTCACTTACGTCTCTTGACTTTTGTGTTTCAGGTGTATGCCTAAACGCGAAACCAGGAGAAACAAGAGCACACAGTTGACTAATCTATCCAACAAGGAGCTAGGTGACTTAGAGCGCACGATCAGGAAGCAGAAGAAACAAGCAGAGATGAACAATCAAGTTGTGTTGAATCGTGACGAGGCTGGAGTTTCGAGGGACCATGATGGTAACTTGCGCAATGAGGCTGGACAGCGACTTGATGGAGAGGGAAACATCATAATCCCTCCAGTAGCTGTCGATGAGAATGCTGCGCAGGCTGCGCGCAACAACGAGGTGAATCATGGGAATGCTGTGGTTAATCGTGCTATGACCCTTGGAGAGTACAACAGACCAGATCAGTTATATGCCAATAGGTCTGCGATTCGTATTCCCACCTTTCAGAGGAATGACTTTGAGCTGAAGCCTGCATACTACACACTTGTGAGTCAGCACCTTTTCATGGTCTTTCTCATGAGCATCCCATGGATCACATTGAGAGGTTCGAGGACTTGGTCACTAGCATCAAGTACAATGGAGTTCCCAATGAGTTCCTTTTCTGTAAGCTTTTCCCATACTCTCTTGGTGGGGATGCAGCTTACCGGCTGAAGCAGTTGCCTCCGGGATCGCTGACTACTTGGGCAGAGACGAAGAACGCGTTTCTGAACAACTTCTATGATGATGCGAGATCCGAGGAGCTGAGGAACAAGATCTCCAAATTTTCTCAGGGAGCGACAGAAGCTTTTAAAGCCGCTTGGGCGAGGTTCAGATCATATCAGAGAGATTGCCCGCATCACGGGTTTACTCAGGTTCAGTTGATGGGTATCTTCTTCAGAGGAATCGATTAGAGGTATCAGATGGCTCTGGATGCTGCGAGCAATGAGAATTTCAACACAAGATATCCCGAAGATGCTTATATGCTGATTGAGAACTTGGCGTCTAGCAATAGACCAAGAATGCAGATTTTGAGCGGAAGAGGCTGAATGGGAGCATTGATGGGTCGTAGATTGCTGAGGTGCATGCGAAGCTGGATTCGGTGCATAATTTGTTGATGGGCAAGCAGCAGAAGGCTGTTCACTTTGCTGATGAGGTCGAGAATGTTGATGAGGAGGAAGCAGGGGATGTTAATTACATTGGAGGTGCTGGTTTTCAAAATCAGCGATATCAGTATAACAACAACCGATGCTTCACCAACAATGCTCAGCGAGGAGGATTCAAGTCTGATTTCAAGCCCTCAGGTTTTGGAGCAAATACATTTGCCCAGAAACCAATGCAGAGCAGCGATTACAGGCGTGCCTATGGGAGTTCGTCCTATCAATCTCCACCGCCCAAGACTCAAGAGAGCAGGGTCGAGTCTATGCTCGAACAGTTTCTCGAGGGACAGCAGAAGATGACAGTGGATTTCAATGGGAAGATGGATGCTATGTACACATACCTAAATGGAAAGATTGAAGCCTTTAGCATTCATCAGAAGAGGCTGGAAACTCAAGTCGCTCAGACCGCATATGCTGTGAAGAGACATGAAGGTTTTCTTCCAGGAAAAACAGTGAATCCAAGGGAACATGTTAATGCCATCACCTTGAGAAGTGGAAAAGAGGTCAGTACAGGAGTGAAGAAGACCTCTACTTCAGAGAATTTCGTCATTCTTGCTGAAGATGACGACGATGAGGCTCTCAAAATCGCCCTAGTATCGATCGATACCAGCCATCATCGGTCGTTACCCGTCCAAGGATCTGCCAAAGACGTTTCGAAACAACAAGCATCGACCGACACCAGCCAGTGTCGATCAACACCAGTGCAGTTTCACGGGACATCTCAAGCCCTCGTGTGTCGATCGATACCAATCCTGTATCGATCGACATTGACCCTGAAGTCTAGAAACAACCCAAGTTGAGTACAGGAAGAGTCTATACGCCCAAGATACCTTTCCCTCGACTTCCTAGGAAGACCAAGAAGGAAGTGGAAGACTCCAGATGCAAGGCGATGCTAGATAAGTTGATTGTTGAGCTTCCTTTTGTCGATGCTATCAAGACTTCACCAGCCTTCATGAGATATGTCAAGCGGATGGTATCGAGCAATGTGAACCTTGAAGATGGAGTGATGATGCTTACTCATGAGTGCAGTGCGATCCTGCTTAACAAGATTCCAGAGAAGCTACCAGATCCAAGGAGTTTTGTGTTGGATTGTACGATCTTCACCGAAAGATTTGAGCGTTCTCTATGTGATCTTGGCTTAAGTGTGAACCTCATGCCATACTCAGTTGCTCAACGGATGGGGATGACAGATTTCAAGTCCACTAGGATCTCACTGATACTTACTGATCGTTCAGTGAGACTTCCTGAAGGATTGCTCGAAGATGTTCCGATTAAGATTGGGAATTGCTTGATCCCAACTGACTTCATTATCCTAGAGTATGATGCAGAGCCCAGAGATCCTCTTATTCTGGGAAGGTTATTCCTAGCAACAGCTGGTGCTTTGATTGATTGCAGGAATGGGAAGATAGCTCTTAACATCGGTGATTTGGTCATGACTTTTAACATGGAGAAGATGATGAAGAGACCAACCATCGATGGGCAGACTTTCTTTGTTGATACCTTCAGTGACATAACTGAAGATTATTTTCTAGAGATGCATCTTGAGGATCCATTAGAGAGGGCGTTGGTCTGTTCAGCTGATTCAGAGGTGTACTTGAGTGAAGTAGCTGCTGGATATGCCAAGATGCTCGACACAACTGAACCAGTATCGACCGACACCACTGAGGGTATCGATCGACACCATCCGCGATCACCAGAGAAGTTGGCCGAAACTTCTGCGAAAGCTGCTGTGTTTGGTGATTGGAGTGAGGAGAAAGCTCCTAAGGTCGAACTTAAACCACTCCCGGCTGAATTGAGGTATGTTTTTCTTGGTCCTAATTCCACATACCCTGTGATCGTTAATGCTTCCTTGAACAACGCAGAGATTACCTTACTGTTGAGCAAGCTGCGCAAGTATCGCAAAGCTCTCGGCTATTCTCTTGATGACATTTCAGGTATCTCCCCAGATCTATGCATGCACATGATTCACCTTGAGGACGAGTCAAAGGCTTCAATTGAGCATCAGAGGAGGCTGAATTCGAACCTGAAGGAAGTGGTCAGAAAGGAGGTGATGAAGCTGTTGGAAGCAGGGATCATTTATGCCATCTCAGACAGTTCTTGGGTCAGCCCAGTTCACGTTGTGCCCAAGAAAGGAGGAATCACTGTGGTGAAGAACGAGAGGGATGAGCTGATTCCTACAAGGACAATCACTGGTCATCGGATGTGTATTGACTACAAGAAATTGAATGCGGCCACAAGGAAAGATCACTTCCCATTGCCATTCATTGACCATATGTTGGAGAGGTTAGCGAGTCACCCATACTACTGTTTTTTCGATGGTTACTCAGGCTTTTTCCAGATTTCTATACATCTAGAGGATCAGGGGAAGACGACCTTTACATATCCTTATGGCACATTCGCCTACAGCAAAATGCCATTTGGATTATGTAACGCTCCAACGACATTTCAGAGGTGTATGATGTCTATCTTCACAGACATGATTGAGGAGTTTATGGAGGTGTTCATGGATGATTTTTCAGTTTATGGATCGTCATTCAAGAACTGTCTGGATAACTTGTGCAAGGTGCTACAGAGATGTAAGGAAAAACACTTGGTCCTTAATTAGGAAAAGTGTCACTTTATGGTTCAGGAGGGCATCGTTCTTGGGCACAAGGTTTCTAAGGCTGGGATCGAGGTTGACAAAGCTAAGATTCAAGTCATGACAAGCCTACAACCACTGAAATCTGTGAAGGACATTCGAAGCTTTCTTGGTCATGCTGGGTTTTATCGACGTTTCATCAAGGACTTCTCCAAGCTTGCCCGCCCACTCACCGCCCCGTTATGTAAAGAAGTCACATTTGATTTCACCCCTGATTGCCTTGCAGCCTTTGAGGAGATTAAGAAAGCCTTGGTGAGTGCTCTTATTGTCCAACCTCCGGATTGGAATCTACCTTTTGAGGTTATGTGCGACACGAGCGATTTTGCGGTTGGTTCAGTTCTGGGTCAGAGGAAAGACAAGAAACTTCATGTTATCTACTATGCTAGCAGGACGTTGGATGATGCTCAGAGGAACTATAACACCACGGAGAAGGAGTTACTTGCAGTTGTTTTCTCTTTTGAGAAGTTTCGATCCTATTTGATTGGGAGTAAGGTGACCGTCCACACAGATCATGCATCTCTCAAGTACTTGCTGCAGAACAAGGATCTCAAGCCTCGCCTATGTCGTTGGGTCCTTTTGCTCCAAGGTTTCGACATCGAAGTTAAGGACAAAAAGGGCGTCGAGAACGGAGTTGCAGACCATCTCTCGAGGATGAGAATCGATGAAGACGTGCCTATTGATGATTTCCTACCTGAAGAGAACATTTACTTCATCGAGACTGGGTTTCACAGAGTTTCTGCCGAAAATCTGCAATTTTCACGAGCTGCAGGTTTTGGTGTCGATCGATACTCACCTAGTATCGGTCGATACCCGTCGCCAGCCAGACCATTTTTGCCTATGGATCACTTTGATGTTGAGGAATTTCTAGCTGCTGTAGCTACTCCTGCTCGACCTTGGTATGCTGATATCGCCAATTATCTTGCTACAGCTGACGAGCCCAAGCACCTACCGAAGTATGACAGGAAGAAATTCATGCGTGACGTAAGGAGATTCTTCTGGGATGAACCTTACTTGTACAAGCACTGTTCTGATGGGATGTACAGGAGATGTATTGTAGAGTCTGAGGTACAAGAGGTGTTGTACCATTGTCATGGGTCTGAGTATGCTGGACACTTTGCTACTTTCAAGACAGTGTCCAAGGTTCTTCAAGCTGGATTTTGGTGGCCTACGATGTTTAAGGATGCTCATGCATTCATCTCGCAGTGTGATGTCTATCAGAGGAGAGGGAAGACCAGTAGGCGACATGAGATGCCACAGAACTTCATCCTTGAGGTGGAAGTTTTTGATTGCTGGGGCATTGATTTTATGGGTCATTTTCCTTTATCACGTGGGAACATGTACATTCTGGTTGCTGTGGACTATGTGTCAAACTGGGTGGAAGCGATTGTTAGTCCAACCAACGACTCTTCAGTGGTTCTTAAGCTGTTTAAGTCCATTATTTTCCCTCGATTTGGAGTACCTCGTATTGTTATTAGTGATGGTGGCACTCAGTTTATTAACAAGGTTTTCGAGAAGCTGCTGAAGAAGCATGGTGTGAACCATCGTGTGGCCACTCCATATCATCCTCAGACTAGTGGGCAGGTCGAAGTTTCCAACATGCAGATTAAGGAGATTCTACAAAAGACAGTGGGTACAACTCGGAAGGATTGGTCTGCCAAGCTGGCTGATGCACTATGGACCTACCGGACTGCTTTCAAGACACCGCTTGGGACTACACCGTTTCACTTGCTGTATGGGAAAGCATGTCACCTTCTAGTGGAGATCGAGCACAAGGCAGCCTGGGCTACCAAGCTGATGAACTTTGACATCAAGTCTGCTGCAGCGAGGCGATTGGTTCAACTGAACGAGCTGGATGAGATTAGGCACCTTGCCTATGAAAATTCGAAGCTATACAAGGAGAGGACTAAGGCGTATCACAACAAGAAGATCCTCTCTCGACACTTTGAACCCAATGACCATGTACTTCTGTATAACTCTCGTTTGCAATTGTTTCCGGGAAAATTGCGTTCTCGTTGGTCAGATCCCTTCACCATCAAGGAAGTCCGACCACACGGTGCAGTTGTGCTGATAAGTGCTGAAGGCAAGGAGTTCACTATCAATGGACAGAGGGTGAAACACTATTGGGCGAACGCCGAGATTCCAGACGGACACATTGTGCCTCTGCCTGCTGCCCCACTGCCTGAACGTCAGTAAAGTCAAGCTCGTGACGTTAAACAAGCGCTTGGTGGGAGACAACCCACTGGTAAGTCTGTACATACGTTTTTCTATAATTTTTGTTTTTGGTTTTGTGTCTTATGTTTCACGTGCAACAGATTCAGAAGAGCAATATCGATCGACACCCACCCGGTATCGATCGACACCATCCACACGACAAAGGAGCTGGGTATTTTTTAAGGGACCGTGAGCTACAGATCGATCGATGTCAAAATTGCATCGACCAATATCCCTTGTATCGATCGATACCAGCACGGTATCGGTCGATACCCGTCACCCAGGTATGTCTCCTTCGATTTTCACCAATTCACTCAGCTCTTCTGTTTTTCTTTTACCAACTCTAGGCTAGATAACACTGGGGACAATGTTGTTTAAGTCTGGGGGAGGTAGCTGCTGACAACGTTTTTGTTTTTCTTACAGTCAGTCGTTTTGTGTCAAATTTGTTTTATTGAGTCAAAACCTGTTGGAGAGTATGATCTTGTTCTTAAATCTACTGTTTTGACTTTGCTTCTGAGTGTCTATTGTTACAGAATTAGTTTTAGATCGGACTAATGAAAAATCCAAAGGCTGACCAGTTGACTAGAAAACACCCATGTTTCCAGTGGAGTTCATCGAAACCTGAGCCAAAATTTTGCACTTCATCGATGTGGTTAGTGTCGATAGAGCTTGATTCCTCATTCATATCTGACAAAGGAACCCATGTGTTTTAAAGTAATGGTATACCTCTCCCTTAATCTAAGTTAATGAATTAAAGCACGAAAAAATGAAAGGATTTTCTTCTAAGTGGAGGGTTAGGAAAATTTCAAGCGATCCCATTATTCTGCTTAGAAGGAATGATCACACAAGGTTGGAAGCGAGGTTAGGAAAATTTCCCGTGATACCATTATTTGCCTACACCTTTGATACATAGAGAGGGGAAGAACCGGAGATTCGGTGGCAAACACCATCAATACTCGCGAATCAAACCTTGATGTGTATGTGCAAAAAAAAAAAAAAAAAAAAAAAAAAGAACATGAAATGAAATAAGTCTGGGGGAGAGGAACTAAATACCGAAAAGTGTGAATTTTGGGTGGTTCTTTTGTCATGATATTGTATGAGAAAGAGTCTAGAAGGTTCTTGGCTCTGAACACATCGATGAAACTGGCGATGATGGTTTTGAAGGATGAAGCTGTGAGATTATGTGTGAAGTCTAGGAAAGCTGCGAATGTCTACGGAGAAGTACATGGTGGTTAGATCTGGAACTGGTAAAGTGATGAGAAGACATTAGGAAAAAGGGTCATTGCAATGTTTCAAGAACATGTGAGTCTCTGTTGTTTTCAAACTTCTTTCTCTGGTTTGGTTTTCTGTTTGCTTGAGGGCAAGTAAAGGTTAAGTCTGGGGGAGTTGATATATCATGATTTTTACCCGTTTTTTGACCATGATATAAGTCCTTTTTATTGAGTCTTTCTAGTGTTTTTGGAGTCTTTTAGAGTCTTTTCAGGTTTTAGGTACGTTTGAAGCATAATTGGAGATATTGAAGTATTCTGGAGCTTTTTGGAGCAAATCAGAGATCATGTAGCTGAGAAGGTCGATTTGGAGCTCGAGTATCGACCGATACCACTTATGATATCGATCGATACCGACTGCAGAGAAACAAGAGTCGCGACTTTTCTGAAGTTTGAAGAAACTGCTCCTTGGTCCAAAAGACTTTAATAATTAGAATAAGCCCCAAAACGTGTTTTAGGATTATAATTAGGTTTTTCAGCCACTTTTGTTGGCTACGCTTTATTCTATTCTGGTTTTTGTTGAGAGAGCTTTTGAGGGAGACAAGTCTGAACTTTGTTCGTTAGAGAGAAGATTTCGAACCCTTGTTTTACTCTATTCTTATTTTATTTATTGAAATATTATTCAGTCATGTTACTTTCTTTAATCTCCATGTCTGAGTAGCTTTCTTTTAGGTTTAGGGTTCTCATAAAGGATTTCTTGAATGTTAGATAGATCGATTTATTAGGATTCATAATCAATTAAGCTCTTCACCATAGGTTGTTCTTAGTGCTAGTTCTAGCTTGATCACATAGAACTTAGATCTTAGGTTAATCAATTAGACACAAAAGTGTGATTGGAAACCTGACAGAACCTAGGGTGAGCAAAATAACTATCTGCAAAGAAATTTGGTTTAGTGGTTTTGTGAACATATCAAACCTGAACTCTAAAGCTGGTTTAGATCTTTAGGATTTGCAAAGAAATTTGGAATTCTAGAATTTAGACCTAGATTATTCTCGCAACGAAAGTTGGTTGATTATAACTTAGTGATTTGAGTTCAAGAACCGTGCTTAATCTGAATCCTAATTTATTGTTTTGTCTGCATTCTTTGATTTCCTGAGAGATACCCTGAACCTAGTTTTTCCATTGAATTTACAACCTACTTGATATCTTAGTTGTTTTCTGTTTAATCGATTGACTTAACTTAATTCAATTCTTGCAATCTATTGAGTGATATCTTGAGTCTTTGTGGTTCGACCCCTAACTTACTGCAACTACTGCTTTAGTACTTTAGGGTATTATATTTGAGCATATCACAAAGCAAAATTGCGGCTCAATAATACCGTCTCAGATGGGAAGAGGAAGTGGGAGGTGAATAGCGATGCGGCGAAGCCCCCTTACCTGGCTTCCGAAGTTTGGAGCGGCTTGAGGCATTACTGGATAGATCAGCAAGAAGTGGCTGCTAAGTGTTCGGCTTCTCGGACCACTGTCGGTCCAGACGGTCTTCCGGCGGTTACCCCTCATACTTCCGGTAAAATGTCTTTTGCGGGAAGGCGTCTTCAGATGGTACGTATGATTAATTTCTTAATTTCTATTTTTGTGATTTTTTTATTAACTATAACCATTAACTGTTTACGTTTTTTTCATATGTTGTTTTGTTAGGCAAACAGAGTTCTCTCCACTGACCAGAGTTTTTGAGGAAACTCACAAAATGAAAGATGGTGGTTTTGTGGATGCTCGAGCGGAGAAGGTCTACAATGACGCTATGGCAAAGATCGTCGAGCATCAAACTCAGCTCTCTCAGTAGCTATCACCTGGCAGTAGCTCGGTCCAATCCACACCGACTCTGAACATTGCCGAGATGGACGAGATATTTGAAGAGGTAATAATTAAATTGGTTTTGTACGGAATTAATTTGTATTTGATTTATTAAATTTAATGTTTATTTTTCTTAGGTTGCCCCTAAAGGGCAGAATTTTTGGGATAAGATCGATCCGAGATAATCCCGTCGCCTCATCTTCCTCACACCATTCTTTTTAGGATCCGGTTGTGTTGCGGAACGAGTTAAACGTCGCCAAATCCGAGATCAACACTTTGCGGGCGAAGGACGAGGAATTTACATCGAAGATCCAAGAATACGACTATCTATTCGATCTTCTTGTCGAGACTAACCCCACTTTGGCGAGCACAATGAGGCAGCGTCAGACAGGTGCATCGACATCGGGCCCGAGGGATGAGCAGCCGGATGCGGATCAGCGGACGAAATTGGAGCGGAGAACCGCGACGGCTACAGACATAGAGCTTTTCAGGAACTTCGTTATTAATCTAGATAATTAGTATTTCGAATTGTAGTTTTATTATTTGTATTTCAAATTTTATTTAATATTTTGAATTTATTTATAAAATTTTAGTTTATAACTATAAATTTATAAATTATTATTTTATTAATTATAATTTTATTAATTATTAATTATGTGATTTATAATTATAATTTTATTAATTATATAATTTATTAATTATAACATCGAAATTACATCGACCTAGGATTTACATCGATTTTACATCAATCTACGATTTACGACGGCCTTACATTGATCTATGATTTACGACAATTTTACATCGCTTTTGGATTTACGACGAATTTACATCGATTTACGATTTACGACGAATTTACCTCAAATTAATTTTACATCAATTTACCATTGTATCTATTACGACGATTTTACAACGAATTTCAGAATACAAAAATTCTATTATTCGATGTAATTTTCCAACGATATACCAACGAGGTAATTGTTGTCGTAAAATCGATGTAATTTTACATCGATTTTACGATGAATTATTTACGATGATTTTACGACGATTCATATTCGTCCCAAATTTTCTAACAATTTTACGACGATTCTCGAATAACGACGATCCGATTACGACGATTTGTCAATTGTCGCTAATCCGTCCCAATGCCCATTTTACATCGAATGTGTCCGTTGTAAAACACATGTGAATTCATTTTCTATTTTTTTATTTTCTTTTATTGATAAATATATTATTTCTCTTCCATCTTAATTACTTTCAATATCTTAAAAACAATGATTCAAATTCGCAATTTTACTAAAATATATTTTTGCATATGGCATGATTTGAATTTCTTAAAACAGAACTAAATATCTAACAAAATATATATGTGACTATGACTATCTTCCTATATATATTGTTATGTTGAATAGAATGATGCATATTTACATTGATTCACTTATCCAATTTTGTAAACTTTGTTATTGTGTTTAACTTCAAAATTTGACATATGCTAAACATCAAAAAATGCTGGTGGAAATATTTTCTCGAGGTTGCATAGGAGAACCAGTATCTTCTCCTCCAGGTTTCGGATACCGTCTTATGTAAGTGATCTCATGCATAGATCCCGGAAGAAAGCACCGATCCCTGCATAAATGATTTTTTTGCTTTATAACGAATTTTTTTGTTACCTATATTGTATTTCATTCTATGCGTTTCTTGTTTTGTATTTAAGATTCAAAGTTCATTTTTTGGGGTTATCGTTTGCACTCACACTATTTTATTAATTTTGTAAAATATCGAACATATAATGAAATGTTATTTTATTCAATACTAAGTAGTTTATAGAATCATATAATGTCTATGTATGCATATTGATTGTTTCGTAGTAGTGTATAAATTTGGTAATATGTTGTATTCTATATATTATCTAATCAGATGTGGAGGTTTTCGAATCTGTTTGTGGAATATGAGTACGAGGTAATACAATATAGATATGCCATTAATGGTAATTGAAATTCACATGAGTTTGGCAAAATTCCCAACTCATTCAAAAACATATGCAATTAGAGGTGGGCGAAATTCCTATTTTGTCATGCGGCATCCCATTTATGGTTACTAATTTCTATTTTATATGGAAATGCAATCCCAAATGATATATTTTTACTCTCGTGTGGAAATGAGAAAGA
>PKMM01053209.1:0-105791 GCA_002933915.1 Eutrema heterophyllum
GCAAAGGCAAATGGAAGGAGGCGTTGCATGATAACTTGACAATCATGACTCTTCATCCCTGAAAACTTCCCTTCTCCAATATTAACGCAATTACGAAGGTTAGATGCGTATCCGTTTGGGAATTGAACACTATGCGTAATCCAGTCGAAGAACTCCTCCTTTGAAGACTCATCCAAACGAAAAGCGGGGGGCAGTGATTTTCCGTTCGCCATTACATGGAGGTCCTACCGCGAACAAATATCTGGCTACTCCAATCTGGCCTTCAAATTATCTTTCGTCTTCCCTTGCACATTTAGAACAGTATTCATGATGTTGTCGAAAAAGTTTTTTTCAATGTGCATGACATCTAGATTATGGCGCAGCAGATGGTTCTTCCAATATGACAAATCCCCAAAAATACTCTTCTTGTTCCAATTGTTGTACTCGCCACAACCGTCTACGGGAAAATGACCATTACCACCACATGAAACCGTCTTCTCAGCACCAAAATTTCTCAACTGAGTGATGATGGTATTCCCATCCGGCTCAGAATGTGGACCATCAAATACTTTTTTACCCTTTTTAAACAATGTTGTGCTCCGACGATATGAATGATCATGCGGTAGAAATTGTCGATGACAGTCGAACCAAGAAGTCTTTCGACCGTGCTTTAACTGGAACGCATCAGTGTTATCTTGACAATAAGGGCACGCCAACCTTCCATGAGTCGACCATTGGAAATCACTTATGGTCCACATAAGTACTGCACGCATCGTGAAATTATGTTGGAGAGAAACATCGAACGTTTGAACACCATATTTCCATAACATTTTCAACTCATAAATTAATGGCTGCAAGAAAATATCAAGGGATCTCTTAGGATGCTCCAGTCTGGGGACGAGAATCGTGAGGAACAAAAACTCTCGTTTCATGCACAAACTAGGCGGCAAATTGTATGGTGTGACGATTATTGGTCACAATGAATATTGCCTCCCATGTTTCCCAAAAGGGTTGAATCTATATGTTGATAACCCGAGGTATACGTTCCTTGACTCATACGCAAACTAGGATAGACCTCTTGAAAATGTTTCCACACTTCTGCATCTGAGGGATGAGCAATCTCTCCATCTGAGTTATGCTCTGCATGCCATCTCATAGGTCATGCCGTGCGCTCGGATTGATATAACCTCTTCAACCTCTCTGTTACCGGCAAATACCACATCCGTTTATGTGGAACTGGTACCCTGTCACCCGTTTCCTGATACCGAGGTTTCTGACAAAAACAACACTTGAGACGGTTTTCGTCCTTTCTCCAGTACCAACTACAAGTTGGTACGGCAATATTCATTGTGGCACACATCAATCATCTGATACGACAATCCAAGACCAACTACAAGTTTATGAACCTCGTAGTATGAAGCCAGTGAGATATTATCTTCAGGTAAAATATCTTTCACAAAATCAGCTATCGCATCCACACAATCCCCCGCCAAGTTGAAATCGGTATTTATAATCATCAACCTGCTTGCAGTTGATGAAAGCGATATTCCCTCTCTACATCCTTCGTATAGTGGATGCTTAGCTGCATCTAGCATATCAAAAAACTTATGAGCTTCCAAATTATGTTCCTTTATTCTAATACACCTGAACATACGATGGTACGTTTTCACGAAACGCATCATTCACCATCTGAACGTTTGCATCTACTTCTGGTGTTGGTTCCTTTATCCTACCCGAATAATTAAAACTACTACAATAATATTGCACCATTGAATCAGTTTCTCCGTGCGTATACCAAACCTTGTAACCCGGCATAAACCCATTCCTATAAAGGTGATTCTATACTTCCCTAATAGAGACTAATCTGTGATTCCGACATTTAGTACATAGACAATACAATTTACCGTATTCCGACGTCATGCTATTGTTTGTCGCAAATGTCATGAATTCCTCAACACCTTGTGCATACTCATCCGTCAGTTGATTCGTCGCTGGATCTTGCCGTGATTTATCCATCCACGATCGAAAAGAATCATAAGGGTTTGGGTTTGAAGAAGACGGATTTGGGTTTGAAGAAGACATTTTCAAAGTTTTTTTTGGTTGTGTAAGTTGTGAATGAGGGTGAAGAGATATTTATAATGGATTTTTCGAGTATTTCCGACCGGTTTAAAAAATTTCAAACGTCTATAAAACGGCTAGTGCAACGGGCAGATTAACGGATCTATGTCGTCGGAAATTGGTCGGAATTCCCGACCAATTTTTGACCGGTTCAAAATCGCAAACGGCTACAAAACGGCTAGTGCAACGGTCAGATTAACGGATCTATTTTGGTCGGAAATTGGTCGGAATTCCCGACTGATTTCCGACCACAAAAATGTCATCGGAAAGTACCGACCAATTCCCGACGGATTTTTTTCCTCGGGTTTTCATCGGAAATCGGTCGGGAATTCCCGACCGATTTTTTTCCGTCGGGAATCGGTGTGTTTTCTTGTAGTGTTAGTATTATATTTTTATAATCGATGTCCTTTGCAAGTTGGTTTGTCAAAACATACAAGATAGTGGGATAATTCGAGGCATATTAAAATGACGGATTAACTCATTTGAACACTCATTAAAAAAAAATTGCTTGTGTAGTAATCTAGATTCATGTAATAACAAAGTTTACAATTACGACTACATCGATTTATAATTAACTAACTTATATTCCTATTATACTAATATACACCATATGGCAATATCATATATTTTTTATAACAGTTAACATTTTTGTTAGATAACAAACGTTGTTATCATTTAAAGTTACAAAAATCACATAATCATGAAATTTTTCATTAAAATTAAAGTTAAACTATTTTCGTTAGTATTTAGTCTACATAACGTTTTTATATAAAAAAACAATGTATAAGAACGTGTTCAAATGACAATCATAGTTTCACTTGCACGCTTAGGAACTCCCGTTTAGTCAAGTGAAACGGTTAATAAATTTTCACTTGCACGTTTAGGTATTACAAATTCAACATATTTGGTCGTAAACACTTAATTAGAAAATCATAATTTAGTCTACAATAAACTTGACCCCGTGCGGACGCACGGGTTAGAATCTAGTCTCTATATTATTATTTAAGTAGTCATTTAGAAAAATAAACTTTATTTTATAAGTTATTACATATTATGCCATTATAAATAACAAAAGATAATTGAAATAGGAAATGATATAATTGTCTTTTAAAATTATTGAAAAGAATATGGAAAATATTCGATGCCATTAAAGAGGTTATTTATTATTTAGTTTCTTAATTATTTTTAATATTATATATTTTTAAATAATAATCAATTCATAGTTATTCAAAGAAAAAAATTATTCGAAATCTTGCTATATTTTTCACTATAATTTATTATATTTTATTTTAATATAAATCAAAACAAAAGTTGAATAATATTTTACTAATTTTATAAAAAATTAGACACAAGAAAATTGAATTTTTTTTAAAAGAGTTTGCGGACTAACCACAAAAATCAGAGTCATTAAACTGTACGTAATAAAATTATGTTTTCAAAATTATAGGTTTTTGCTGGTTAGTTCGAATAATATTTTAGTCTGTAGGTTAAATAGAAAAATTATTTCGGTTTAACATTTCTATCTATAATCATTAGTTAGACATATTATAAAATTCAGATAAAATCAATTTTTCTTAATTTCAAAACAATTTATTTTAAAAAATTACTCCGCGCTATTAAGTCATTGTTAAGTTTTATTAGGAGTGTTCAATCCTATTTGGATGTCGAATCTGGGTTTTAAGATTTGGTTCTGTTCTTTTAGTTTTGGTTTGTCTCGATGGAACACACTCTTTACCTAAAACCAAAAAGAAAAAAGAGACTGAAAGTTAAACTTTTTTTTTTTTGGCCAACAAGTTAAACCTAAACTCTCGAATAGTAGAAGGACCTCAGCATCCCAAGTCTCAGAGATTTGAAAAAAAAAAAATTACTTTGTAGTTGTTAACAAATAACAATTTCCTTACATAAGTAGGAAAGAAATAAAGACAATAGCGTTCTCTCCCATCTTAAAAGCGCATATACTGTCCTAATATACTCCTTTAGATTTTCTATATAATTCTCTTTCTCTATAAACCATTGCGAAGAAGGCCATCCAAATTGTTTTAAGATCTCTCTTTATTTGAATTCTTCTTCGTTTTAGATTCCAGGTCAAACACTTTGATCGATTCTCTTGCTACTTAACTAACTTCTCCGTGATCGAAGTTTTTTTTTTAAAAATATTTTTATTTTAATTCGACGAAAAAGCTTTTCCTTTTTCTCTTTTATTCTTCCGGCGATGGTTTTATCGGCGAAGCAGGCCCTCTCTGCTAAGATCGGATTCTCCAGTCCACTTTTGCGACGAAGCCCTTCTTCCTCCCTCCCGCGATCTCCTGTTTCTCTCTCGTTCCCATCGACGGAGCTTCCAAAACGCACCGTTTTAGCCGTCTCGAAGCCTCTGCACCTCTCTTCTCTGAGAGCAAAGTCTCCGGTGAGATGTGAGGCCTATGAAGCCGACAAATCGGAGCCTCAGCCGATCGATGATGCGGCGGCGGCGGAAACGAAGTCGGAGGCGGCGAAGAAGCTGAAGATCGGGATTTACTTCGCTACTTGGTGGGCTTTGAACGTTGTCTTCAACATCTACAACAAGAAGGTCTTGAACGCTTACCCTTATCCATGGCTGACCTCGACGCTCTCTCTCGCCGCCGGTTCGTTGATGATGCTTATCTCTTGGGCTGTTGGGATCGTTGAGACTCCGAAAACCGATTTCAATTTCTGGAAAACTCTTTTTCCGGTAAGTGGGTTGGTGGGAAAAAAAAGTTTGGTGGGTTTTTGATTAGAGAAGAAAAGGTGGAAAATTTAGGTTAGATGTCGACGTTTTCGATGATGGGTATTGAGGTTTATGGTCAAATTGATGCAGATCTTGCAGGAATATTTGTTGTTTTTTTTGTTACCTGAGCGATATGCATAGTTTTGTTTGCTTCCTTAGAAAACTGAAGGAGAGAGAGAGGAGAAAGTGATGTTTTTTTTTGGCTGTGTTTGTTCATAAGCTGCTGAATTTTGTTGTTTGTTATAATTTCTGAATTTTTCATAGCTAAATTCTGTGAACTCAAGAGTTAGATTCTGAGAATCTGAAATCAGCATGTTGTATTTTAGCTTCTAGTAAAATCATTGTAGGTTAAAGTATTAAACTTTTTGAAATTTTGTTGTACTAAAAGTGTTTTTTTGTTGGATTGGCTAAAGGTTGCTGTGGCACACACAATTGGTCATGTGGCTGCAACGGTGAGTATGTCAAAGGTTGCGGTTTCGTTCACTCACATCATCAAGAGTGGTGAACCGGCGTTTAGCGTTCTTGTCTCGAGGTTCCTTTTGGGTGAAACTTTCCCTACTTCGGTTTACCTGTCCCTCATTCCGATCATTGGTGGTTGTGCTCTCTCTGCCCTTACCGAGCTTAACTTCAACATGATTGGTAACAAATATTCTAGACACTCCAATGTTCGTGTGTATCAGACGTTTTGTCTTCGTAATTCTTGTTAGCTAGCTTCTATAAGCCGTTGTGTGATTCGGATTGAGAGCCAAAATGATTTTGCCATCTTTCTGTTTCTGCTCTCAGGTTTCATGGGAGCGATGATTTCGAACTTGGCTTTCGTCTTCCGTAACATCTTCTCGAAGAAGGGAATGAAAGGAAAGTCTGTGAGCGGAATGAACTACTACGCCTGTCTCTCCATGTTATCACTCTTGATCCTCACACCCTTTGCAATTGCGGTTGAAGGACCTCAGATGTGGGTCGATGGCTGGCAAAAGGCTCTCTCCGACGTCGGACCTCAGTTTGTCGGGTAATCTCCCTCTAAAAACTTTTATGAGAAGCCAACTCTTTTAAACTCAAAGTATCGGTTTGACGTTTTGTCCTGTTAGATGCAGTCTTGTCCTGTTCCTAGAATCCCTTGTGAAAAGATCCACTTATCAAGTTCTTGTCTTTATCTCTCAGAATTCTTGTTTCATTCTAATCATCAAGAGTCCTTGGGTCTTTTCGTGATTAGGCCAATGAATCCATCTCATTCGCTAACCCGATTTCACATTTTTTTTCTACTAAAATTGTAGGTGGGTGGTTGCGCAGAGTGTGTTCTATCACCTCTACAACCAAGTGTCTTACATGTCCTTGGACCAAATCTCTCCGTTGACATTTAGTGTCGGTAACACCATGAAACGAATCTCAGTCATCGTCTCCTCCATCATTATATTCCGCACTCCAGTCCAGCCCGTTAACGCCCTTGGAGCCGCCATTGCTATCCTTGGAACCTTCCTCTATTCCCAGGTAAACACATAGCACAAAAACCTTAAAATGACCAATATACCCCTGTTATCCATAAATAATCGTCTCTTGGCTTTACTTCACAGCCACATGATGACCTTTTAGCCATATGATTAGTCTAACTATTACTTCTTCCACATTTATCAAGAACCTGTTTAGTTTATTGGTTTGGTTTCTACTTCTGGAGCAATAGTTCAAGAACCAAAGATCTTGAAAATCCTCGTCCTAATGTATCATTAACACGGTTTTCACGTGTCGTGCAGGCAAAGCTTTGATCGGGCAAGACATGGAGTGTCCCAGTCCGATGTTGAGCTCGTGATTTCGGTTAAAACCGGGAAAAGGGCTTAATGTAGATATTTGTCCTCAATAAAGAAGAAATGATGAGAATGGAGACGACAATGTTTAGTGGTGTTAGGCAGACTTTTAAACTGAGCTTTTTGGATTTAAGTGTTTGAATTTGGGGGAAATGAGAATAAGACACACCCCTTATACTCTCTTTTCGATTAGGAGAGAAATATTATAAAAAAAAAAATAGAGAAAATAATTTCGAGATTATTCTCTCGTTTATACATATGCATGAATTTTCAGGTCATATGGTTTCATGCTCATGTTGATAATTAGATTTTTGTTTTTTCTTCGCGTTTTTGTTTGACTAGTAGAAACCGATTTTTTTTTTTTGCACATTCAGAATCGTAAATGTTGAAACAAAAAAAAAACAGAGCATGGTTATTTGAGTAGCATGTTATTGTTATTCATTGAAACACTATAAGCAACATTTTTTAATTTGAGTAGCATGTTATTTCTTCTAAAACTATGGATTATAATATATGACAATTTTATTAATAACATATGGTATCTTTTTCAATTGTAAGAAATATTCCATAAGCAAGAAATCTAAAGAAAGAATAATTATCAGTGATGAATCTTTATTACATAAGATTAAGTAATGTTTGATGCTTGGGAATAAAACAGAGGCATTGGATTTGGTTGAGTGGCAGAGAGAGAAAGAGAGATGTCTCTTGGGATATCAGAAGAGGCAGAGATATGTTCAGTGAAGAATATACTAAAGTATGATTCTCTCTATCGGAATTTGCAATTTGCTTGATTTTTTTTTTTTTTTTTTGTAACTGATTTTATATTTTATTTCTTCATCAAAGTTACCACTTCTCTTTTTCCTTTTTAGTCGTAAAAGGATCACAAGCGGAACATGACAATAGCAGATGCTAATGTAACATCACGTATGAATTTTGAGATAAAATTCTTCTTCGATCGGATTGTTGATTAAAGAAGCTGAAAATGTATTAATCAACATTAGCAACAAAAAACAAAATTTTTAGATAGGGAAAATACACTTAAAAGATTTGTGTGTTTTGCTTCTTTTTTTTCTTTTCTTTTAGTAGAGTTCAGTTCTGAGATAAAATTTCATGCATTTGAATCTGCAAAAGTGGCGTTTAGTGGGGAAAACAAAGGAGACGGCAAATTGTAGAACAAACTATTCAAGCTCTTTAGAAAATATGAAATGTTTTTTAATGATACATTTATTCAAATTTGTTCTATTCGTAGTCCTTTTCTGTTTCCTTCTATTTTGGAAACGTCCCGACGGGAGAAGCAGAAGTACAAATAAATTACAAGTACAAAAAAATAACAAACAAAAGGGTTTTTCTTCAAACGTCAAGATACTTAGCCACCGTCTGAACATCTTTATCTCCTCTTC
The DNA here is from genome assembly GCA_002933915.1 of Eutrema heterophyllum. Lineage (NCBI taxonomy): Eukaryota > Viridiplantae > Streptophyta > Magnoliopsida > Brassicales > Brassicaceae > Eutrema > Eutrema heterophyllum. The sequence continues at coordinate 8,037 of PKMM01053209.1, forward strand.
CGCTGAAGTTCAAGACCACTCTTGTTCCGCCCGGTAACGTGGGACATAGCTTCTCGAGATGCGCGAGCGCGTGGGATGTCTCGAGTGCCGGAATTATTCCCTCTAACCGCGACACTCTCTTGAATGCTACAAACCGCAAATTGTAGGGAACGCAAAGGCATGGTAAGAAACAAAGAACCGATTTTCGCGTTAAAGAACAAAAAAAGACTACGCATTGATACATACCTTCCAATGCTTCTTCGTCTGTTACGCTATAGTATTCAGCCCGTCCCATGTCTTTAAGGAAACTGTGCTCCGGTCCAACTCCAGGGTAGTCCAATCTGTAAGAGAAACGCAATCCATGATCATGTAGCCATAGGTAAACCAGATAGACTATTTGATAATCTGCATTCAAACTTATAAGGAACATTGCAATGGGCCATAAGCTCGCGAATCGACCCAACCATGGATGGGTCCACCTGCAGATTGTGTCTAGGAAAATCAGACCCTAACTCGGATTTAGACCCGGTTAACCGGATTAGTATAAAGAAAAATATACTAATCCGGTTAACGGGGTCTAAATCCTGAAATCCGAGTCAGGGTTGGATAAAATCAGTGACGAGTTCAATACGGGTCATGCCGAGCCAGGGTTGGCCCATCACAACATCCTTATGATGGCTAGCGGATCTGAATAGAGAATTTCTCTTACCCTGCACTTATGGAGTGAGGTTCAATGATTTGACCATCATCATCTTGCAGCAAGTAACTCATAGCTCCATGGAGAACACCGACATCTCCCTTTGTCAATGTGGCAGCGTGTTTGCCGCTGTCCAATCCGAATCCTGCAGCTTCCACACCGATCATCCGGACCTCTGTGTCATCCACAAATTCATGGAAGAGTCCCATTGCGTTTGAACCACCACCAACACAAGCGACCAAGACATCCGGCTTCCCGCCCCATTTCTCCAATGCTTGTCTCCTCGTTTCTTTACCGATCACCGCGTGAAAGTCTCTGACCATCATTGGGTAAGGATGAGGACCCGCCACAGATCCCAATATGTAATGGGTAGTCTCAACATTAGTCACCCAATCTCTTATTGCTTCGGATGTCGCATCCTTCAATGTCGCTGTTCCAGAGTGAACTGCTCTCACCTGTAACACCAAAAACCCGGAAAAAAAAATGTTCAGAAGCGATTTTTGTTGCATTCATAAGAGATGACCACTCAATTGAGATGAATCTTGAGCATCACCTCGGCACCAAGAAGTCGCATTCTGAACACATTGAGTGCTTGTCTCTCCATATCTTGAGCACCCATATAGATAATGCACTGCAGACCAAAACGGGCACAAACAGTGGCTGTAGCCACACCATGTTGACCCGCTCCAGTCTCAGCGATAATCCTCTTCTTCCCCAAACGCTTGGCGAGAAGCGCCTGAGCCACAGCGTTGTTAATTTTGTGGGCTCCTGTGTGGTTCAGGTCTTCTCTCTTCAAGTATATAAGCGGCCCTTCGCCATTTTCGCGACGGTAATGCTCTGTAAGCCTCTCTGCAAAATACAGAGGGCTTTCTCGACCCACGTAGTCCTTCAAGATCCCTGCCAACTCTCTCTAACAGGATTCATTGACACAAACACAGAAGACATGAATCAGACATAGAACCAGTGAGAAGACGAATAAGAACACCAAAACAAGATTCCTAATTACATTTTCGCTCTGTTCCTCATCGTTTTCGGGCAAATTTTCCATAGTCTCTAACAATTTCATCGACACATAGAACCAATTTCATCCAGGTGGCATCGACAAGATCCAAACTTTATCTCAAATCTGAAAATGATAACACTATAATCCCAACGACGCAGAATGTTTCATTTCTATTCCAATCACGAAGAACAAGGTCTAAGAAATTGAACCCACAAACCTGGAAATCATCGTCGGTGGCGAGAGAATGGAAAGCCGTCTCCAGCTCAGAGAGAGCGTGCATCAGCGTTTCAGGGACATACTTCCCACCAAACTTCCCGAACCGACCGAACGAATCGGGTCGTTGCCACAGGGTCGGGTCAGATCCGGCGGCCATGAGAACGGCCGGGTCCTTGGCGATAGTGCAAGAGACGGAGAAAGATGACCTTGAGCGAGACGATGGCAGAGGCGTAAATTTGACAACTTTGGAGGGCGATCTCAAATGGGTCAACTGGGAAGAGGAAGACGATGACGAAGGAGCTGAAGAAACGGAGGTTCTGAAAGAAGCAACGGTGCCTGAGGCTGCCATTACTGAATCTCTCTTGGTCAATATTTTTCCCCCTCCTTGAATATCCCTTCCAAAGTAAGTGCTTTTATAGATTCTTTAGGGAAAAAAAAAAAAAGAAGGAAAAAACGAAAAACAAATTTTTATATTATTATTATTTAAGAAGTTATTTAGTAAAATAAATTTTATTTTGTAAATTATTACATATTACGCCATTATAAAAAAAAAAAAAAATTGAAATAGAAAATGATATATNTATTTAATTTCTTAATTATTATAATATTATTAAATAATAATCGATCAATACTTATTCAAAGAAAATATATTCAAAATTTTGCAATATTTTTCACTATAATTATTATATTTTATTTGAATATACATCCAAACAAAAATTTGAAAAATATTTTACTAATTTTAAACACGGAAAATTGATTTTTTAAGAGTTTGTGAATTTGGCACAAAAATATAGTCATTAAGCGGTGCATATTAGAGTTATGTTTTCAAAATTATAAGTTTTTGCGGGTTTATCCGAATAATATTTTAGTTTATTACAAAACAAATTAAATTAACATGTTATTTTTTTTTAAATTTCAAAATAATTTTAAAAAAAATTATTCCGTGATATATATCGAAAACGGATTGAATCTAATAAAATACAGATTAGGTTAATACTTAGAGAATACCAAATAGGTCTGTTACCAAGAAAAAGTAAGTTGGTAGGACTTGGAAGATGGGATTGGATTTTAAGTTTTTAACACATGGTTTTGAAAAAACATATTTAAATGAGCCGTCACCTACCCTTATCTTTACATTTGTATACTTTTTTGGGTTAAAATACTTTTTTTTCTTCCATTTACTATAAATTAGTATATTTGCTCTATATCTAAGTACATAGTATCTTATTTAACTCTTCATTGACCCCGTAGACCACAAAAAAGGATATATATGACAAATTTACAATGTACTTTATATTATAAGCAAGTTGACTATGACTCATCAAATTCGACACATCATCATCCTAGAATTTATTATTCGTTGAATCTAAATATTTCAATTTTAATTTCTTAATTGAGATGCTTCATTGCATAACTTATTAACATTAACAAATATTTAAAACAAAAAAAAAACATTAACAAATAGTGCAACTTACAAAATTCCTGGGAAAAACATTCTTGAAATCTTCACCAATCAGGAGCGTTAGTGACAAAGCCTCAGTCCTCAGGTACGAAAAAATAAGAAATTGTTGTTATACACATTTTTTTTTTTGGAACATTATTGTTGTTATACACTTGTTATGTGATATTATTATTTTTGTTTCATTGTTTAAATGTCATACTATATGTTGTTATATTACATTTTACGAGTTTTTCTTTTTCATCCACGGTCACTTGGTTTTGAATCCGTCTTTACAATTGTAGCAAATGGAAATTTAGGCAAACTCAAATGTTTTTTTTTTTGTCTAGCCTTGACTTCTACGTCCTCTTTTACCTCCACGACTATGTTTTCCATGACCTCCGCCAAAAGGTGGACTGGTGGAGAGAGGGCATATTTTGAACCTTTTGTAAAGGTTTAACCGAACAGTCTTTCAATATTCTCTGAGCCAATGCTGACAATTGATCTTCATCTTGCTGAGATTCATTGTCCAAATAGTTAACGTCCGAGTGGACATCTGCCTCTGATGAATCCAAGAAAAAGCAGATGGATTGTCCCCTACCCGCAGCCCTACTAGTTCATGGATCTTGTCTAATAACTACAGCAGTAGTAGTGATAGCAAGATTACCTTGAGAAGTAGAGGCAATGAAATAGACAGTTAGAAGTGTTAAGTTGTCAAAAACAATAGTAGCATCCTCCTTTGGAAAACAGTGAAAAAACTGAAGTTTCAGTAGCAACATCGGCGATAGTAGTAGTATGAGTTAAGAAAACATTATTTTGTGCTGAAGCGGATTCCTTAACATTTGAGGCAATGTTTAACGTTTAGACTAATCCAAAAATTCATCATTTTTCAAACGAATCTAATTTAGACATGATTGATTCTTTCCATTTTGTGTTGGGATATCAATCGATATCTAAGTCTCACATCCGCAGTTTAACAAATGTGGTCTAATATATAATTAATGTTCACCTCTAATTAGTATGAAACATTTTGGGAAGGATTTCAAAAATAAATCCGTGCGGATTTTGCTACTTGGATCCAAAACGGATAATATCATACTAATGGAGAGTTGGACATGGACTTGAAAAACCTAACATTTTGGCAAATCGTTTCTCTCTATATACTCTTCCAAAGAAGTAGGTACATGATTCTCATTTTCATTATTATCCTTGTGAACAGAACATTATCACACTCTTCCAAAGAAGTAAGTACATGATTCTCATTTTCATTATTATCCTTGTGAACAGAACATTATCACCTATGTGAACGGTCTCTTAAAAAGATTCATCATCTTTTAGAGCGTCAGAGCATGTGGGCCAGTTCTTTCGAGGAATTTAATCATTTTAGTCAAGTGGTTCACCATGTTTCTGTCGTATTTAGACTCACTAGCAGTAATAAGTTATCCTTCATGGACACTTATTCTTATCTTAGTATTTTCACATGGAATATGAATAACTACTATCTATATATTAATAAATGTTTATGGTATTTGATTTGCAACATGATCTGAATAATTATCTTTTGAACTTCAAATTTACATCCATTTGTTCAGTTATCCTTTTGGACATTACCGTTTCCATAATTTAAGAGATTCACAATGGTCCTCCATTGGCTGTCGCTCAGTCCACTTACACCATCTCAATCTTTTTCTGTCATGATGTAACTAGCGTGCTCAATATTCTTCACTCTCGACACATGAACTGTTTTTTCGTCTTTCAAAAACGGATGAGAGATCACTGCTCCTGGATTATCCACCACGGTTAAGTCGTCAATGGAGATTTTTCTTCTTACTTCCATTGTGGTCGATCGGGATCAGATTCGTTGGGATTGGTTTGGTGTCGTTGATCATGTTCGAGTTTCTGTTCGTGTTCATATCAGTCATCGTTGATTGATTTAAAAATCTTTCGAATAAAAATTTCAGAAAAAAATATGTTTCAGGCTCTGATACCATGATACAGAGAGAATTGAAGAAGCAAATGTTTGAGATTTTTTTTGTGTATCTATTGATGAACGACTGCATACATATATTTATACTACTGAGATAATTCTAAATATTATTACAAATACGATTCCTATCTCCGTGATATGTTCAATCAGTGTTGATGAAGATCTTTACTTGATTATCATGATCCATGATTTGTGCAATCTCCAATATATCCAAATTATCTCAACAATATTTTTCAATAATGTTAGGGGATAAGTTTTCATCAAAATGATGATATGAAAATCTTGTTATAAGCACATCTCCTATTGATGGCTCAATATACTTTATGAGAAACAAAGATTCATATTCAATATACATATTTATATTTATATCCTTTTTTAGATCTCACTTTTTTGCGGTGTGAAAACATATACCGCATAACCAAAAAATTTCAAATGAGAAATATTTGATCTTTAACCATGTATCAGTTACATGCAAGAAATATTACTTATAACGTATTGACCTTATTCCATGCCAAATCATGCATATTAGATTTCACTTAATCGTTCTTGCAATCTCATGGATTTTCTTTATAAACGATTCAAGAACATAAAATTCTAGATGTTCCACTTTATTTCAATCGACATACAATAATTGATAAAAAAAAAATTGGGATATAAACTCGCCAACATTATCTCGTCTTGATCATATAATCACTTTATTATCGATGCGAGATTTTTTAATGCTTACTTTTGAGATGACGAATCTTCTATTTGATTCATCCCGAGCAGAGTCCCATGATAAACAACATATCTAATTTGGGTCATGTATATTTTATATCTTAGATCCTTCTCACTTTTGATGTGAGATTCCTAACACCATTTCTCAAGATGATGGTTCATGTGGCCAATTAATCTAAGACCAATTATTACATTTGGATAGATATTATTGGAGGTGTGGTTCGAAGATTAATTTCAGGAAAAAATTATTATATCTAATGAGCTTGCTTTCTTTCTTGGAACACTTAAGAATCAAAACTTTCTTTCTTGAAACACTTAATTATACATTGTCCAACTGACATGTGTCTCATCATTTCATGGACATTGAGTTCAATAATGTGCAATAACCCCATAAGCGTTGTAAGTCAAACCAACCAGATATAAAACTAGCATTTTTAAGCTGTTGAAATTACATGCTGCGGTTCTGGGTCTGGTTTCGGCCCAAAACCATCTGATAATTTAAAAAAAAATATATATATATATATATATATATATATAAACGATAATCAAAATCCATATACACCACTAAATTGACATTAAACATGTTTCCAATAACTTGTACAAAGATTTCAACAATGTAAATCACGATGTATACAAAACAGATATTCCTTTTGTTTCACAAAGAGAGTTATTTTGACACATTTCACATATATATTAAAAAAACTACTAAAATTTACATATTACCCGTATTAATACACTAAACAATTTTTCTCTCTAATTAATACACTAAAACAATAAAATTAAAATTGAATTTTTTTTCAAAATTATGTATTGAAAACATAAAACGATACTATTAGTGAAACAAAAAAAAACCTTAAAACGACGTTTTTTGTAAAGCGGAAAAAGTATTGAATAGATGTCCAGACTTTTTAAAACATGATAAGTATATGGGTTTTCATCCGAGATATCCTCAGTGCAATTCTTTAATGCTCATTAATTCATTTATTGCAATTTCTGTGCCATTGCTTTTACTCAAGTAGAACATAAATTGAGCACAATCATATGCAACGCACCACATGCGTTGTAAGCTTCAAATTGATGGCCACATATTTTGTCTTACTGGATTTTCAGTCGAACCAATAGAGAATAGTTCATGCAGTTATTTAGTAGTCATTGTGTAGGGTTTGAAATTGTTCTTTTCCTCTTACTCATCTCCAAATATTACAGACTACAGATTAAATTTTTAGTATAATCATGATCCATGAGAGTTAAATCATGCGGACCAAAATTTCATTAGCCCAAAATTTTGCAATTTTTGATTCTGAATAATAATTTCATTAGCCCAAAATTTTGATTCCCAACTTTTTTTTGTTACTTATCACAGGCCGATTGATTTCTATGTATGCTTCTACAGACATTTTTTTTTGTAGAAATTGTAGATGCAAAAGAGATGATTAATTCAGTATCGATTTGAATTTTATCCATTGCAGGATTTCGATAAAGAACCAAGATGAATACTAAGAAAAGAGGTTCAAGAAGCCAACCAGACTTATTATCGAGTCTACCAGATGTACTTCTACTTCTGATTATCTCTTTCTTGCCCTTCAAAGAAAGTATCAAGACCAGTGTTCTTTCAAAGCGCTGGAAGAATCTATGCTATGAAACCAAAAACATTGTTTTTAAAGAACCCAAGTATGTGTACGGGTTTGACTCCAACAGAGTCGCTGTGATTTCTTTTGTTCGCTACATGCGTCAATGGGGTGTCTAGATTTCAAGGTCAAGTCATTGAAAGTTTCGAGATTCATCTCTGTAATCCAGTGGGATTAGTGGCAGATATCGAGTACCTGATCGAATTCGCAGTCTCCAAACAAGTGAAGAAGTTAGTTCTTGATTTCTCCATCCCTTCTTGGAGAACCACTCATGATGCATCGTGGCTTGGAGTTGTTGTTGAATCGCCGGCAAGTTTTTACCGTATAAAAACCCTGGAGTCATTGTATATTTCTGCGTGCGGGTTTGACCCCTCGAGATTCGAAGAATTGGGTTAAATGAATATATACGTAAATTTCTACTTCAATCTAAATAATTTACATAAGCTAAAAGCGCACAGAGAGAAAAGAAGGAGAACGAGTGGACATTATGAATATACTATTATGCAAAATTTTTTTTTTTTTTGAATTGAAATTATGCAAAAATATTTATCTAGGGCATCATTTTTTTGATGCGTTTTCGAATGTATATAGTGTTGTCCAAGAAAAAGGAATATTTTTTTTTTATTATTATGGAACTGATGATTGGTAAATGGTATTCTTACGTGCGAGTCGACAATGTCAATATCGTAATTTGTAATTTGACAACAATGAGAATGTAGCCGTAGGTCGAGCCTTCAATTTTGCTTTTTCAAGTATTTTATGAGGAGCATAGGACGTCACTTAATTCAAAATATTTTAGTATTCTAGTACTTTCAAGTTATCCCAAAAATAGTTAGCACTTTCGACGGTTAAAAAACGTTTATACTCATCCTCTCGATTCGACTGTGTACTGTACATGTCAGGTTTTTCAACACTTAAAATTTCTTATGTCAGACGAAAAGCAGTTGATGTGATTTTTTTTTAATTTTCATTTATTTGCTAGCGCGATATTTTGAATTTTAAATCCGCATTTTTTTTTTTTTGTGTTTTATCGTTATTACTTTAAACAGTTTACTTATTCTCCACATTTTCATTTATTTGTTTTACTTATCTTTCTTCTTTTTTTTTCCTACTTCTTTATGACCTCTCTCTCTCTTTCACTTCTTCTCCGACCCCTCTCTCTCTCTATTTAAACGGGTCGTTTCTGAAATATTTCCCCACCCGTCGGAGAATTCGATTTCTGAGAGTCACGGTGGCGACAATGGAGGTTTCTTCTTCACTGTGTCGAGTTCCGTCTCTGTGGACCGTTGGATATCAAGACCTCGTCAGATGAAATCGACGGCTAGTTTCGCTTTTCCTGGAAGCACAAGAAGAAGAAGCCACAGTTTGATGGTAGTAAGTAATCGACTGCTCAGAACGCCATCGGCTCTCGGCGAACTCGCTGACACGGTGGCGGAGACGGGCAAATCGGAGATTACGTGGCAGATTATAGTCGGAACTATCGGTAATTTAGCTAACAAGTGATGTAATTAAAAATGTTTTTTTTTTTTATAAGTCAATGAGATCTTGCAGCTGGAATCACACCCTTCGTTGTTGCAGCTGTCGAATTCAGCAAAAGAATAGTATGTGACTAAGATATTTTATACATGTATACACATATATATATATATATATATATATAATTGCCATTGTCCGTTGGAATTGAGTTTTGATTTCAGATTGCACAGAAGAGATGTGAAGAATGTAGAGGAACAGGACTTGTTTTCAGAGAGAAAAAATACTTTCCTTGTCCCGGATGTGGTAAACTTCGATTTCTCTCTTTCTTTTTTTACATTTGAGGAAAATTCAGACAAGAAGCTTCAGTGATTTTTTTGGTTTTTCTGGGATCTTTTGGATTCTTGTTTGTTTGTGTTCTGTTTCCAGGCGGGTTTCTTCCATGGCAGTCATGGAAAAGATTCTTTACAGGCTGATGATGAATTGAAAAGGAGGACTCACGATTACATTTAAATATTTGTGTATTTTTACAACACATTTTGGAATCTCAAAAAAACAAACAAATATGTTGGGAGATAGTTTGAAATCAAGACCACTCTCTCTCACTCTCGCTCAAAAAAAGATGTAAGAGATGAAAAGACGAACGAGAGAGAGTTGACTTATGTGCAAAGCGAAAATGATTTTCAAGTGTAACCAATTACTCTAACGTAAACTTATGTTTCTTTCTAAACATTTAAAAAAAAAAATCAGAAAATTGTTATATTTACTGGAAATTTTTTAGGTTATCCTTAACAAGATGTTCGGAAACGATGTATGTTTCGCTATTTCCACCTTTTCGTGTTGAATGCACGAATTGATATTTTTCATCGGCATCATCAATTTTGTCTCTAGATATAAACCACTCAATCATAAACACGCCAAAATTTATATAAACTTATCAAAATTTCCAGAAATTTATGTTTTTTTTGTCAAAATCTTATAAATTATCTGAAAACTATGGAATAAAAAATTGTTATATTTACTGAAAACATTTTCGGTTATGCTTAAAAAGATGTCTAGAAACAATATATGTTTATTTCACGTGTGTTAAACTTGGGAAAATCTCATAAAAAACCAAATATTATGTATGATATTATACTTTACGTTATTCAATTTGGGTTTGTTAGTTGCTATATTCGCTATTTTTTATTTATGGTTTAGATTTCTATCGTTGATTGTTCTTTATGTTTTCCATTCTTTATGTTATTTCATTATTTACGTTATTCAATTTGGGTTCGCTATTTCTCATATTCTATGTTTTCCATTTAGGGTTTATTTGTTTCTGTTATATGTTCTTAATTTATGGTTGCCATATTTTACGTTATTAAATTTGGGTTCATAATTTATGATCCATTTTTTAATTAACTGGGTTTAAAATAAATTTAAATTTTCTATTTTTTCTTTTTGTTTAGTAAATTTATATTATAAAATTATGAATTGGTTATAAATTTGCATGATTTTTTAATTTGTCCTTTTTCAATTAACTTTGGTTTTTAGGATAATTTACATTTTCTACTTTTTATTTTTGTTTAGTAACTTTACCTTTTAGGATTTGGATTTGATTATAAAATTTCCCTTTTATTGTTAATATGATGTGTCAAAATTTAATTCGAATTTTTTTTTTACACGTGTCAAAATATGATCGATTAATTTGACACACGCGTGCCACGATCTAGCAACTTAAAAAAATTCAGCTTTATATAATAATATTTTTTAAATAAATTAATCTTTATTATGATCATAAAATACGCAAATGATGGACGATATTTAATTTTCAAAGAAAGGTTAATATTTTTTACTAAAATGTCGTTGTTTATAATTTTTAATTGTTTTTTTTTCTCTAGAATTATCATTTGTTGTTTAACTTCAAATATCCATTTTTTCATCTTTAATTATAGTCATAAGCCGTGTAATGATATATCAATTTTATGCGTATATCTGAACTTCTAACCCTTATTGATATCACTAATACTAATTAATACACTTTAACTTGATCATCATGTGTCTTTCAAACTTTTTTGATACAATTACTTTTCATGAGAAGACAAATCACAATTTATAGGAATACAAAGTAAAATTTATCGAGTGTATCGAATATACTTCTGTTTATGATCGTTTCTTACTTGTTTTTCAAAGAATGTGTTAAAACCGGTGTTCTCTAAAAAACATAACGTGAGACCCAAAATGTTGATTTTAAAGAATCTGAGTTCGTGAATCCCTCGGTATGTGATAAAGATTCTAAGATTTTGTTGTTGAACTGCCTGAATGCGTTTATGATCAAGATTCGACTTTTGTGAGTTTGATCCATCCAACATAGAGGCTTCTTAATATCGCAAACCCGGGGATGTTGAGAAGCCTCTCTATTGAATGGATCAAACTCACAAAAGTCGAATCTTCAATAACTCGAAGGTTGTTAGACTGTAAACATATTCAAGAAGTTCAACAATAAAATTCTGGAACCTTCATCACAAACCGAGAAGTTCACATACTCAGATTCCTTAAAACAAACATTCCGAATCTCACAATAGAGATCTCTAATTATATTCCGCTCAGTTTCCCACATTCTTTGGTTATTTGGGAAGAAGAGAAAGACAATGACGAAGAAGCTAAAGAAACGAAGGCTCTTTAGTGACGGTGCATGAGGCTGCCATTAAAACTCTCTTGCTTAATATATTCCCCTTCTTGAATATCTTTTCAAGTAAGGGTTTTTATAAATTCTTATGGAAAACGAGAAAATTGGTCTAAGATATTTTACCACAAAAATGAGTAATCAATAAAAATTCATATAAAAAACTCTTTTCCACAAAAGAAAAAAAAGTTGGTAATATCGGAGTAAGAAGATGGGATTGAATTTTAACAAACAAAAAAGTCTGCAACTCCGCGTGTGCGCACTCCAATTCATCGACTTTCTCGTCACGGTCTTTCACCGTTTGGATGAGCCTCTCGATTTCTTCTTTGTACTCTGAAGCATATCGAGGCATAGAGGAGGAAGATTCATGGATTGGAAGCCCGCCTAACCTCGCGAATCGACCTTTGACTTGTCGAGTTTCCTTCGAAAGTTTAAAAATTTTATTAAAGAAAATTACAAAAAGAAAAAAAATTGAAATCAAATTAAAACATACCTCGAGAACAAGTTGGTTGATCTGTTCCCGGGATAACTCGTTCGAGGACGACGATCCGTCGAGAGTGAGCTGCGACATCGAAACTTCATGTTCCGTCTTCTTCTTCTCGCACTTCTCGAGAAGGTCACGCATCCCCACATCTTAGATCAGACCGGATTTCTTGTTGGTGTGCCTTTGCTCGATTACGGTAATCCGGAGGTTTGCCGTCTTCCTTTGCTTGTGAAATTTGGTTAAGTAAAATAAAAATAAAAATGAAATTAGTAAATAAAAATGGAAATTAAACTTACCATTTCCATCACCTCGCGTACGACGGTCTTTGCGCCCCCGTTGTGAATGTAGATCCCCTTCCCTCCTCGCTCGCTCTTACGGTTTTTCGAGTTTTTCTTCTTCGGCTTACTCCAGTAATCGCAGAAGCCCTTCCACACGTCGTCCTCGAGGTCCTTCGACTTGCCTTTTTTATGCTTCCACGTCTGCTTCCACTCGTGCATGTGCTTCTGATACTAAGACTTTTCGGTCTTAAGGAGGTATCAATAACTCCAATACGAGTAGTATAGAAGGTTATCAATCCGTATTGGGATTAATTCTAAGCACGAAGAATACAAGGCACTCAAGTAAGTTAAGCTAGATAAGTGAGTTGTTGATTTTAACTAGTACCCTAACAAGATTTAGCAATAAACAAAACCAAACAAACTAAACGAGATATAAACTCAAATGGTGAAAGCGANAAAAAAAACATAATGTTAGTTTTCAAAATAAAAAAAATAACAAAATGAACTAAAAAAAGAAAAATATATTAAAAAACGACTTACAACGAAAGTCCGATGCCACAAGTCTTTCTCGTCGGTTGGCAAGTCCGAGTACTTCTCGTACGGTTTTACCAACATGTTGTGGAGCATTCGCAAGATCGTCTTGTTTATCTCAGTCGACAACTTAAACCTGAAAACATTATAAAAAAAAAAAGAATTCAGTAGGTTAGGATTAAAAATCTAATTAAATTGAAATAATAATCGGAAATGTAACTTACCAAGTCCCGTCCTCGAACTTCGGGTCAAGACGGATGCAATGGCTCCGGTTTGGCTGCTGGACTAGATCCGCGATCGATTTGCTGGGAGTCCGGGATTTTAGTTCCAGAGCTCGATCCGCCAGGAGGCGTAGCTCGAGAACCCCGAGAACGGCGTCCTTGGGAGCCGCCTCCCAAACATAGTGCGTGCTCGTTATTCCTGCGGAAAACCATAAAATTGTTAGTAAATTAATTGATTATCCCAAAAATTACGGGAAATTTCAAAATTTCACGAAAATTTCAAAAATTACCGAAAAATTCAAAAGTTACCGAAAATTTCAAAATTTCCCAAAAATTTCAAAATATCTCGAAAATTTCAAAATTAACGAAAATTTCAAAATTTCCTGAAAATTTCAAAATTTCCTGAAATATTTCAAAATTACCAAAAATTTCAAATTTCCCAAAAATTTCAAATTTCCCAAAAATTTCAAATTTCCCGAAAATTTGAAAAATTCCAAATATGAGAATTTGATATTTCCCAAAATATTATAAAAAGGATTTTATTTGATAAATATTGTATACAAATTTGATAAAAAAATTTAAAACGTTTTTATTTAGTACAAAATTTTGAAAAATCCAAATAATTTTCTAAATACTTAAAAAATATTTAAAAAACGATTTTATTTGATAAATATTATATACAAATTTGATAAATATTTTAAAAACGTTTTTATTTAGTACAAAATTATAATTTTCTAAATAATTAAAAAATATTTAAAAAACATTTTTATAAATCAAAAAATTGTTTTCTAAATCTAACAATTCTAAATCTACAATCTAATCACATAAACCTTAACAATAATATTATTGTACATAACAATTACATAAGAAATTCTATTCTAACCACCTAACAATACACAAAAAAAATCCATTCTAACAACCTAACACTAATAAACCCTAAAAACTAACAAGATCTACAAAAAAAATAAGGAATCGAAAACTTACATATTTGGATCTATAGGAAATGAGGAATTGAGGATTGAAGAGAGAGATTTGAGAAGAAATCAAAAGAAGAGGAAGAGAGAAATGAGAAATTGTAAGGAAGAAGAAGATAGAAGAGAGAATCGCCAAGGAAGAAGAAGAGAGAAGAGAGAAGAAGCGTCGGAAGAGAGAGAGAGAAAAGAGAGAAATGAGAAAAGAAATCGACGGTTTGTCGATATATATCGATTTCCGACGGCCATATCCGTCGGATTCCGAAAATTATTTTCATTTACGCAGTTGATATTCCCGCGGTCTCGAAAAAACCAAAGTCCGTCGGAAATTTCTGACGGATTTTCGACGGACTTGAGAATATAAGGTATATTCCTTGCATGTTTGTCGATTGGCCAGTCAACAGGCATGTGTCATAGGTCCTAAATCCGTCGGAAATTTCTGACGGATTTCCGACGGATTTAAGGTATATTTGGGGTTTAGGGTTTAACGTTTAGTTATATGATTTAGGGATCCCTAATCTACAGGTTTCATTCAAAAAATAGTAAATTCATCAATGTTAAAGACTTTGAATGAGTTTATAACTTATACAACATCAAAACCTATACATTTCACATAAATCAACTATACCTTATACTATAACTTATACAAACACTTCTATCAAATTTTATAAATTCATATAACACATTTTTTTTGAAATATGACATATTCAACCTATTATATATACATCATACAAGTGTTTGTAAACAATTTCCACAAAAAACCCTATACCATATACCCTAAAAAACATTTTTGAAAATATCCGTCGGAAATTTCCGACGATCTCGCGATTGAAGGTGTAAACACGATGTAAACGTGTTTAAAAACTTATGCTCAATAATCCGTCGGAAATTTAAGACGGATTTCCGACGGATTAAGTTACCCCGGCTAAAACTGAAATCCCGGGTACTGAACCCCTCGGCAAAAACTGATCGCATCGGCTAAAACTTAATTGGGGCATAATTGATGCATGTGGTGTCGATCGATACCAGGTGATATCGGTCGATACCGATCCTCTGATACTGATTCACACAAAACACAAGACACAAAACATAAAACCAAAAACAAAAACAAAAAAAAAGACTTATATACAGACTTACCAGTGGGTTACCTCCCACCAAGCGCTTGTTTAACGTCACGAGCTTGACTTTGCTCAGGTGATTAGTAAAAGCGAGGTTGAGAACTCACTCCCGTGCAATTTCTAAGACTAGACACTTGCAGACTCAGAGTTCTACTCAACATGCTCTCTATAACCTCTTTTCCTTTCTCTTTCAGCTCCGGAGTAAGAATAACTCTAGCCTTGGAGAATGGTTTTGAGGATCCTTTGCACTTCACCTTGTACTCAATCGAGTCCCCATCACACTTATGAGGGATTAAAGTCATAGAGGGAGCACCTTTTACTACTTTGCTCTTTACCTTCTTCTTTGCCTTAGCTGTTTTGACGTCTTTCTTGGTGATGACAGACGGACTATCTAGAATGTCCATGACAGTTGGCACGTCAGAAGGTTCTTCCAAAGGATCAGCTACCAACGTCTCTCCTGTGACAACAGCGCTGCAAGAGACATGCGTGGTAGCTCCTCTAGTAGGAATGGCTTTGTAGTACACCCCCTTGTCAATGTATGAGAACGAGATTCTCTTGCTGGGTGTGTCCATAATGGCACCAACCGTAGCCATAAACGGTATTCCAAGAATCAACTGCGTACTAGATTTTGCACTCATCTCCACAACCTGAAAATCAGTAGGAACAAGACAATCTCATACCTCAACCATCAAATCAGGGATTGTACTGTATGGAAGTGAGGTGGAACAGTTCGCGAATGTGAGAGATGTCTTGGGAGATCGAATATCAGCTTCCAATCTCTTTGCAATTTCCCTTTGACATGACATTGACGCTAGCCCCCGAGTCAACGATAGACTCTTTGAATTTAACTCCAGAGATAGAGCATGGAACTGAGAATATTCCTGGGTCTTCCCTCTTAATCAGCTGTTTCATCGGAGGTGGTGTACTTCTGGCTTTGATAAAGAGTGCCTTGATCTCTTCCTCAGTTTCTCTGTAATTTCGGAAGTAACACTCCAAAGGACGGTTTTCAAAAGCTTTTTCAAAAGATATAGTGTGGGGAATCCTCCTGACCATCTTCTCAAAAGCGAGCAACTTCTCCACAGTAATAGGGTTCATGAGATGTCTAGGTGGTCGAGGGTATGGTACCTTAGGCTTGTAAACCCTTTCCTCAGTCATATGCGGCTTCTTCGCAATTTCTGGGTCGATCTGCGAAGGGTGTCGATCGATACCAGATTGGTGTCGATCGATACCAGGCTCCTGGATCTCGGTCTCCGTATCGGTCGACACTGGGAGGGTGTCGATCGATGCTTGTTGCTTCGAAACGTCCTTGGCATATCCTTGGACGGGTATCGACTGATGCCGGGAGGTATCGATCGATACAGGGGCGATTTCGGGAGACTCATCGTCGTCATCTTCAGCAAGATCGACGAGATTCTTTGCAGTTAGGTCAATTTTCACTCCTGGATCAACCTCTTCATCACTTCTTAAGGTGATTGCATTGACGTATTCCCTTGGATTCACTGTTTTCCCTGGAAGAGAACCTTCTTGCCTTTTCACAGCTGCTGCAGTCTGAGCGACCTGAGTTTCCAGCCTCTTCTGATGAATGCTAAGAGCTTCAATCTTTCCATTTAGGTCTGTGTACATAGCATCCATCTTCCCATTAAAATCTACTGTCATCTTCTGTTGTCCCTCAAGAAGCTGTTCAAGCATGGATTCAACCTTGTTCTCTGGAGACTTGAGAGGAGTAGGCTGGTAATTGTTGGTGAAGTTTCGGTTGTTGTTTTGCTGGTATTGATATGTCTGAGTTTGAAAACCAGCACCACCAATGTAGTTAACATCTTTCACTTCATCCTCATCAGCAAAATAAACAGCCTTCTTCGTCTTTCCCATCAAAAGATTGTGCACTGAATCCAGCTTAGCTTGAACCTCAGCAATTTGCGATCCATCCAAATTCTCAGCCTGCTTCTTCCGCTCAAAGTCTGCATTCTTGGTGCTATTGCTAGACGCCAAGTTCTCAATCAGCACATAAGCATCGTCAGGATATCTGGTGTTGAAATTTCCATTACTCGCAGCATCTAAGGCCATCTGATACCTCCAATCAATCCCTCTGAAGAAGATACCCANCCTTTGAATCATTGAAGATTTGACTTTTGTGAGTTTGATCTATCCGACATAGAGGCTTCTCAATATCCCCGGGTTTGCGATATTGAGAAGCCTCTATGTCGGATGGATCAAACTCACAAAAGTCGAATCTTCAATAACTCGAAGGTTGTTAGACTGTAAACATATTCAAGAAGTTCAACAATAAAATTCTGGAACCTTCATCACAAACCGAGAAGTTCACATACTCAGATTCCTTATAACAAACATTCCGAATCTCACAATAGAGATCTCTAATTATATTCCGCTCAGTTTCCCACGTTCTTTGGTTATTTGGGAAGAAGAGAAAGACAATGACGAAGAAGCTGAAGAAACGAAGGCTCTTTAGTGACGGTGCATGAGGCTGCCATTACAAAATCTCTTGGTTAATATATTCCCCTTCTTGAATATCTTTCCAAGTAAGGGTTTTTATAAATTCTTATGGAAAACGAGAAAATTGGTCTAAGATATTTTACCACAAAAATGAGTAATCAATAAAAATTCATATAAAAGAACTCTTTTCCACAAAAGAAAAAAAAGTTGGTAATATCGGAGTAAGAAGATGGGATTGAATTTTAACACATGGTTTTGAAAACATATCCTAACACATTAGTATTTATCTTTTTTTGTTAAAATACTTTTTTAAATAGTATATTTGCTGTATATTTCAGTATATAGTATGTAATAAATCCGATTCAACTCACCATTGACCTCATATTACTCTTTTTATATAAAGAAAGTTGTTTGGGACTTAGCAAATTTACACATCAGCATTATAAAATTTATCATTCGTTGAATCTGAAGATTAATTTTTTTTTCTTAATCTAAAGCTTCATGCATGGATTTAATAACATTAGCAAATAATGCAAACTAACAAAAAATTCTGAAAATATCTTTAAAACAAAAAAACTCCTGAAAACAAAATCCTTCAACTCCTGAAGCATAAGTGAAGAAAATCTAAGGTGCGTCGCTTTTTAATTTGTTATAGAGGAACAAGAAATCGTTTTTATATACTTGTTATGATATTATTTGTTTGGTTGAAATGTTATAGGATATGTTGTTATTACATTTTACATGATTTTACTTGAGTTGTTTTTTTTTTTGCTCCACCTAGCTTGTTTTGAATCCATCTTTACATGTGTAGCAAAATATTGATCAATTAAAGCAAAACACATGAACCAACACTGTAACGTGATTTTGATCCTCGATTTTGCATAACCCAAACTTTTGTTTCTCATTATGATTCAGAATTTTTTTGTTCTTGAAATTGTAGATGCAAATGAGATGATTAATTCAGTGTTGATTTGAAATTTGTCCATTGCAGGATTTTGATTGAAAACCAAGATGAATACTAAGAAAAGGAATTTAAGTAGCCAACGAGACAGATTATCGAGTCTACCCGATATGCTTTTGATTATGATCATCTCTTGCTTGCATTTCAAGAAAAGTATTCAGACCAGCGTTCTTTCGAAACGCTGGAGGAACCTATGCCATGAAACCAAAAATATTGCTTTCAAAGAACCCGAGTACGTGAACGGGTTTGACTCCAACAGAGTCGCTGTGATTTCTTTTGTTCACTACATGCGTCAATGGGTGTCTAGATTTCAAGGTCAAGTCATTGAAAGTTTTGAGATTCATCTCTCCAATCCAGTGGGATTAGGGGCGGATATCGAGTACCTGATCGAATTCGCAGTCTCCAGACAAGTGAAGAAGTTAGTTCTTGATTTCTCAAACCCTACTTGGAGATCTACTAATGATGTATCGTGGCGTGACGTTGTTATTGAATTACCAGCATGCGTTTACAATCAACTATCCCTGGAATCGCTGTATATTTACGCATGCGGGTTTGGCCCCTTGAAATTCGCAAACCCAGAACTGCTAATAAGCCTCGGTATCGGTTGGATTGGTCTCAGAAATCTCGAATCTTTGCTATCAAAGTGTCCTTTGCTCGAAAGTCTAAGTATCAAATGCTGTTGGGAACTTGATATCATGATGATAGAGGGGCGAATAAAGGAATTGGTCATCGAGAACTGTAACTTCCCTCTCATGTCTTGCTCCTTTGACTTGCCAAATATAGACATCTTCAAGTACTCGGAATATATTCTATGCCTTGATTTCGAGAAAGTGAATACGGTGATGAACCAACCGAGTTAGACATAGCTCAAGGAGAAATTGTTTGTAATCTCCTTAACGATCTTCGATCTGCTAAGACCTTAACGGTCTGCCCTTATCTCCTTCAGGTATGTAGTTAACAAGAAACTCTTTCACTCTTTGCAATTTGAAAGAAAATAAGGCACAATCGACAGGCTATTTACATCATTTTTTAGAAGATAATATGGTTCTAATTGTGGCGTAAAATATTAAGAATATGTTGAATATTTTTTTTTTTTTTTTTTTTGCTAAAATGTTTGTAGGAGTTGTACTCCACGTACGCTTCTTTTCAGTTTCCAAGTTGTAAGGAAGTATACTCCAAGTATTTATATCAATTAAAAGCCAAAAAGAAAGGTAGTCTAAACTACCAAAAATGAAACATCTCTTGTGTTCTTAAGATATTGTCTTTGATCAATAGTGATCAGTCCAAACAGGGACTTATCAGCTTGAAAAATTGACTTTTCCAAGATTTTTCATTAATGAATTTTGTCCCATTTAGTGATATTTTTGAGTTTGGTTTACTGACGTTAAAGTTGGATATGTCGGTTTTCGGTATCTCTGATTTGTTTGTTTTATGAATAAGAGCCCTTAGAATATTAGGGCTTGGTCCTATAGCTAGTGGACCAAAACAATAATAAAATTTTATGTATTATACATATGATATTATATACAATTTAAGTTAAGGGGGGTGTTATTCACTCATGGATTTTAATAGAACTTAAATCCAACCATGATTCTAAATGATGCCTTAAAATCCAGTGTTATTAGATCTTTTATTTGTAAATTATGTTAAAGAGATTTTAAAGTTTGGTGTTATTCAGTAAAGATTTCAACTACTTTATTAAAATTCAGTGTTATTTAAAACTAAATGAATTTTAAAATCTTTATATATTGAGTTATTTCAAATGAATTCCAATGAAATTTCATGTGTAGATTATTAAAAAAACAAAATCCAAAGTATATTGTAGAGATTTTAGAATCCACACAAAAATGATATCAATTTTCCAATCTTAAAGATAATGAGACCTAAAATTTAACTTTAAATCCATGGTTGAATAACTCTTTTCATGTTTTAGTATTTGATTTTTGTTTTTCTTCTTTGTTTTCAATTTTCGTAAGCATTTGATTTTTGTTTGTTTAGTACTAATTTGTTTAAATTAAAATATACTTAAATTTCCACTTCAATAAAAAAAAACTCCATTACATGAACACGTGCAGAAATACAATTTAGTTAAGCCAAAAGTGCACCCAAAGAAAAAGAAAATGTTGTTTATCTAGGGCATCAACTTTTCGAATGTATATAGCTAGCGTAGTATAGGAATGAAAAACAAAAATATTATGAAGCAGATTGGTAAATGCTAATAATCCTATGTGCGGATCATCGTAATTTGTCCTGAAAACCAGATCGCTTTTGCCCATCGTAATTGATCCTGAAGGATGTGAAAAACCCCAAGTTTGAGCAGATATCTGAAAGTGGACATAGGTTCGCTATTTTCTATCCGCCATATCATAAGAATCAGCTGCTTGCGAGTCATTGATATTTGAGGCTGATGGGGAGACACGAATGAATCAGACGCACCATTTATTGCAAAGAAAACAAACAACGGATCGGATAATATGTCAATGAGAAAGATTTTTCAAAGGAAAAATTCTTGTAAATATTTGTTTCATTATTCTATAGAAAAAGTTACATTTTAAACCATCAAAATAGAAATCAATAGCATATTAGACCTCAAAAGAATTTCGCTCACACTATAAACTATTAAACCAAGAATATTTACACATAAATCATCAAACCAACTCTCGGATTTGCGCTGCCAAAAAAAGTTAATGGACTAATTAATTCCGTTAACCAAACAATTTTTTGTTTTTGTTTTAAATTAAACTTAACTTTTTATTTCTTTATCTATTAATAATAGCAAACCCTAATAAATATGTTCTACGTTGTATCTTTTAATAATCATAACTTTTTTTGTTTGTACATTTCCGTTTATAACGGTTCATAAGGTTATATCTTTTTATTATTATTATTTTTTTTTATCAACCGTCCATTTTATTAAATCAAATTTGACCGATAAAGTTATTATTCTCCACCACTTCCGTCTGACTTATATGGGGATGCTCAAACCCTTTTTGCAAGAGAATCGGCACCAACATTCAATGCTCGTGGAATAGAAGATAAGCTGAAATTAATAAAGGCCGCTCTAAGGTCATGAAATGAATATAGTTCTGATGCGAATGTCGGCCAGTCTGTCGGCTCCTCGATCATCTTCACCAAATCTGAACAATCTGTCTCAAAATGGATCGATAGTATCTGCTTTTCCTTTAGACATAGCATAGCCCAAAGGAGCCCATCCATTCTGAGAGGCTTCTACGGCATCCTTGCAATCCGAAGATCTCTCATCCCATATGATCTCTATGACTCCACCATAGGCCACTAACAACGCCATGATCAATCCTAGAGGCATCGATCTGACATGTCGGGCTTCGAGGGGCAAAAGGGGAGACTCTCAGTTCATCTTGACATGTTGGGGCTTCTAGCTCTTCTTCACTTTCCTTTTGGTTTGCAATCCTCCAACTTTCCTCTTCCAGAGTAGCGTGCTGGAAAGTATCCTCCGGAGAGATTTATTTCCCGTTGAAAACTTTTTCGTTCTTTGCTTTCCATATGTACCATATGATCCATGGATATATGTATTTTTGAGGTTCAGTAAGACCTACTTCTTTAGTTCTCCAAAATAGGAAGTCCATATTTCGGTAAATATATGTATTCAGGAAGAACTCCGGAAGGGAC
This sequence comes from Eutrema heterophyllum, assembly GCA_002933915.1. Taxonomy (NCBI): domain Eukaryota; kingdom Viridiplantae; phylum Streptophyta; class Magnoliopsida; order Brassicales; family Brassicaceae; genus Eutrema; species Eutrema heterophyllum. Next base: position 30,506 of record PKMM01053209.1, read on the forward strand.
GGATAGTCTGAGATATCCCAACCTTGTAAAGCTAGGGGGTGGGGGCATTCAAAAAGAAGATGGTTAATCGTTTCCTCAGGAGCACCACACCTAGGACAACTCACGTCGGTGACCATATGCATGTAGGTAAGACGCTCGCATGTTGCAACACATCCATACCTTCCACATAAGCTTTTTGGCCGTCTGGACCTTCCACACCTGGCTTTGCAAGCACGTAATGCTTGGTTCTCTCACCTCATTGGATTTGCGAAGTATATTTGCCTTCCTTATCAGATCATAGCCGGATTTTACTGTATAAGTGCCAGACTTAGTATGGTTCCATGTATACCCATCTTGGGTAGAGTGTCTACTAGGTCTCAACCCTAGGATAAGAAGGATATCCTCGGGTTGGAAATGGTCTCGCAAAAGGGGTATATTACACTCTCTCGTATCCTGCTTAATAAAGGTATAAACACGAAGTTGAGGATTCCTATACCGGACTTGTGCGGATTCTCTCGCCTGACGAGCTGGGGTATCTGGGATCCAGGGTTCGCTCCAAACCTTTATGTTGAACCCCAAACATATAGTCTTCCTTAGTCCCAATTTCAAGAGTGGCTTTGCAGCCATAATACTACGCCACCCATAGGATAGGGAACGAGCCTTCCGGTCTACAAGCGGGTCAGATTGTCTATCATATTGACCTTTAAGTACCCGCGCCAGGAGAGATGAAGGATACTGGATGAGGCGCTGATATATCATGGTTTTTACCCCTTTTTGACCATGATATAGGTCTTGTTTTTAGAGTTTTTCTAGTGTTTTTGAAGTCTTTTAGAGTCTTTTCAGGTTTTAGGTACGTTTGGAGCATAATTAGAGATATTGAAGCATTCTGGAGCTTTTTGGAGCAAAGCAGAGATCATGTAGCTGAGAAGTCGATTTGAAGCCCGAGTATCGACCGATACCACTTATGGTATCTATCGATACCGACAGTAGAGAAACACAAGTCGCGACTTTTCTGAAGTTTGAAGAAACTGCTCCTTGGTCCAGAAGACTTTAATAATTACAATAAGCCCCAAAACGCGTTTTAGGTTATTAATTAGGTTTTTGAGCCACTTTTGTTGGCTACACTTTATTCTACTCTGATTTTTGGTTGATAGAGATTTTGAGGGAGACAAGTCAGAACTCTGTTCATCTGAGAGAAGATTTCGAACCCTTGTTTTACTCTCTTCTATTTATTTGATTTGATGATCTATTCAATCATGTTACTTGTTTCAATCTCCATGTCTGAGTAGATCCACTTTAGGTTTAGGGTTTTCTCATAAAGGATTTCATTGAGTGCTGGTAATTGATTAGTTATGATTCATAATATGAATTAGTTCTTCACCATAAGTTGTTCTCAAAGCTAATTCTAGGTTAACGAATCTGGAACTTAGATCTTAGGTTAATCGATTAGGCACGACAGTGCAATTGAATAATCTGACAGAACCTAGGGTGAGCAAAATAACTATCTGCAAAGAAATTTGGTTTAGTTGTTTTGTGAACATATCAAACCTGAACTTTACAGCTGGTTTAGACCTTTATGATTTGCAAAGAAATTTGGGATTCTGGGATTTAGATTTAGATAATTCTCGCAACGACAATTGGTTAATTATAGCTTAGTGTTTAGAGTTCAAGAACCACGCTAAATATGAATCTTGATTAATTGGTTATTCTGCATTCTCTGATTTCCTGATAAATACTCTGAACCTATCTTTCCTCCATTGAATTACAACTCTTTTAATTTCGTTTATTGCATTATGTTTCATTGATTTACTTAGCTTAATTCAACTCTAAATAATCTATTGTGTGATTTTTGAGTCTATGTGGATTCAACCCCTACTATACTGCAGCTACAGCTTTAGTACTTTAGGGTATTACTTTTGAGCTTATCAAATTTTGGCGCCGTTGCCGGGGACTCTAAAATTCGCCATTAGATTTTAGCTTAGAATTTCGACTAAGTTCGTTGGTATCGATCGATACTACCTAGTGTCGGTCGATACTCGTCGTATTTTTTTTACTTTTGTTACTTACGTCTCTTGACTTTTGTGTTTCAGGTGTATGCCTAATCGCGAAACCAGGAGAAACAAGAGCACACAACTAGTTAATCTTTCCAACGAGGAACTAGCACTTTTGGAACGTACAAAAAGGAGAACAAAGAGGCCAGCAGAGATGAACAATCCAATGGTTTTGGATCGTGATGATGCTGGAGCTTTGAGAGACCATGAGGGTCAATTGTGCAATGAGAGAGGGAAACGACTTGATGGAGATGGAAACATCATTACCCCTCCAGCTGTTGTGAATGTGGGGAATGATGTGGTTGATCGTGGTAGGGCGATTGGTGAGTACAACATGTCTGATCAGTTCTATGCCAATCGATCAACGATTCGCCCCCCTACTTTTCAGAGGAATGACTTTGAGCTGAAACCTGCATACTTCACTCTTGTGGGTCAGCACCCTTTTCATGGTCTTCCTCATGAACACCCCATGGATCATATTGAGAGGTTTGAGGACTTGGTCACTAGCATCAAGTACAATGGAGTGTCCAACGATTACTTCCTCTGTAAGCTCTTCCCATACTCTTTTGGTGGAGATGCAGCTTTCTGGCTGAAGCAGTTGCCTCCTGGATCATTGACTACCTGGGAGGAGACTAAGAATGCCTTCTTGAATAATTTCTATGATGATGCAAGATCCGAGGAGCTTAGGAATAAGATCTCTCAATTTTCTCTATGAGCGACTGAGGCATTTAAAGCTGCTTGGATACGATTCAGGTCGTATCAGAGGGATTGTCCACATCATGGGTTCACTAAGGTTCAGTTGCTGGGTATCTTCTTTAGAGGGATTGATTGGAGGTATCAGATGGCTTTGGATGCTGCGAGCAATGAGAAATTCCAACACCAGGTATCCAGACGATGCTTATGTGCTTATTGAGAACTTGGCGTCTAGCAATAGCACCACGAATGCATACTTTGAGCGGAAGAAGCAGGCTGGGAATTTGGATGGATCGCAGATTGCTGAGGTTCAAGCTAAGCTGGATTCAGTGCACAATCTTTTGATGGGAAAGACGAAGAAGGCTGTTATTTTGCTGATGAGGATGAAGTGGAAGATGTTAACTACATTGGTGGTGCTGGTTTTCAAAGTCAGAGATATCAATACCAGCAAAACAACAACCGAAACTTCACCAACAATTACCAGCCTATTCCTCCCAAGTCTCCAGAGAATAAGGTTGAATCCATGCTTGAACAGATTCTTGAGGGACAGCAGAAGATGACAATGGAATTCAATGGGAAGATGGATGCTATGTACACAGACCTAAATGGAAAGATTGAAGCTCTTAGCATTCATCAGAAGAGGCTGGAAACTCAGGTCGCTCAGACTGTAGCAGCTGTGAAGAGGCAAGAAGGTTTTCTTCCAGGGAAAACAGTGAATCCAAGGGAATACGTCAATGCAATCACCTTAAGAAGTGATGAAGAGGTCGATCCAGGAGTGAAAATTGGCCTAACTGCAAAGAATCTTGTCGATCTTGCTGAAGATGACGACGATGAAGCTCCCGAAATCGCCCCAGTAACGATCGATACCACCCAGCATCGGTCGATACCCGTCCAAGGATCTGCCAAGGACATTTCAAAGCAACAAGCATCGATCGACACCACCCAGTGTCGATCGACACCAGTGCAGATACCTTCACGAGACATCTCAAAACCCCGTGTATCGAGTGACACCACTACCTGTGTCGATTGACACCAACCTGAAGAGACGACAGAGAAGCCTTGTATCGATCGACACCAACCTGGTATCGGTCGACACCCCTCGCAGACTAAGCCAGAAATTGCGAAGAAGCCGCAGATGACTGAGGAAAGGGTTTACAAGCCTAAGGTGCCATATCTTATACCACCTAGACACCTCAGAGGTCCCATCTATGCAGAGAAATTGCTTGGTTTTGAGAAGATGGTAAGGAGGATTCCCCATACGTAGTCTTTTGAAGAAGCTTTGGAATACCGCCCTTTGCTTTGTCACTTCCGAGATTGCAGAGAAACTCTAGAAGAGATCAAGGCACTTTTCATCAAGGCAAGAAGCACCCCACCATTGAAGCAGTTGACTCAGAGAGAAGACCCAGGAAAATTTTCGGTTCCATGCTCTATCTCTGGAGTTGAATTCAAAGAATCTCTCGTTGATTCAGGGTCTAGCGTCAATGTCATGTCAAGGGCAATTGCAGAGAGGTTGAGAATTGGTATTAGATCTGCTGAGATGACTCTCACATTCGCGAACTCTTCCACCTCACTTCCATATGGTACCATCCCTGATTTTCTGGTTAAAGTAGGAGATTGTCTGGTTCCTACTGATTTTCAGGTTGTGGAGATGAGTGAACGTTCTAGTACGCCTCTGATTCTTGGAAGACCATTCATGGCTACAGTTGGTGCAGTTATAGACACGCCCAGTAAGAGAATCTCATTCTCATACATTGACAAAGAGGTCTCCTACAAAGTCATTCCTACTGGAGGAGCTCCCAAACATATCTTTTGCATCACCGTTGCTACAGGAGAGACGTTGATGGTTGACCTTTTGGAAGAACCTTATGATGAGCCAACTGCGATAGACGTTTTAGATGGTCCTTCTATCATCACGAAGAGAGACATCAAAACGGCTAAGGCAAAGAAGAAGGTGAATAGCAAAAAAGTCGAGAGTGCTACCCATGTGACTCTAACCCCTCAGAAGTGTGATGGAGATTCGATTGAGTATAAGGTGAAGTGCAAGGGAACTTCAAAACCATTTTCTAAGGTTAGAGTTATCCTCCCTTCGGAGCTGAAAGAGAAAGGAAAGGATGTTGTGGAGGGTATGTTGAGGAGAACTCTGAAGCTGGAGATGTCTGGTTGTGGAGCTTACTTCGGGGTAAGTTCTCAACCTTATCCTGACTGATAGCTGAGCCAAAGTCAAGCTAGTGACGTAAAACAAGCGCTTTGTGGGAGGCAACCCACTGGTAAGTTTGTACATACGTTTTTCTATTATTTTTGTTATTGGTTTTCTGTCTTGTGTTTCACGTGCAACAGATTCAGAAGAGCGGTATCGACCGACACCCACCCGGTATCGATCGACACCATCCACACGACAAAGGAGCTGGGTATTTCTTAAGGGATCGTGAGCAACAGATCGATCGATGTCAAAATTGCATCGACCAATATCCCTTGTATCGATCGATACCCGTCACCCAGGTACGCCTCCTTCGATTTTCACCAATCCACTCAGTTCTTTTGGTTTCTTTTACCAACTCTAGGCTAGATAACACTGGGGACAGTGTTGTTTAAGTCTGGGGGAGGTAGTTGCTGACAACGTTTTTGTTTTTCTTAGAGTCAGTCGTTTTTGTGTCAAATTTGTTTTATTGAGTCAAAATTCTGTTTGAGATTATGATCTTGTTCTTGAATCTACTGCTTTGATTTCGCTTCTGAGTGTCCATTGTTACAGAACCAGTTTTTAGATCGGACTAATGAAAAATCCAAAGGCTGACCAGTTGACTAGAAAACACCCATGTTTCCAGTGGAGTTCATCGAAACCTGAGCCAAATTTTTGCACTTCATCGATGTGGTTGATGTCCATAGGGCTTGATTCCTCATTCATATTTGACAAAGGAACCCATGTGTTTAAAATAATGGTATCTCTCTCCCCTGTTATTAATTAATAAATAAGAGCATAAAAGATGAAATGATTTTCTTCTGAGTAGAGGGCTAGGAAAATTTCCAGCGATCCCATTATTCTACTCGTGAAGGAATGATCACACAAAGGTTGGAAGCGAGGTTAGGAAAATTTCCCATGATACCACTATTCGCCTACGCCTTTGATACATAGAGAGGGAAGAACCGGGGATTCGATGGCAAACACCATCAATACTCGCGTTTCATACCTTAATGTCTATATGCGGATCTTAAAAAAAAGAACATAAAGTGAAATAAGTCTGGGGGAGAGAAAACAATACCAAAAAGTGTGAAAATTGGGTGGTTCTTTTGTCATGATATTGTATGGGAATGAATCTAGAAGGTTCTTGGCATTGATTACAGCGATGAAACTAGCGAAGATGGTTTAGAAGAATGAAGCTGGGAGATTATGTGTGGAGTTTGGGAAAGCTGCAAATGTCTACGGAGAAGTACATGGTGGTTAGATCTGGAACTGGTAAAGTGATGAGAAGACATTAGGAAAAAGGGTCATTGCGATGTTTCAAGAACAGGTGAGTCTCCGTGTTTTCAAACCTCTTTCTCTGGTTTGGTTTTCTGTTTGCTTGAGGGCAAGCAAAGGCTAAGTCTGGGGGAGTTGATATACCTCGGTTTTTACCCCTTTTTGACCATGATATAGGTCTTGTTTTTAGAGTCTTTCTAGTGTTTTTGGAATATTTTAGAGTCTTTTCAGGTTTTAGGTACGTTTGGAGCATAATTGGAAATATTGAAGCATTCTGGAGTTTTTTTGAGCAAAGCAGAGATCATGTAACTGAGAAGTCGATTTGAAGCCCGAGTATCGACCGATACCACTTATGGTATCGATCGATACCGACAGTAGAGAAACACAAGTCGCGACTTTTTTGAAGTTTGAAGAAACTGCTCCTTGGTCCAGAAGACTTTAATAATTACAATAAGCCCCAAAACGCGTTTTAGGTTATTAATTAGGTTTTTGAGCCACTTTTGTTGGCTACACTTTATTATACTCTGATTTTTGGTTGAGAGAGATTTTGAGGGAGACAAGTCAGAACTTTGTTCATCTGAGAGAAGATTTCGAGCCCTTGTTTTAATCTCTTCTATTTATTTGATTTGATGATATATTCAATCATGTTTCTTGTTTCAATCTCCATGTCTGAGTAAATCCACTTTAGGTTTAGGGTTTTCTCATAAAGGATTTCATTGAGTGCTGGTAATTGATTAGTTAGGATTCATAATCTGAATTAGTTCTTCACCATAAGTTGTTCTCAAAGTTAATTCTAGGTTGACGAATCTGGAACTTAGATCTTAGGTTAATCGATTAGGCACGACAGTGCAATTGAATAATCTGACAGAACCTAGGGAGAGCAAAATAACTATCTGCAAAGAAATTTGGTTTAGTTGTTTTGTGAACATATCAAACCTGAACTTTACAGCTGGTTTAGACCTTTAGGATTTGCAAAGAAATTTGGGATTCTGGGATTTAGACTTAGATAATTCTCGCAACGACAGTTGGTTAATTATAGCTTAGTGTTTAGAGTTCAAGAACCGCGCTAAATCTGAATCATGATTAATTGGTTATTCTGCATTCTCTGATTTCCTGAGAAATACCCTGAACCTATCTTTCCTCCATTGAATTACAACTCTTTTAATTTTGTTTATTGCATTCTGTTTCATTGATGTACTTAGCTTAATTCAACTCTAAATAATCTATTGTGTGATTCTTGAGTCTATGTGGATTTGATCCCTACTATACTGCAACTACAGCTTTAGTACTTTAGGGTAATACTTTTGAGCTTATCAGGCGCCACAATTACTTTGCTAACAGAGCGAGGTTGAAATCATGAAAGTCTCGGAAACCCAACCCTCCCAATTCCTAGGGAACACAAATCTTGTCTCATGTTATCCAGTGTATTTCTCTGCTATTTTGCTTGGAGCTCCACCAAAAATTTGAGATAGCACTTATGAGTTTGTCGGTTATTCATTGAAGAAGTTGGAAATATGACATGACATATGTCTGAATTGCTTGTGCTACAGATTTAATATGGACCTCTTTCCTACCTTTGGAAAGGAGTTGTGCTGACCAAGAGTTGAACCGGTTATTGTGTCGGTCTTGAACAAATGCGAAGACTTTATTTTTTAACCCGCATATTTGTTCGGGTAATCCCAAGTACATTCCCATGCCTCATTCATTAGTGATACCTATTGCTCTCTTTATGCCTCGACACAGCCTATGGTCTACTTTATCTCCGAATACTATGGAAGATTTAGCTAGGTTTAGTTATTGTCCTGAATCAACGTCATAAGTATCAATAATCTTAACAATCTCGGCACTTTGCCGGATGGACGTCTCACAAAAGAAGATGCTATCATCTGCAAATAACAAGTGAGAAACCCGAGGGCTGACTGTTGCAACTCGCAATCTGAAACACTTCGACATTAACCCTAATATTCTACTGTAAGAGCACATCAATCGAAATAGTATTTAAGGGATTGAATCCACAAGAACCAAATGTAATACTACGAGAATGCAAGAGGAAAGTAAATCTAAGACGAATGACAATGATTGTGGTTTTGTTATTTCTAAAGACTAAGAATGACAATGTAACCGATGTAAATTCAATAAAGAAAGCGATATGTCTTCTGGTAATTCACAGGAATCCTAGACTCACTAAACAGATTATCGAACAGGGAATGAATTAAGAACCGTTCTCGAACTCAAACAATGAATTTATATCTAACCCACTGTTGTGGCACTAACTACTATGCCTAATAACCTAAGTATCTAAACTGCCGTTTGACCTTAGAGTTCTAGGCACGCATTAAAATTCATGTTTGATAAGTTCACAAATCGCCTTAGCATCAGCTTTCGTTGGCTAAGGACGATTTGCTCATCTAATTTCTTTCAGGATATCTAAAACACTTTTGATGATTAGATTAATCCTAGGATCATAAACTATGTGATCAATCTAGTCTAAGCCTTAAACTCAACAATAGATGAAGAACTCTATGTAATTCTCTAATCTAACATATATGTTTCAGTGATTCATGAAAATCCTTTGAAAACCTTAAAACCTAACTATGAATCTACTCAAACATATATAATCAAAGTAGACAAGCAAAGAGATGAAGAGAAATTCATAATCAAATAGATGAAAGTAAAACATGGGTTCAGACATTCTTCTCAAAAGATGTAAAGTCAGAGAATCGTCTCCCCAAAGTCTTACAAAGATGAATTACTCAATTCTCAATAGAATAGAAAAGTGTAATGTAAAAAGTGACTAAAAATAGGTCTAAATAGGTTATGAGTCGTCCAGGGTCAAAAAATAGAAGATTTTGGGGCGAAATAGGAAAAAACGAAATTTCTTTTTTGCCATCAGAGGGTGGATCGGTCGGTCCAGGAGGTGGACCGATTGATCTGTGCATGGTGCTCAAAATTGCTCTGTCTCGTCTTTTGGATCGACTTGGGGAGGGGATCGACCGACCGATTGGTCCAGACGGTCTCAGATCTGTTTAATCTGGCTCTAGAGGGACGTGGACCGATCGTGCAAGAGGAAGATCGACCAGTCTAATTATGGATCGACCGGTCTGGAGTTGGAGGACCGGTCTAATTTCTCTTGGGAGTTCCCTCGGTTTTGGACCGATCGATCGCTGAGGAAGATCGATCGGTCCAGGCCTCCTTTCAGCTACTTTTCGCCGGTTTTGCTCTTAAATCGCCTAATTCCATCACGAAACGTCTTTGAACCTGAAATGTCTCTAAAAACACCAAAAGGCTAGATACAAGACTTGAAAACTTTGTATAAGATGGGTTAGAATGCGTTAAAAACGCAACACATCGCTATCATGTAATGCGATTTTCTTCTTCTGCTCCATTTAGGAGGGAGATAAGTGCCTCCGTGCATAAGATGAACATGAAGGTGATAAGGGGTCTCCTTGTCGAAGTCCTCTGGAGGGTTTTATTCTTCCTTTCGCTTCCCCATTTATGAGAACCTAATATGAAACTGAGGAGATGTAGAACATCAGTAGTTTAACCCATTTTCTGTGAAACCCAACTTCAGTAGGATGGCTTCCAAAAATTTCCATTCCACCTGGTCGTATGCTTTGCTCATATCCGTCTTTATAGCCATAAATTTTGATCTACAACTGGGGTTCGTACAAAGTGCATGGAAATTTTCATGAGCCAAGAGAATGTTATATGTTATCAAACGTCTAGCCATAAAGGCCGATTGAATCTCTGAAATTAAATTCGGGAGGGTTTTTTTAAGTCTTTTGCAAAGGATTTTGGAGATGATTGTATAGCTCACATTGTACAAACTAATCAGCCTAAACTGGACCATCGCTCTTGGTCTCTCCTTTTTAGGGATGAAGCCGATGTTTGTCTGGTTAAGTTTAGGATCAAAGTGCCATGTCGCAAAGAAGTCCTTAACCAGTTTGATTATGTCTTGGCTTATAACTTGCTAGAATCTTTGATAAAATTTACTCGTCATCCCATTTGGTTATGGGGTTTTATCCGGGTTAATGTCAAATAGGGTTTTTTATTATTTTTTGTACCTTTATGCTTAGTTTAAGTTTCAATACGAAGAAAACTTATAACAGATTGGATAATTTGTTAGCGAATAAGATTTTTCAAAGACAAACTTCTTGTAAATTTTTTTTCATCATATCTATTCTTTATATATAATATAAAAAACGTGTATAAATTTAGTTAAAATAAAATAGTTGATAGATATGTTACTAATCTCAACAACAATCTAATATTCTCAAAGCATATATATATATTTTGGATACCGGTGTCGAAATCAAGTCTTACTAATCTAAGGGAATGTCCCTTAGCTCAAACCATATATTAATCTAGATATCTTTGTCGAAAGCTCAAAAGAAAATAACAATAAAGAATTATATATAGCAGAGCAGACCCTTTTTTTTTTNTCGTCACACACAAATTATAGAAGAAGACTTATGTTTTTATTGGACAAAAATGACTTAAATACAAAAAGGGTCACTAAAAGTGCCGGCATCGGTTATGGGGATCGGTTTGTAACCGATCTAGCTTGTTAAAATGGTGGCGTCGACCTTGGCGATCGGTTTGACGATTTCGGCTTGACATCTCTTCACTAAATCGGCCATAACTCTTGAACCACAGCCCTGAATGACACAAATCCAACTCTCACGAGAAGCTAACTCAATTTTCTATATAGTGTCCAAATTTGAGATTAAACTGGGTACGGGAAAGCTTTCATACGACATGATCGTTCAGCTGCTTCGGATTGCCGCTGCATTTTCCGGTAAAGACATGTCTTCACTAAATCAAACGCATCTCGCGAACCGCTGATGGGAATGACATAAAACCACTTCCAGTAGAAAGCTAACTCAATTTAGCGTAACTTTCATTTAGAGCTCCCAGTCTAATTCAATGGGCAAGGTGTTCTTCCGGTTGGATCTTTCAGGCACATCGTCTTGATCAGGAAATCTTGATCGGTTACACCGATCGGTTGTTAACCGATCAGACGTGTATTTTGCTCTTTTTGGTCCTTTTTCGATCTTCCTTCGAATTCCAAGTGTCTCCTTTCATCCAAGCTGCTCCAAGTACTCCTAAACACCTGAAAAAGGCTCCAGCAAGCCAAAAACGACACAAAACTCTCTAGGACTTCTAAAATGCAAGTTAAAACCAAATGAGACTCAAATGCATGAAAAGATCCCAAAACTATACAAAGTGAGATTAAAAACTTATGAAACTAAACTTTAAAAAGATGTAAAATATGGTGTTATCACACGTCTGCATTGCAAGATTAAGCACAATTTGCATGATTTGGCTACATTTTGCTTACCTAATATGATTTAGACTTATAACTCTATAAACACATTAAAACTATATTTTATGCCATAAAACCAATAGAAAATGACATAAACAGAGTTTTTATGTGTTTATAGAGTTTCTATGTCGTTTTTTATTAATTTAATAGCCTAAAAGGTAGTTTTAATGTGTTTATCGAGTTTTAAGTCTAAATTAGGTGAGGTAAGCAAAAGGAAGCCAAAAGATGGAAATTGTGCTTAATCTTGCAATATAGAAAAATGTAGGTGCGTTAAAGGAAGACGGTTCCAATTCCATCATAACATCATCCAAAAAAAAAATGGAGCAAGAGCAAAGCTCCAACCAATTTTCAACTACCAGTGAATCATATATGTAAACCAAAGAATCGCTATTTAATTCACGTTCACTCGGAATCAACCATTTCAGAGATTACGGGTACTGAATCGTCGCTCGAACCACTCAAGATAGCATCACTATTAATAAAGTGGAAGGATGCAGTCATCTAATAGGTTGCTGAGAATCATTATCTCTCTTCATGACACGTAAGAGGAAAGAAGTACCTACTTCCCACTTTATCTTCCACATTTTTTATGGAAACCATTGATAACCTACCAAAATAAACTCTGTAGATAAAAAGGGAAGGAAACAACCTCCTACTTCACAATGAAAAGGAAGTACCTACTTCCCATTTTCTCTCTTCCATATGTTTTGGCGACCGCATGAAAGTATCCAAAGAAGTCAAATTTTTTTGGTAGATTACCCTTGTAGAACAACATATCTGCAAGTCTAAATTGACTGGTTGAAATTAGCTTCAAAATGACTAACAAGATGCACTTTGTTGTTTCAATGTATAACGAACAACTGATGAACCTCATGTGATGGTTGTTACATACAACTGATGGAACATAGCATGTTCTCGCCATCAACTACCAATTGGTAAGATACACTTAGCTAATGCTCAGCGACTACTGGAAGGTTCAAGCGAGAAGGATATATTTGCTTCGGAAAATTAACGTTGTCAAGTTCTAAGCTACTGGTAGCGTCAGATTCGTCTCCGAAACTCAAGGTTTCAAATTTATACACCTAAAGGTTCTGCAAGTGCACAAACGTGCGTTGTAGTACTTTAAGTATCGATCCCCAGGGAGACAGAGCTTGTTCTGCGAGACCTTAGCCAGAGAATAGCAAGGAAGTCTAAGACGAGAATAAGTTTTTATAAAGGGTTTTGTCACGAAAATGTAAAGAACGTAAATCGGAAAATTTCTTGTAAAGAAAAGATGAAAATCGATGGCTTGAAAATAAAACGGGAAAAACGATTTGTAAACTATGATAAAACGGTATTGGGTCGACAGGAATATCTAGGGGTATGCTTGATTCAATCACGGTCTCTTAGCTCTTAGTAACTATTTCTAGATTTCAACTCAACAAACTTAACAAAATAAACGACGTAGCCTACTTTCGTACATCCTACGCACCAACAATCTATACACTCGACCATTAGCTTTCGTCTCTAGCCGCGCGGAAAATCGTGATGTTCGCGCTGGTTCTTCTTAGTTCACGGCACTCCGTATGTATACTTTCGAAATCTTACGACGCGCACGCTCTTATAGATAAACGATTCAGGTGTTTTTAGATCCAGTACTTTTGGTGGTACTTAACACCTATGAATCACCTCTAGTTCATGACGCTAGATTTAGCATTAACAACTATCTATAAGAAAGAGCTATAGAAATCGTCTAGGGTTTTATCTCGTAAAATTATTATCGAACATAGAATTCCCCGTTGATAAATCTCTTAAATCCAACAATAAAACTACTCGAACATAGATGAAATGAAAATCATGATTGAATAAATTGCAGGAGATTGATGAAGGAGCCTCACGATTTTAAGAACTAAGTCCGGTGAGAACCTCCTCACCAATCTCGAAAAGTAAAAAACAAGAGTTTAAGAGTAAAAGCAAGAACAAAACTAAACTAAAAATGGTGTAAAAGCAAGCACACGAAATTAGGTTTTCTAAGAGGCATATTTATAGGTCTTCTCTTTTGCTTTCGTCGTTTTAGGGTTTTAAGTGACGGGAACTGAACGGGCCTTGCAAATTGGGCTTACAGGACGAAACTGCTTCCACCATGGGTCCATGGAGTCTGGCCGCGGCGAACTTTCACTTGGCCGCAGGTGGAGGCTTCCTGGCCGCGGTGAATTGTCTCTTGGCCGCGGCTGGGACTGCTCCGGGAGTGGCCGGATGGGACATCTTGATTTTGATGTATCTTTTGATTGAACCGTTGGATCATCCTCAAATCTGTTGGAATGGAAAGGTAGCTGGTCCTTCTTGAATATCTCTAAAATTGGGCTGAATTATATGGTGAGAAGAACCTCTTTGGCAATTGAACTTCTAACAATTTGAATCTAAGCCGAAAATCTGGTTTTCTCCAATTTGCAATGCTTTTACCTAAGTAACCTGAAAAGAATCTTGAAACTCCAAATATGAGTAACCATAATAATAACATAGAAAAGCGAATGAAACACTTATTAAAGCGTTCTTAAATAGATAGTAAAACGGGTAAAAATACGGTGTTATCACACCCTAGACTTAACCTTGTTTGTCCTCAAACAAGACAAAGCCTAAGCATGGAAACAATCAAACAAAAATCATAGGGAACTAGAAATCTCGGAGACCGTCCTTCTAAACCATAACCATCGAACTACATCAAACACAACCTAGCCTAAAAAATTCTCACAAGAAGTTTCCGTAACACTAGTCCACGATATCCGTCATACGAAATATAAACTTTCAAAATCCAAAAATCAGGTCAACTAGCTCTCTAAATTCATTAAGTGCAAACGTGAACTTCTCATCAAAAGGATTAAACCAAGACAATCGAGGCTAGGTATTAAAGGCATTTAGAGGTGAGGTTAAAAGTGTTTCGGGTTACCGTAATATCACCGGAGGGTGCGAGATATTATGCATAACAGCAAGAGAGGAATGACCTATTAATAACCACAACTTCCAATCACTTCTTCTTGCGTAAAAATGTTACACTTCCTCCTTTCTCCAAAAACAGAAGTTTTATGTCATTCCCCCATACTTATAATTTTTTGTGGGCTCGGAATACGGACTTCTCATAAACGAACCATGGATGCCTCATAATAATTTCAACCAACCTAGACTCTCTTTAGGCTCTTGTTTCCCTTACCCTTGGATTATTTTTGATATTTTGTTTTTTTTTTCGAAAGGGGGAAACGCCTTTTATTGAGATAGAGTCTTAGCTAGGGGCACGCAAATTTACCATGATTTTGAGTTTTTCCAAGGCATAACCAAGCTCTTATCTTTGTTGAATTCACCTTCACCAATCGCGTATCGTATTCGTCCTTAGTGACTGAAAACTGTGTCATTCCTCCCTCTCCAGCGTTTTTGCACATATCTACACATAAGACACAAAGAGAGTTGCATGAGGTTTGAACTATCGTTAAGTTTCGGGTGGGGTACCAACTAAAGATGAGTTGGCCATTCATGTACGACAAAGAGTGGTAAAACGTATAAGAACGTCATGAATGTATAATTCGTTATCTTTGCCTAAACGGTTGATGAGAAAATTAAGTCAAGATTAAAGTCCAAGTATAATAGAGCTAGTATATTCCACCCTAAAGAATATCTACGATCTAAATTCCTCTGGGATTTCACATTAACAGAAACTCTAGCTACCGCCTAGTCTATAACCAAATTACGAAAGAGCATTTTACTAGGAAATAGCGTAGAAGCACATTGGTCGGTTATCGTCATGGATTTCTTTCATCATTCCCTCAAAACGTATTCTTACTTTATTGAAAAACTTGAAAACTTTAAAGAAAGTTTTGAAAAATGCAAAATGCAAAGACTCATGAAAGAAAAGGTGATTAGTAAGGGATGAAATCCTCCCCCAGATTTAAATCACACTGTCCCCAGTGTGAAATAAATCGAGTAAGGATGAATAAATAGATGGATCTAATAATTGAAAAAGTTTAAGGAAAAAGAAAACTTACCTGGATGCGGTTGGGGAATGGATTTGGGAAGGGAATGGTTGTGATTGGGGAATGGTATATATATGGTGATATGGTGATGGGGAATGGGTGTGGGGATAGTTGGAAATGGATGGAAATCGATCAGGGATCGAACGGAGTCGATCGGGATCGTCAGAGGGCTTGCCGCGGGTCAAAGGGCTCCGACCGCGGCCAAATGGGTCTTTGCCGCGGGCCAGTGGTGCTCGACCGCGGCCAAAATCTGGTTCACCGCGGGTCGAGGTGCTGCACCCGCAGTCGATCCTCTTTTGCGGCCAAGTCCTCCCTCACGGGTCGTGCTAGACCAAGCAACTTCAAACCGTAATTCCTTCTTTTTGTCTTTTCGGTTTTTTTGATTTTTTTGGGGTTATTTGATTTTTTAGAAAGTTGAAACTAAGAAAAAGAAAACATTAATAGAAAAAGAAAGAAAAGTGAAAAATAAAAGCATACCTAAAAATGGGTTGCCTCCCATTGAGCGTTTTTGTTTAAAGTCGTTTAACTTAACGTTGGTAGCTAGATGAGCTTAGTTGTAGAAGGACAGTGCCTTACGACAAGTCTTCTTTGAGCTCATTCGGGTCTCCTCGTCATGTGAATCATCGCTACATAGTGAGTCGGGATCGGGGTCTCTCAAAATTGGGATATCTGTCCTTCTTGAACTTGAGCGGGACAGCATTGTAGAACACATCTTTGTTGACGTTGACAAAGGAAACACGTCGATTGAGCCAATCCATGATGGCTCCAACGCTTGACAAGAAAGGCCATCCTAAGATTATCGGTGTTGCATCGCCTTTTGTTGTTTGGACAATGTAGAAATCGACAGGAGCTATGCAATCTCCAATCCTTACGGGCATGTCTCGGACAATTCTTTTTGGTGTAGCACAAGTCTCATCGGCCATGCTGAGTTTCTTCTTAGTTGGATGAATGTGCTTGATACCGAGACATTTGGCGGTAGATTTTGACATGATGCTTAGGCAAGCTCCGGAGACACAAAGAACGTCTTTAAACTCAACTCCACATATGCTGCAAGAGATAAGGAACTGACTTTGTTCTTCGATCTTATGGAGAGTCCGAACGGGTTTTCCTTTCATGGCATTGTCGAAGAGATCTTCTATCTCCGTGATGGACTCTTTACTTTCACAAAAGAAATGACCAATCATGTGGTCCATACAAGCTCTAGCAAAAGTGGTACCTCGAGGTAGATTACGAACCACATTGTTGAACTCCTCTAACTTCTCCCAACTTATCTTGTTCGGGTACTCTCGGTACTTCTCGAGATAAAATATACGAATAGCGTAAGACGTACCATATGGTGTAGTGGAACGTTGTAACACCCGTGTTCCAGGAAACGGGAAGTTTAATTTCTTCCATGGTTATTTGAGTTTAAATAACGGGTTTCGGNGTTTTTCATTCTAGACAAATTTCCACTTGGATTTTGTTTTAAAAGATATTAATCAAAGACTAATGAATTTGTTTAGGTTTCAATGTTTTCCAGTATTATTTTATAATTTATTGTGTTTATTTTTCATATACATAAAATAAATATTTTCTATTTTTTTACATTTTTAATAAAACAATATCAACCCACCTAGATTTTATTTTATAATGTGTATATTGCATTGATGAAATTGACTTTTGAACCGGACTAAACCGAATGTCGGTCTTCACCAGAACCAGCACAATTTAAGAATTATCCCATTTGGCATTTCACGCTGTAAAGATTAAGATACTATGGGCTTTAAAGCCCACCAAAGAATGGCGACGGCCCAAATAACTTGTAGCCCAAAAAGTTCTGTTGTTGATCGTCTTCTCCAACAGAAGTTATAGAGTGGTTTCTGTGAAGCTTTTTTTCCCACGGATTATGAAGCTTTTTTCCCACAGATTATAGAGTGGTTTCTGTGACAGTAAGACGTCAAATTTAGTTTAAAAAGTGAAAGTTGTATCATCGTCATCGCGCTTTTACCTTATTTGGGTGAATTTAAAAGAGAAGTACATATTCGACCAAAAAAAAAGAAAAAGAGAAGTACATATTTAAAATTGATTATGGTTTTTTCATAATGGTGACATAAATAATTGTTGTTAAAAAGGGAAGTAGGGGTGGGGTGTATTGAACTAAACATTTTAAATGATCTGAGTTTTGTTAAAAAAATTAATGATTGCAGGTGAATTTAGGGACACTTAAATTTATTATCAAAATTTTCTGCAAACTTTTTTGAACTTTTAACTAAAAACTTTTCTAAAACAACTTAAAATCATTAAAACCCCAAAGCTTAAAATATATATAATAATAATAGATTTGAAGATACTTTTCAAATAAATTGTTCAATAACATTGGATTTTAAGACACATTTACAAATAGCATAACTGTTAACACACTCAAACAAATATGGGTACCAAAAACAAAACCAAAATTATTGGGCCTCGACAAAGAAGACGAGCCCATTACCGAAGAAATAGAGATGGGCATGCAACATAAAGAGAAGCCCATCACTGAAGTTACTTCACCTGCAACGGTTGTGTCTGACAAAAGCAGAGCACACAAGACTCCTTCTTCTCCGTACAAGCCAGCTAGTCAAATCGCATTGCACAACAAATTTGCTTTACTTGGATCTTGTGAAAATGAGTAGCTGCGTTTTGCTTTTGTGTCATTTAGGGTTTTTTGTGTGTAGCCTATATAAATGCACAACAATGTAACTCTCTTTTTAACTTGAATGAAAACCATGAAAGTTCTTATCTTTTCTCTGTTTTAGTTCTTCTCTATTTCTTCTCACATGGTATCAGAGCCATGGATTTAACAACCATGGATCTCTATTCTGTTCCTACGCCTAATATTTTAAACTGTGTCACTGTTACTCTCACAGAAAAGACTTATCTTCTCTGGAAAACATAGTTTGAGTCTTTTCTTTCGGGTCAAGGACTTTTGGGCTTTGTCGATGGTTCTCTTGCCTCGCCGCCTCCTATGGTCTCGGTTCCTGGTATCAACAACACCAACCAACTGGCGCCAAATCCAGAGCATCTCATGTGTCGAAAGACTGACCAAGTCATCCGTTCCTGGCTTTTGGGTTCCTTTGGTGAGAATATACTCAGTGTTGTTGTTCATTGCAACACTGCTCATGAGGTATGGATCTCTATCGCCAAACACTTTAACAGAGTTCCATCCTCTTGCCTTTTTAAGCTTCAGCGTCGACTGCAGAACGTTTGTAAGAATGAAAAACCGATGTCTGCTTACTTAGGAGAAATTCAAAACATTTTTGATCAACTTGCATCTGTTGGTAGTCCAGTTACGAAAAAAATGAAAGTTTTTGCTGCCTTGAATGGTCTTGGGAGAGAGTATGAGCTGATTAAAACCACTATTGAGAACTCCATGGATCTGCTTCCGAGTCCCACCTTTGAAGATGTTGTTCCAAAGTTGACTGGCTATGAAGATCGACTTCAAGGTTATCTTAAAGATACAACTGTCTCACCTCATCTCGCCTTTACTGTCAACACTTCTAGAAATGATTCTGGTTATTCTGGTGCTGATTTCTCGGGGTTTCATGGTCGTGGAAACTCGTATACAAGGTTTGGCAGTAATCGCGGCAGAGGCTCATTCTCCACCAGAGGTCGTGGTTTCCATCCGCACATTCCTCAACAGATTTCCCCTGCCAACTCTGATTCCCAGTCTGGAAATCGTCCAACATGTCAGATTTGTGGAAGATTTGGTCACAGTGCACTCAAGTGTTACAAGCGTTTTGATATCTCCTACCAAAGTGATGATCTTCCGAATGCAATGGCTGCCATGCGTGTCTCTGAGGAACCCTCTCATACTGGAACTGAGTGGTTTCTAGATACTGGTGCCTCTGCTCACATCACCAACTCTACCAAGAATCTTCAAACTACTCAAGACTATCATGGAAGAGATTATGTCTTGGTAAGAAATGGAGATTTCTTACCTATTACACATGTTGGTTCGGTGCCTCTTCACACTATGTCAGGTACTTTTTCCTTAAAAGATGTTCTTGTTTGCCTTGATATAGTTCGATCTTTGTTGTCTGTCTCTAAGCTTACAGCTGATTATCCATGCTCGTTTAAATTTGATGCTAATGGTGTATGTGTTAAGGATAAGCAAACAAAGCAGATTCTGACACAAGGAAGCAAACATGAAGATTTATATGTTCTGGAGAATCAATCTTTCACAGCCTTCTATTCCACCAGACAACAAAGCACTAGTGATGAAGTCTGGCATAGAAGACTTGGTTATCCCAGCTCAAAGGTTCTCCATCACTTATCCAGTAGTAGCAAAGCTATCTCCATCAATAAACACACCAACAAGATGTGTGAGTCGTGCCAGCTTGGAAAGAGTGCTAGACTTCCCTTTTCTTCTTCTGTTTTTACAGCTCTTAGACCTCTTGAAAGGGTTCATTGTGATCTTTAGGGCCCTTCTCCAGTTTGTTCCTTTCAAGGATTCAGTACTATGTAGTCTTTATTGACAATTTCTTAAGATATTGTTGGTTCTATCTACTTAAATTAAAATCAGATTTCTTCTCAACATTCAAGATGTTTCAGTCCTTTGTTGAAAACCAGATTGGTCTAAAAATCAAAATGTTTCAGTGTGATGGTGGTGGAGAGTTTGTTAATGCTAAATTTGTGGATCACTTGGCTTCGTGTGGCATTAATCAGCTCATCTCATGTCCACAGACTCCTCAACAAAACGAGATTGCAGAGAGGAAACATAGACACATCACTGAGCTTGGTTTAGCTATGCTTTTTCAGAGCAAACTGCCACAACAGTTTTGGGTTGAAGCCTTTTTCACTGCAAGCTTTCTGAGCAATATTCTTCCTACCTCAACTCTTGCAAATCATCAGAGTCCGTATGAGGTTTTATTTGCAAAGAAACCTGATTATTCTACCTTACGAGTCTTTGGTTGTGTATGTTACCCATCTCTAAGACCGTATACTTCAAACAAGCTTGATCCAAAGTCTCTACCATGTGTCTTCTTAAGGTACAATGAGAAATACAAGGGGTATAGGTGCATTTATCCTCCTACTGGGCGTGTTTATATCAACCGACATGTGCTATTTGATGAATCCGTTTTTCCTTTTGCTATTATTTATTCACACCTGCAATCAAAGGCTTCAACTCGTCTCCTTGCAGCCTGGCAACAAAACTTCTTGAGGTCAGATTTCTCCAATCCTGCTCCTTCTTCTGACATCTCTCAATATTCAACTGTGATCCCTGCATCTTCCTCTTCACTCCCTGAATCATCAACGCAAAGAGCAGGTACACATGCAGTTTTAATCCAACCGGCAGCTATTTCATCACCAGAGCACGTTCCCTTATTTACTGATGCTGATTTTCCACCGCTTGTGTCTCCTGTAGTGTTTATTGCATCTGAGAGGGTTAGTACTGAGTGTACGATAAGCCTTAATCCTGCTTCTATAGGCAACATCTATCCCTCCTCATCTTGTGAGACAGATACTGCAGCACCTGCATCAGTGTCACCTGCTTCACAACATGTTTCTGCACCAGCTAGTTCTGCTCCAGCGTACTCTGCTCCAACACATGTAACTCAGTCGACACATGGGATGATTACTCGTTCAAAAGCAGGAATTACCAAACCAAATAAAAGGTATATCCTGTTGACAATAACTTCTATACCACTTGAACCAAAAACAGTCACTGCAGCTTTAAAGCATCCATGCTGGAATGGTGCTATGAATAAGGAAATGACTTCGTTTGCAGAAACAAAAACGTTCTCTTTTGTTCCATATGAACCAACCATGAATATTTTGGGCTGCAAATGGGTTTTCAGAACTAAACTACACGCTGATGGCACCTTGGACAAGCTCAAAGGACGTTTAGTGGCTAAGGGATTTGACCATGAAGAGGGAATTGAGTACTTGGATACATACATTCATGTAGTGAAGACTGCTACAGTCCGTTCTATCCTTCATACATCATTGACTTTAAAATTGGATATCAAACAGCTTGATGTTACAAAAAAATTTCATGGTGATTTAAGTAAGACAGTTTATATGCATCAGCCTCCGGGTTTTATTGATCCAGTCAATCCAACCTACGTTTGCAAACTCCACAAGGCAATCTATGGACTCAAACAAGCACCTAGAGATTGGTTCAACAAATTTAGTGATTTTTTGCTAGAGTTTGGCTTCCTCTGTGGCAAATCTGATCCATCTTTATTCGTATATCAGCAAGAAGGGAATGTCATACTGCTTTTACTTTATGTAGATTACATGGTTATTACAGGAAACAACAACAAAGTCATTGATGCTTTGCTGGAATCTATCAATACAATGTTCAAAATGAAAGACATGGGCATGCTTCACTATTTTTTGGGTATTCAAGCACACTTTCACTCAGATGGTCTGTTTCTAAATCAACAAAAGTATACTGAAGATCTTCTTTACATTGCTGGAATGGCAGACTGCTCTCCAATGCCTACTCATCTCCCTCTCCAGCTTGATAGAGTTGCAAATAAAGAAGAGCTCTTCTCTGAACCCACCTATATTCGAAGCCTGGCAGGTAAATTACAATACCTTACTCTGACTCGTCCTGACATCCAGTTTGCAGTAAACTTCATCTGCCAAAGGATGCATGCTCCTAGTGTTGCTGACCTCAACCTGCTCAAGAGAATCCTACACTATCTTAGAGGAACAACATATTATGGTATCAACTTTACTCCCAACTCTGATTTCACTGTTTGAGCATATAGTGATAGTGATTGGGCAGGATGCACGGAGACTAGACGCTCTATTGGTGGGTTTTGTACCTTCCTTGGATATAATCTGGTTTCCTGGTCAACAAAGAAGCAAGCCACATTTTCTCGAAGCTCCACTGAAGCTGAGTATAGAACACTTTCTGAAACTACAGCTGAACTCTCTTGGTTGAGAAATTTATTGAGAGACATTGGGATTCCACCGCCGTGTGCTCTTGAGCTTTACTGTGACAACAAGTCTGCTGTCATATTGACTGTCATTCCTGCTATGCATAAGCGATCCAAACACTTTGAAGTGGACTTTCATTTTGTAAGGGAAAAGGTAGCTCTCGGAACTCTCATTGTGCATCACATTTCTTCCGCTTATCAACTTGCTGATATATTCACCAAGTCCTTGCCCATTCAGAGTTTCTGTGATTTGCGATTCAAACTTGGTGTGGTTGCACCACCCACACAAAGTTTGAGGGAGAATGTCAACACACTCAAGCAAATATGGGTACCAAAAACAAAACCAAAGTTACTGGGCCTCGACAAAGAAAATGAGCCCAATACTGAAGAAATAGAGATGGGCCTGCAACATAAAGAGAAGCCCATCACTGAAGTTACTTCACTTGCAACGATTGTGTCTGACAAAAGCAGAGCACACAAGACTCCTTCTTCTCCGTACAAGCCAACTGGTCAAATCGCATTGCACAACAAATTTGCTTTACTTGATCTTGTGAAAATGAGTAGCTGCGTTTTGCTCTGGTGTCTTATAGGGTTTTTTGTGTGTAGTCTATATAAAGGCACAACCGTGTAACTCTCTTTTTAACTTGAATGAAAACCATGAAAGTTCTTATATTTTTTCTGTTTTAGCTCTTCTCTATTTCTGCTCACAATAACCAATATAACTTTTGATTTTAGAAGACTTCATAAAATTGAACAACAATAGATTTATTTTGGTCAAAAAAAACAACAACACTAGATTTGTTATTTTTTACACAAATCATTCCAAATGCTTGATTGAATACAACTCCTAAAATTTTGTAAAATGTTAAGAGCATTAATCACAATAGTCCTATGATCGAATCATTTCTTAACAATCATTCGGGAAAGTTAATTGATGAATAAGCTCCAAAGACAAAATTATTTACGGATTTAGGTTTTATGACTCACCAAATAATAATCAATTCATATTTAGGAGATATAAAACGTGAACTCGAGAGAAAAAAAAAAATATCATCAATTCATCACAGTTTAGAAGTTGTGTAATACGAATTATTTGACCATAGTATTTTGTTGTTGGATTAATTTAAAACAAAAAAAAAAGATTTTATTCGACAAGCTAGTTAATCATTAGTTTAGAGTCAATTTCCATTTTAAAAGAAACCAACCTCTTACCACTTAAAATAGAGATGGTAAGGTAAACTACAAAAGCACTCTTACAGTTGATTAGATTGCACACTTAACTCAACTAATTATTCATTAAGCATAAAGCATTCCTACTAGTTACTAATCACTCTTTGAATAATAAAAAAGAAATTATAAGCTTAACGTTTTAAAATATTAGAATTCCAAGGTCCACTTATAGGATTAAGCATTACTACAAATCATTATTTGAATAAAAAAATAAAAAGTATTAGTAGTAAATTATCAGCTTAAAAAGTTTTATACTCCCTCCGTTTTACAAACAATATCGTTTTTTTTTTTCCATAAAAAGTGTCATTTTATGTTTTCAATACATAATTTTGAATAAAAATCCAGTTTTAACCTTATTGTTTTAGTGTATTAATTAGAGAGATAAACTTTGTTTGGTGTATTAATAAAGAGTAATATGAAACTTTTAATAGTTTTCTTAGTATGTGTGAAATGTGTCAAAATGATACTCCCTCTATTTCACAAAGAGTGTCATTTTGACACTCTTCACACAAATTAAGAAACAAGATAATAGTTCATTTATACCCCTAAACTATTTATGTAATTACAATTATTTATTTTAATTTATTTTAATGTAGTTATGAATAATACAACTCTTACTATTCTCCTTAATTGAGTCAATAGTCATTGTAATAATTAAATGCACTTAGATCAAAACATTCTACCTTTGTCAAAAAAAATTCTTTAAGAAACGTGGAGGTAAATGAATTACATTGACATCATGTATTTGTCTTTGGTGCTTCAATTTCCTTTCTTCTTCAACCTGCAAATTTTGTATAGGTTTTTTAGTCATATTTTTGTTCATAATAAATAAAAGTGACTTTTGGAAGTTTTTTTTGTTTTCCCTTCTAAATATATTAATTAGACAATAGAGTTTACAAGATCATAATGTAAAACATCCAAAAGGAAATTTGGAACATAAAAGTGAAACTAATAAAACTGATTGTCATGAATATTCTTCTTAGCTAATATATCGGCAGCTTTATTGACCTCCCTTCGAACCCAAACAAACTTTGTTTCTTCAAACTTTTCCGACCATACTTTTACTTCGCGAATCCAGTTATGATGACTGAAACTTATTTTATGACCATTAATCAGATCCACTACTCTTTGATTATCTCCTTCAGAGATCACCTTCTTGTACCCTTTAATCCAGCAATGTTGCATTGCAAATATCAACGCCTGTAATTCACTCTCAATGAAATTTGAAAGAACTTGTCCACTTGCTTGTCCTGATCCACGATATGTGCCTCTATCATCTCTCACAATCCATCCTGCTTTTGAGGGAATATTACCCTGAACAAAAGATGTATCATAATTGCATTTAACCCATCCATTTGTTGGACGTATCCATTGTGAAGCCCTTGGTGCATTCTGATAGTTAGTTGTGATAGCAAGACCTTGATCATCAATATATTCTTCTGTATTCATCCATTCGGTGGCTTCAGTTCGAGCAAATCCCAAGTTGATCCCCCATGAAATATGATTATTCTGAAAAATCAGCAAATTTCTACTCTTCCATAATCTCCATAAAATCCATAAAGGGAGTTGTCGAAGGTGTTTAAACCTGGCTGAACTGTTGAATTCGATAACAACTTGAAGTTTCTCCTCTAAATTTGTTGTACGATCAAAAAGTATTGGGTTGGGAAGCCTTGAAACTCTCCAAATAGCATGTTCATAATCGCATTCAAAAAACAAATGTTTTGCTGTTTCTTCCTCTTTGCAGCACCGTTTACATATTGAATTCTGATTAATATGTCTTATCCGTAGCGTTTCTCCGGTAGCCAAGATCCCAGTTGCTATTTTCCAAAGAAAATGTTTGATCTTTGGGGCAGTTTTCAGTTTCCACACAGCACTTTTAATTTGTCGATTACCTTGCGGTGGTTCTATTTGAGGCTGATCTGGAAGGTGTGTTGATAACCAGTAGCCTGATTTAACAGTGTACATTCCATCTTCATTGTAGTGCCAACCTATAAGATCCTTACTTGCCTTGGAACATACCTTAATTCTTAAAACATTTTCGATATCTTCTGCCGCCACCACTTCTCTAACTTTATCTCCATTCCAGCCAGTATCGTTGTGATTAAGCAGTTCATGGACCTTTATAACATCGTTATTCCTCTCAAAAGGTCTTGGGGGACGAGGAGGATGAGTGGGTAACCAAGGATCATTCCAAATATTGGTAAATTTACCATCTCCAATGGCATATCTTAAACCTTTCTTTAGCAACTCTTTCCCCTGAAGCAGAGATTTCCACCCAAAAGAACTTTTGTTTCAAAGAGTAGCAGTCAATATATCCCCATCGGCAAAGTATCTTCCTCGTAATACTCTTATCATCAAACATTTTGGATTGTGTAAGATTCTCCACACCTGTTTTGCAAGTAAAGCCAAATTAAAATGTTCTAAGTCCCTGAAACCCATGCCTCCTTCATTTTTTGGTAAACTCATTCGTTTCCATGAAAGCCAGTGCATTCCCTTTCTTTCGTTTCCTGAGCTCCACCAGAATTTTGCCAACAAAGCGTTGATGTCTTCACATATCTCCTTTGGGATCTTGAAAACATTCATAGAAAAAATAGGCATTGCCAATGCCATAGACTTAAGAAGAATCTCTTTCCCACCATGTGAAAGAAAGTTTTTACTCCAGCCATGTGTTTTCTCTCTTACTTTATCTGTTATGAACTGAAACATCTCTGTCTTTTTTTATCCAAATTATTCAGGTAGACCAAGATATTTGTTTCCACCTCCTTCATTATGAATTCCTAAAATATGTCGCATCCTTGTTTTTGTTGTAGATTTTACTTTGGAACCAAAATAGATAGATGACTTGCGAAGATTCACTGCTTGTCCCGAAACAGCTTCATACAAGCTCATAATTCTTTGAATAGTACGGCATGATCTGGTATTAGCCAGCGTGAAGAATAACGAATCATCAACAAATAGTAAATGGCTTACAGCCGGTCCTCTGTTACTGATCTTAATCCCCTGTAATTTTCTTTCTCTGGTTGCTTTAGACAGCATATGTGAGAAAACCTCAGCACACAAAATGAATAAATATGGAGAAAGGGGATCCCCTTGTCTGATACCTCGTTCCGGATTGAAATTCCCATATGGAGAGCCGTTAATGAGAACAGAGAAACTAACAGTAGAAACACAGTTCATAATCCATTTAATCCACTTTGAATCAAAACCCATGTTCTTTATTGTTTTCTCCAAGAATCTCCATTCAAGACGATCGTAAGCTTTTGTGATATCAATCTTAAGAGCCATGTATGATTTAGCTTGCCTTTTCCTAGATTTCAAGCTGTGAAATACCTCGTGAGCAACCATGATATTATCTATGATCATTCTACCAGGAATGAAAGCTGCTTGATTTTCTGATATGATGCCAGCCAAGTGTTTCTTCAATCGATTGACTAAGATCTTTGAGATGATCTTATAAGCAACATTACAAAGTGAAATGGGTCGAAAATCAGACATTGAGTTTGGTGGTTGAACTTTCAGAATGAGGCAGATATTTGTGTGATTATGACTTGTATCCAAACTTCATGTAGCAAAAAATTGGGTAACTTCGAGAAAATATCATCTTTGATATCATCCCAAAATTTCTGGTAGAAATCCCATGAGAAACCATCTGAACCAGGGGCTCTGTGTGGGCCAATATCGAAAACAGCTCTCTGTATCTCATCTTTAGTGACTTCCTTAGTTAGATCTTGATTGATTTCATTAGTAACTCTCCCTTGAAAGTCTGTGAAAACCTCAGTGAACATGTCGTCATTAATTGTAGAGGAAGAGAAAAGTTGTTGGAAATATTCCATAGCTACCTCCCCTATTTCAGAATCACCTCTCTGAATCACTCCATTACCGTCAAGTATTGTTGATAATTTGTTCCTTGCCCTTCGTGATCTTGTAATAGTGTGGAAATATCTTGTATTTTGGTCCCCTTCTTTTAACCACTTGATCCTGCTTTTTAGTCTCCAAAAAATTTCCTCATCGATATAAGCCTGGTTTAATTCTCGTTTAAGCTTTGCCTTGGCTGCAGGATTTAAAGTTCCAGTAGATATGGCCTTATCCAATTTACCTTTGAGAATCATTATTCTTTCTTCAGCATTATAACGGTGTCTTATCTTCCATTTAGAGATTTTCTTTCTACAACCGATTAATCTATGCTTCAAAGATACTTGTGTGTGGTGGTGACTATGTGATTCCTTCCAGCCTTGAAGAGCAGAGTTTTTAAATCCCTCTTTATTCAAAAGCCGACCATTAAATCTGAAAAAACCCCTTCTATCTTCCACTGAATCTAAAATATATGTGATCAAAGGTCTATGATCTGATTCCGCAAACTCCAGAAACTCTGTCTCAGAATTGGGAAACATAGCAAACCATTCGTTATTTGCCATTGTACGATCCAAACAACAAAGTACATGATGAACACCTCTTTCCCCGACCAAAGAGATCCGATTTCCACTAAACTTTAAATCAGTCAATTCACAATTCCTGGTAAATCTGCGAAAGTCCTCAAAAGATTTCTTAGATCTCTTTCTACCGCCTTGTTTCTCACTGTTACTCAATATTTCATTGAAATCTCCTAGTAGAAACCAAGGTTTTCCCCTTCTAGATATTTTGAATCTTTCTAGTATTTCCCAAGTGTGATTCTGTAGGCTAGGGTTGGGATTTCCATAGATAAAAGACAAGTAGAAACACTTCTCATTGATTTTAACTTCACAATCAATGACATTAGGGGATTGAAAGAAGATAGCCAAATCTACATGCTGCTTCCAAAACTAAACCACCACTAAGACCTATTGGTGGAACTGAAACATAATTTAGAAAACCTAGTTGACAACCTACATCTCGAACATAATTATCTTGCTGCTTTGTTTCAGACATGCATATGATGTCCGGGAGATACTTTTTGTTTATCTCCTTTAGGCGTCGAACTGTCAAGTCAATGCATAGACCTCGATAGTTCCAGCAGGTTGTCCTCATGGTGGAAGAGGTGGTTCTGGGCCCACCGCGCCTCTCACGGAACCACTGATGGAGTGTTCTTCATTCTGACCACTGGTTTCACCAGAAACTCTGACCGTGACCTTGTTGTTGCTCTTTGTCTCAACACCTCCAGAAAATTTCTTCTTACGAAATCCCTTGTTATCCATCCGCAAACCATCTCCTGCCAACATCAGTTATGAACTCTCAATTGCAACCTGATTCTGCAAAGCTTTTCTCTCTCCAATTGACAGTTCACCAGGTTCCAAATCTTTCCCTGGTACATCACCCGTACTCTTAGCAAAAATGGGAACAGGATTGAAGAGTTCACTCATCTCATATTCATTAGCATCGACTTTGGGGAAATCCTCATCCAACCCAAATTCACCCGCAACTTCTAACGCAAAAACCTCCTCTTCAGCCGACAAAAGATCTTCAACTTCATCCACTGCCTCTTCATCATTCAGACCTTGCTGCATTTCATCACCAAGTGGATCCTGGATGTTTCCATTCTCATGATTATCAACTTGAACTTCATCATCATTCAGTTCACGAATTTGAACTCCCTAATCCTGCCTTAATTCATGGTGATGGTCTCATCGTCGTTATCAGAATGATGATCCATTCCGCCATTCTGAATTAGACAATTACCCGAGTCATGTGTAATCAAACCACATACCTCACAGAAGCCACGCAATCGTTCATAACGAAAACGCAACATTGTGTTTTCTCCTCTTGAAAACTGGAAGTTTCTTTGGAAGCGCAATGTTTGAGTAACATCCCAATTCACTCTCACTCGAACGTACTCCACCCTAGCTGCCGCCTCAACATTGTAGTCGACATCCATTAGCATCCCCATTGCCCTGCTGATATGCGCAATGACATCATGGTTCATGAATTGAAGAGGAATCCCACGAATCTGAATCCATAAGGGAATGAAGTCGAGCATGACAGGATCCATCAAGGGAGACCAGCGTTGCAGGATGAGCATCCGGTCAGCAAAAGCCTCGAGACCACGCCTTAACACATTTTCCATTGAGTCTTCAGAAGGGAAGACAAATTGAAACCTTTGTCCTGCGACGATTCGACCATGAACCAGACCGGCATGTCCCCATGTTCTTGGTAAAGTTGCGATGATTGAGCGGAGGTTTTGCCTCCTTGGAACCGCCGGACGTCCGATGAGGACAAAACGATTCTCATTCACAGCTTGATTGACAAAGTCCTCTGGTAACTGGAATGGGGCATCGTCGATCCCCAAATCGAGATCTTGAATTGCCCGCCTCAAATTTTCTGCCATTTTCAACAAAATTTTGTAAAATCGAAGAGGGTAATGACCGTGCGAAAAGCAAATTGGAGAAATTGAAAGAAAGTTTTTATATATCTAATTCTATTTATAAAATAATAAAATACTCCCATCAATTACGTTGAATGAATTGGGACTAGGACGACATTAATTGTGTAGCAAGTGACTTTTGGAATTTTATCACAATTTTGTTTTAATATTTGATCATTTTTATTTGAGGTTAAAAAAAAAAAATTTTGTCAAAATTTGTATTAAAATTAGAGAATGACACTCTTTAAATAACAAAACAAAAATGTCAAAAGTGATGAAAAGGGTGAAGTATTTTTGTGAAATATAGTATATATATTAGAATTCCGAGGTCCATGAAATTCATAAACATGTTTACCTTTAAATACCCCAAATGAACTATTTTTGTTTCAATATTTATATTAGCGATTTAAATAATCTCGTACGATCCAACGTTCATTAAGCGTACGTGGCCCATTTCGATCAGATCCTACCCGACACATCCTCTCTCTCTCTACAGTCCTCTCACTCTCTCTCTAAACTCTCACACTAAACAGTCTCTCTCTACCTCTCACTACAGTTGTTTTCGAGTAATCTAAACTTTGCCAAACAGTCCCTTTTCTTCCTTAACCTTTCATTTGTCAATACCTCTCTATTTCTTTGTCCTCTTCACTCGTCTTCTGTAGCTAATCTTCTCTGTTTTTTCAATCTCCATTGTTGATTCCTCGAAACGATCGGAGTGTGATGTGGGTAAATTTTGCTTTAAGGTGAGGATTTTTTTTGTTTTTTTCTGTTGGTTTTAGGAAATTTTTTTGTCTTTTTTTGTTTTTTCATGGGATTTCTCCAAATCTTCTTAATGTGGCTAAAAAAAATCTTGACTTTATTGTTTCTCTTTTATCCAGAAAGTGTGATTCGTCATGGGTTTCTATTAAAGTCTTCAACTTTATGAACTGTTTTGTTTTGTGTGTGTGTGTGTGTGTGTAGTGCATGTAGAAGCCATTGTTGGAGCTAGCTCAAGCTTTCTCTTTATGCATTTAAGGGAAATTTTTTATTCTGATTTGGGATTTTTTTAGTGTAGTGAGGGGTTTTGTTTTGTTCTTCACTCTCAATCTGGATTTGAGTCGCATTCATTTCTAAATGTGGGTCCATTTGAGAAATGTGGGATCGGAGAAATCAAACAAAACAAAATAATCTGAACTTTGTTTTCCTTCTTATAGGTTTTGTTTATGCATATAAAGAGGTACTTCTGTTTGGTTTCTATGTTATAGGATATTGTCAAAGATTCAAGAGTAGTTGTGTGGCTTGTGGGGTAATAAATGGACCATAAAGCATGGCCTTGGAAGAAGAAATCAATGGAGAAAACCGTTGCCGAAAGTAATGGCATTTCATCCAAAGGAGAGGTAAGTGGACATTGATGATAACTGTGTTTGGTGTTAGGTTGGAAAATGGATGTTCTTTGCTCGTTTTGTGTCTGTAGATGTTTCTATTGTTTGTACTTAGTACCAGAGTGTGATCTGTTTGAGATTGAAGTGTCGTTTTCGCTCTTTCGTCCACTAGGTTTTGCTTATCCTTCTTGATGCCCTTTTTTTTGCAAATGTAAAGTCATTTGTGTAATGATAGCTAGATTATCCTGATGAGTTGGGTTTTGTGTTGCAAATCTTTGCCGAAATTTGATGATCATGAGCTTGATTGTTTATAAAATCAGATTGAGAAGCTTGTTGCTGACAAGATAGAGCTTGAAAATCGCCTTAAAAGTCTAAATGATAAGCTTACCTCTTTCGAAGCTGAGAGCAATAAGCATAAGACCGAGACACAAGAAGCAATTACTGGTAACTTTACTGAATCTTAATCTGTTCTGAATCGATCTATAGACCTTATTTTTCCTCTTCACGGTCTCACGTAGCTTCCTGTTCCATTTGCATTTTGTGTTAACAGGCTGGGAGAAGACAAAAGCTGAATCAGCATCTCTCAAGACGAAGCTAGAAGAAGCTTTGAATGAGAAACACAGGAGCGACGAGAGGTCAAGTCACATGGATGCTGGTCTAAAAGAATGTATGCAGCAGCTTCGCTTTGTTCGGGAGGAGCAGGAGCGTAGAATGCATGATGCTTTGACAAAAGCATCACAGGAGCACGAACGAAGATTGGCTGTTATAAAGACAGAATTGGCAGATACCGGTAAAAGGCTTGCAGAAGCAGAAGGCCAGAACACTCAACTCTCAAAGGCTTTGTTAGCAAAGAACAAAACTGTTGATGATTTAAACGGAGAGAGGGACCGAATTGAGGCTGATTTCAATGCTTTGGTGAGTAGTTTAGAGTCGAAGGAAAAAGAAACCGTTTCGCTGAGATACGAAGTCCGAGTGCTGGAGAAAGAGCTTGAGCTTCGGAATGAAGAGAGAGAGTTTAGCCGTCAGACCGCTGAAGCATCACATAAACTGCACTTAGAATATGTGAAGAAAGTTGCAAAGCTAGAAGCAGAGTGCCAAAGGTTACGGATACTTGTCAGGAAGCGGTTACCGGGACCCGCTGCTCTGTCCAAAATGAGAAATGAAGTAGAGATGTTGGGAAGGAGAAGAGTCAATGGAAGCCCTAATGGTGCAATGATTGATTCTGAAAAGATCAATAATCTCACTGAGCAATTATGCTTACTGGAAGAAGAGAACAAGACTCTGAGGGATGCCTTAAACAAGAAAGTCAATGAGCTTCAGTTCTCAAGAAATATGTATTCTCGAACAGCGTCTAGACTACTAGAATTCGAGTCTCACCTCGACGAATCTTCTAAAAGCACAAACATTGAGCCAAGCCGGAGCAGCAATGTCTCACATGAAGTCTCTCTTGCATCACTATCAGAGTTTGACAACGATGATAAAGTTAGCTGTTCAGATTCCTGGGCTTCTGCTTTGCTTTCAGAGCTGGAGAATTTCAAGAACAAAAAGCAAATGGGCTCAAGTTTGGTTAGAACTCCCAAAGCTTCAGAGATGAAACTAATGGATGATTTTGCTGAAATGGAGAAGCTTGCAATGGTAACAAGTACAATCGATAACCGACCTGGAAGTTCTCCTATTTGTTCTTCTGATTCCATTTCAGCTACTGGCCCGGTAGAGAACGAATCTAATGAAAATTTATCAGAGGTAACAAAAACTCCCAGAACAGATTATTCATTAAATCCTGGCGCATCTCCCCAAGATATCAAGTCAGATTCAACGAGCACATTACCTCAATCTCTTCATATCGTCTTGAATGCGATAATGGACCATAAGCGTATTACGCAGAGAAACACTGATGAAGTACTTGAAGATATCAGAAAAGCTCTGTCAGGTGTAAACCATTCAAGCTTAAAACAGACCGAGACTCTCACTGTGGACGGTACACCAGACATGGAGTGTTATATCAGCAAATCGATTCGCAGAATCATTGAAATTATCGAAGGAGTCAGCTTAAAAGATGAGAGGCTTTCAGGTTACACTGCTCGTGTCTTGCAATGGAAAACTACAGAGCTACGAAGTGCATTGCAGCAATTTCTTCAAACTTGTTACGATCTACTAGACAGAAAAGCAGACATGAAAAAGTTTGCAGAAGAGTTAAGCTCTATGTTGGAATGGATGGTGAACCACTGTTTTTCTCTTCAAGATGTTTCAAGCATGAGAGAAGAGATTAAGAAGCAGTTCGAGTGGGATGAGTCACGGAGTGGAAGCGAAGTTGATATTGGAATATTTGGTAAGGTTTCAGAAGCAGATGAGCATAAGACGGATGATGTTTCCTCTTTGGCTTCCAAGGATCAGCCGATCGTAAAAAAACCTGACAATCACAAGCTGCCAAGCAAAATGGTTGAAGAAGAGGCAAAGGACAAGACATCAAGGTAATGTGAATGCTTTACGACTTCGATCGATCATTGACTTATCTCTGATGAATCCAATGGTTTTCTTGTTGCAGTGCTTCAGTGAACGAGCTCACGCTGGACAAAAAACAAAACATGCGAACTGTAAGTTACAGAACAAGATCAAATTCTTACATTTTGAATTGTTTTTGCCAAGACAAATGAGAGGTTGATTTTCTTATGTGTTTGATGATTCAGGAATTTGAGATCACTGCTGCTTCTGAAAAGTTAGCTGAGTGTCAAGAGACGATTCTAAACCTCGGAAAGCAGCTTAAAGCATTGACTAACTCAAAGGAAACAGCTTTACTTTCAGACAAACTCACACCTGACCTTACCGACAAATCGGACAACCTAGCTACTGCACAACCTTCACAAGAAACAAAACAAGAGAAGAGATTGACCACACAGAGATCATCTCTTTTGGATCAGATGAAGGCAGAAGATCATGACACTGGAGAATCCAAGGATGGAGAATCCAAGGACCAGAATTCTCAAGCAGCAGATAAAAACAGAAAGGGAGGCAGTTCTGTTTACAATGAAACCATTGAGGCGTTGGAACAGATTCTTCTCTCAGACAAAAAAAGCAAAGGCTCTGAAACAAACTGCTTCGCCATTGTTCCTCAGAAAAAGAGCGGCGGAGCTAAGAGCCTGTGGAGGAAGCTATTGGGGAGAAAAAAGAAAAGCAAGAGCAACAAGCTCCCTAATCCATTTGCCACCTAAGAAGATGGTGTCATCTAGACTATAATCTAATACCTTAATCATGTTCTTTTTATGTTACCTGTACTAAGCAAACTAAACCGTCATTTTTCTTAGAATGTTTGGCAGTATATATATAAATATCTCCACGTAGATTACCCAATGAGATGATCATTCTGTTTCATTTCACTTCTAGTCTCAGAAAAGATACAATCAGTAATCTTTGACCCAATGAATCTTATCTTTAGCAGGGTTTATGTAAATCTCAAATGTAGACACCGAATGCAAAGATCATTCGATTCCATGTCATCTCAAGCCTCAAAGAAAACATCAGTATTGTTGATCGAGTGACCATTAAAAGAGACTTCTCAATCTCTGTACAGAACAAAGTTGGCGATGTCGTTTAGTCCAGCTTCCTTGTAGCACTGAGCAACCTGTTCCAGTGACTCGTCCCATGTCCCTTCAAGCGACGCTAGATCCAGTAAGTACCCAGCCTCGTCGAAAGATGCCTGACATTTACAAGTTTTTTTTTCAATCCCTTGTATCCAAAAGCATGATATGAGTATCTGAATAGGAATACACGCAAAGAACAAACCTGGGCCCTTGGCTTTCCCCTATCTATATCCCGTTTTCTTCCTTCTCCTGTAACTCTCTCTTTGTATTGCACAATTTTCTCTTCTCCCCACTCTGCTATTCGAGCAATTTCCTGTGCAGCCATTTCATATATTCAACACTTTTTTTCAATTCTCTCTACATTTACCGAAACGGTTTAACGACATTCAAGGAATTGTACCTCGTATCTGCATCCTAAGGTCCACCACGAAGATTTCAGAGCACCCCTAGCTGCATCTTTTGCTTCTAGGCTACGCTCAAGCCTACATAACAATAGAGGTGTTAGAGTTTTCTAGAAAGGACATAAGCATCTATACTATACGTAGATACATTCATAAGGGAGAAAGAGAGATGATGAGAGAGGATCATACGAACTTCAGCAAAACCTTTGCGTTGAAAGCAAAAGGCCGGGCAAATCCGGGGAAGTTCCCTCTCTTTGTATAAAACTCGGCAGCCACCAAAGCTGAAACCTTGTATTAGCAACTGAAGATAGTTAAAAAGGAGAAAACAAGTTGACTACTACAGGATAGATATTGTTACTATCCTTACATGGTCTCCATTCTCGATATGTCGAATAACTTTGCGTTCAAGAGCATCTGGAAACAGTCCAACCTGAAAAGCAAAGCTAATAATCATCCCAACATCCATGTGCCAAAAAGCGTCTGATATTAAAACGTTCAATATATGTGTACCTTTCTTAAGAGATAGATATCTAACTCCATCAGTCTTGACCTGGCAAAGTCACCTTTACTGTAAAGTTTCTTCCCAGCTTCACCTGCAGCATCGAAGATTACTTGACTGGATTCTTCGGGTTTAGAAACATCTTCTTCCACCAATATTCTGTGAATGAACTGATCAACCTGAATGTTGGCCACTCAAAGTCAGATATGAGAATGAACAGCAAGCAAAAAGAAATGAACCCTAGTTCAACGCATCTCATTACATTATTGGCTAAAAACCAAACCCCATGTTTCTGAACTTCAACCACAGGCATTTCCATACTGCAAACACCAGAACCAACAATAAGATATAAAAGAAGAAACAGAAGAGAAGCAGGACAATCTCACGATAGAAATGACCCACTGACCTAGGACGAGCTGTTGGCCACCGTAGTAGAGCAATCAAAGAACCTAAAAATGAAAGATAAATCACACAAAATCACAGCTCCAACTTCTAATCAATATGAAAGTGTTTCAAACTTATGTACATGTCCCTAATCATACCCGGGCTGATTCTCACCAATGGAATAGTAAGAGGCAACAAGCCTTGCTTTGCACCAGGAGAAACTATGGATTTACCTGATACAATGTCATTACATAACATCACCAACTTCCACAAATCACACACAACTTACTTCGATAAACATGATCAATATAAACCAGTATTCAACAAGTAAGATCGATCTACCTCTAGCTGTGTATATACTCAGCAGCTGAGTCAGATGCTTAGGAGGCTGAGCTTTGGCTATGTCCTTAATGAAACATTCATGATCTGCAAGACGAAGAAATTCCACAGAATCACCCGTTAATCTTCAATTCGTTCGTGTTTCAGTTTCAACTTCCATAACAATTCGGGAACCGATCTCAAGCCATTGTTTCCAGAAGTTGAAATGAAATAGCGAAAATGTGAATCATAAGAAGGGAAAAACACAACTCACCAGATAATGGAGAAGAAGAAGAAGAGCAAAAGGATCTGGCGGCGAAGTTCCTGCCTAGACGAAGTATCAGTCCGCGTCTCCGTCCGTTAGCCACCGCGCCGGAATGCATCTTGAAAGTTTCCCGATCGCCGCCGTACTGTTCCTCTTCCGATGTGATTACAGAGAAGAAACTTCGAAAACGCTGTAGGCCGATTGAGAAAAAAGCCCCCCAAAATAAAGCCCAGAAAATAGGGTTTAAGAGCCCATAAATTCCGAGCCCAGCAACGTTCGTTTGTTTTCAACTGGCGAAATCCTCGTGTTGCGTGAGATTCCGGTACCATCGCCGGAGAAAAATACTTTTCCGATGTACAGTGGATATTTGAAATCGATCTGCCACGTCGCTATTTTCCCACCAACTTTAGTTTAATTTTTAATCGGAAAAAATTGTCTAATTTCACGCTTCCCGATTCATAACAACTGTTAATGGTCTTTATAATCGGAATTTTCTAATTTGAAGAAGATAACAAAAAAAAAAAAAATTGAAGATAATATTAGGGTTTTATACGACCCGCCAAATTCCTTCTCTCCTCCGACATTTCAGATTCGCGACCCGGATCCTGACCCGAACCCGCATTTTCCTCGGTTCCGATCTGGTTCCTTGACAATGGCGTCGGGAGCTTCGCCTTCTACTTCGGCGACCAGATCGGAGCCGCACAAGGAGTCTACGGTGCGTCATTTCACTCTCACACTCCAACAT
This sequence comes from Eutrema heterophyllum, assembly GCA_002933915.1. Lineage (NCBI taxonomy): Eukaryota > Viridiplantae > Streptophyta > Magnoliopsida > Brassicales > Brassicaceae > Eutrema > Eutrema heterophyllum. The sequence goes on from PKMM01053209.1 coordinate 68,033, forward strand.
AAATTCTCTTCAAATCGGTCTTCGAATTTCTCGATATAGAAACTTTTCTTTTCTGCTGTTGAGGCATTGACTGTTCTTCGCTTGTGTTTGACTGAAGAGAACGAAATCTAAATGGCTTGGATCTAGAGATTACTGCATTGTGAGCTAAAAGTTTGTTTTTAGGATTCGAGAGCATTGATGAGGAAACCATGATAGTTTCTCTCATTGAACACTTTGGAAATGATTGTAAAGGAACTTCATTTTGATGCTTTTCTTCATGGTTTTTGTTGAAAATGTGTTTGATTGTTAGATTCCAATTCTCAGATATCTCAGCCGGAGGAGAGAGCTCGAGCTTCTAAGGAGATATCAGCAGTAATAGATTCGCTTAAGAAGAAACTTGCAGCTGATCGGTGTATATCAATAAAGGTTAATATTGGAAGTTTTATTTGTACGTTTTTTTTGTTTCGGTATCCGATTTCTAGAAGTTGATGATTGGTTTTACCAGAGAAGGGTTGATGAAAACAAGAAGAATTTGTGTGGCATTACTCATAGCTTTATGAGGTCGTCCATGGACAGAGGAGGTAGCTGTAAAGATGGTAGTGATCTCTTAGTTAAGAGGCAAAGAGATTCGCTCGGTATGAAAAGCGGAATCGACGCAAGTGATGCAGATAAGAATAACCATAGCTTCTTGGAAGATGGACATCCCAGTTCAGCGATGGTTCAAGGATCCAGTGTCCCTGTCAAAATTTCCTTACGCCCAATCAAAATACCTGATATCAAACGTCTGTCGCCTTATACCACATGGGTTTTTCTGGATAGGTATGTTGCCATTTACGTTACAAGAGTACTTGAAAGTATTCTATTTGAAACGCATGCCCTTGCGGTGTATCTCAACATTTAACTCACTGCTATCAAATGATGCAGGAATCAAAGAATGACTGAGGACCAGTCTGTAGTGGGTCGAAGGAGGATTTATTATGATCAAACAGGCGGGGAAGCGCTCATTTGCAGTGATAGTGAAGAGGAGGTGATTGACGAGGAAGATGAAAAAAGAGATTTTGTGGAGCCTGAAGATTTTATTATTCGGTTGGTATATATAAATACAACAGCATCGGTCTAATCCTTAGTCATAGCTGTGTACTTGCATTTCGGTCTCGTAGTGTGAACTTCTTGTCTGTTATGTTCATTGCTATGCTTTTTGCGTTCTCACTTATGTTCTTGGATTTAATTTTCCCTTCATTTCTTCAGCATGACCCTTGAGGAACTAGGTATTTCAGACTCTGTCTTGGAGGAACTAGCAAATTTCTTGTCGAGAAGTTCTAGTGAAATCAAGGTATCAACACCTTTTTCTCTGTCTGTTGCCGGTATGAAGTTTTATGTCCTAATTTTCTTTTAGAATCCAGAACTTCAATTGTAGGATTTGAAAACAGAGTGAGTGTATGCATCGCTTAAGGAAATCCAATTAGTTTTGTTCCAGCCCTTTCCCAATTGGCTTTTTGCAGAGATATGAACACCGAACATCTTATACAGGCAAGACATGAAGTGCTTATGAAGGAAAAAGAAGTATCCGAGTGTGGCGATAATCAAGCAGAGAGCTCCCTTCTCAACAAAGATATGGAAGGAGCATTAGATTCTTTTGATAATCTGTTCTGCCGTAGATGCCTTGTTAGTCCATTTGATTTTTTTAGGCTAAATTTTTGATGGGTTATTACTTGATGTTCTAGCAATAGTTTGACTCTTTTTAACTTTGTTATGCATCTATGCAGGTATTTGATTGCCGGCTGCACGGGTGTTCACAGGATCTTATAGTTCCTGTGAGTTAGTGCCAACTGATAAATCTTATTATAATTTTATAGTTACTGATTTTTATTCTGTGGATATTTAGGCTGAGAAACCAGCTCCATGGAATGCTCCTGTAGAGGAAAATCTAACCTGTGGTGCAAACTGCTATAAAACAGTAAATTTGTGTTATTTATGAATAGCTAAGCTCACCTCCTAGAAAGACTGACTTGACAAAAAGAATTGTTTTCATTCTATCAGCTTCTCAAGTCTGAAAGAATTCCGGGATATGGCACCATTGAAGATAAGACTGGCACTTCATCAGATGGTGCGGGTGCTAAGACCACATCCAAGAAGTTCTCCAGCAAACTTAATAGGAGAAAACCAAAGACCATCCCAAGTGAAAGTGCATCGTCTAATGAAAAGTGCACGCCAGAAACAAGTGACTCAGAGAATGGAGTTCACCAGGATACCAATTCCGATAAAGTTTCATCATCACCAAAGGTGAAAGGTAGTGGGAGACGTGGAGGTCGTAAGAGGAACAACAACCGAGTTGCTGAGCGAGTTCCTTGTAGGACTCAAAAGAGGCAAAAGAAGACAGAAGCCTCAGATACTGATTCCATCGCCAGTGGAAGTCGTTCACCAAGTGATGCAAAACATAAAGAAAATGAAGATGCTACTTCCTCTTCTCAGAAGCATGTAAAATCTGGGAACTCTGGGAAGTCAAGGAAGAATGACACTCCTGTAGAAGAATCCAAGAATTCTGTGAAGGATGACGATCCTGTTTGTCAGTCAAATGAGGTTGCATCTGAACCGTGTAGCAATGAAAGTTTAAGGAAAGACGAATTTGTGGGTGAAAATGTATGTCGAGGAGGATTGGCTGGAAATAAATCATGGAGACCACTTGAGAAAAGCCTTTTCCAGAAAGGTGTTGAAATTTTTGGAATGAATAGGTGAGTAATAGATGCATTCAGCTACTGCTAGATTATTTCCGCTTCAGATTTTTTTTTTATAATCTGTGTGATATAGTCCTATCAATTCTTTGTTTCTTAGCAGCTGCATGATTGCTAGAAACCTTTTGAGTGGTTTCAAGTCATGTTGGGAGGTCTTCCAATATATGACTTGCTCGGAAAATAAAGCTTCTTTCTTTGGAGGTGATGCATTGAATCCTGATGGCTCTTCCAAGTTTGATATCAATGGAAATATGGTAGAATACTATTTCCTTTTGTATACACATTCCTAATATAATGGATATATTTCTCTTGGGAACTAATGCTTTAGTTGTTGGACTAACCAGGCTAATAACCAAGTGAGGAGAAGGTCAAGATTTCTACGTAGAAGAGGCAAAGTGCGCCGCCTGAAGTACACTTGGAAGTCTGCTGCATATCATTCAATTAGGAAAAGAATTACTGAGAGGAAAGACCAGCCGTGCCGTCAATTTAATCCATGTAACTGCAAAACTGCTTGCGGGAAGGAATGTACTTGTTTGCTAAACGGGACTTGCTGCGAGAAGTACTGCGGGTAATGTAATCTAAGATCATCCACATCTGTATTTACTAGCCTTGAATCTCATTACCAACATCCTTTACTGTCTCTGTAGTTGCCCAAAGAGCTGCAAGAATAGGTTTAGAGGTTGTCATTGTGCCAAAAGTCAGTGTCGAAGCCGTCAGTGTCCATGTTTTGCTGCAGATCGGGAATGCGACCCAGATGTTTGTAGGAACTGCTGGGTCATGTAAGTCTATTGGCGATGCAATTGTCTACTCTTTGGTTTTGTGTACTAATTGGTCTCTTCGCAGAGGATCAAGAACACATTGCTACTTTTTTCGGTTTAATAGTTCTAGATGCACTGCTGTGTCTGAATGAATTTGAATATGCAGTGGTGGGGATGGTACACTCGGGGTCCCTAGCCAAAGAGGCGATAATTATGAGTGCAGGAATATGAAATTACTCCTAAAACAACAGCAAAGGGTGAATACTCCGCTTTGTTAACTATAATTCTAGTACTTTGCAATTGCATAGCCATCAAATGATTAAAGATGAAATTGCTAACTTCTTTTATTTGTTAATTTCAGGTTTTACTTGGAACATCTGATGTTTCTGGTTGGGGAGCTTTCTTAAAGGTAAAGTAGATGCAAGATTTGTTAAATAGCATTGAGTCCTTTAAAGATGTAACTATGTTTGGAGTTTGGACTTGTTTTTAAGAACAAATCTTGTTCCTTCTTACAGAACAGTGTAAGCAAGCATGAATACCTTGGGGAATACACTGGAGAGCTGATCTCGCATAAAGAAGCAGATAAACGCGGAAAGATCTATGATCGCGAGAACTCCTCTTTTCTCTTCAATCTAAACGATCAGGCACGTCTCATCTGAAAATCGTTCCCACTCTCTAGCTTGTCTTTAAAATTAAAATCTGCTATAAACCCAAAACTTTTTTGGATTTCCTGCAGTTTGTGCTAGATGCTTACAGGAAAGGAGACAAACTGAAATTCGCTAACCATTCCCCTGAACCTAACTGTTACGCAAAGGTAAAACGCGAAAGATGATAAAGACACGGTTTTCGTATGATTGGTCAAAACCTGACTGGAGACTCTGTGTCTGTTTAAGGTCATTATGGTTGCTGGAGATCACAGGGTTGGGATTTTCGCAAAGGAGAGAATAATGTCTGGAGAAGAACTGTTCTATGATTACCGGTATGAGCCAGATCGAGCTCCAGCTTGGGCTAGAAAACCTGAATCTTCGGGTTCTAAGAAAGACGAGAATGTTGCACCTTCTGTTGGTAGACCCAAGAAGCTTGCTTAGTTGCAGCAGCCAAACACTGAATCCACACACAACAAAAACAAAAACAAAAACAACCATTCTTTGGGTTACTCCTATTTTTACAGGTGGAAGAACACATTGATACAAATCCTGCATTTTGCTGAGTCTAAAGGAAAATTCTATTCGTTGGATTTTAAAAGTCTTTTTTTTTCATTTCAAGGTAAGAGACTTGAGTTTTTCTTTCATTCTATCTTGTTGTTTCTAAGAATGCAAGAAATTCAAGTAATTTATACATTTATGTTGGATTGTTATCATTGCATTGTGTTGAGACTCGGTTAGGATTTGTAAATTTCAGATGAGAAGCTCAAAGCTCTCTCCACGGAAACCTGATGAGCTTTGAGCTGGCGTCAACGTCATGTTACTCATTCTTCAATTAATATAGTCTCCTCCTAATTATACAAGTGTATGTGCCCATCAACACGAAGAGCACCATCACCAAAATGAAATGAAACAATAGCCACAAAACCACCAGCAAATTAAAGCATGAGGGGCAAAAAGAAAAAAAAAAAGAATATTTTTTTTATTATTTTATTAAATCAATTTTAGCCGACAATGTTATTATCTCTTAGCTCCGTATGACTTACATGAGAAAATAAAAAACTTCGTGCTCGAGCTTTTTTTGCAAGAAAGTCGGCACAGACATTCGATACTCGTGGAATAGAAGAGAATCTAAAGTTGATAAATGACGCTCTGAGGATATAAAATGAGAGTTCCGAAATAAACGCCGGCCAGTCTATCGGGTTCTCAATCATCTTCACCAAATCTGAACAATCCATCTCAAAATGCAGCGATGATATATGTTTTTCCTTTAAACATAACATAGTCCAAAGGAGTCCATTCATCTCACCATGTAATGCCGAGAGACTTATGCGACATATTTGTATGACTCCATCCTAAACCACTAACAAGGCCATGAAGCATCGATTTGACATGTCGGGGTTCGAGGAGCCAAATGGGAGACTCGATTCATCTTGTCCTGGTGGGCCTTCTATCTTTTCTTCACATTCTTGTTGGTTTGCGATCCTCCAACTTTCCGCTTCCACAATAGCAAGCTGGAAAGTATTCTTCGGAGAAATTTCTTTCATGTTGAATACTTAGTCGTTCCTTGTTTTCCATATGTACCATATGATCCAAGGATATATGTCTTTTTGAGGATCAGAAAGACCTACTTCTTTAGTTCGCCAAAATATGAAATCCATATTTCGGTAAATAGATGTACTCAGGAAAAAAGCCGGAAGAGAAGAAAAAAAGAATATATATACACAGAGAATATACCACAGCATCTGCACCTTGGGTTTGTGCATGTGTCTCCCATGATCCCGTGTAGTTGCCTCCAGAGGCGGGCATCGAGATTCGAGAACATCTCATCGCTCTTTGAGTACATTACATGGGAGGAGAAGAAGCCGGGGTCTGTGATTCTGATGTTGGTCCACTTGCAGTTTCTTTGAGCAGGCCTGCACAAGGTTAGTAGAGGTCCCAAGAACTTGGAGGACATGGCCACGTTTGTTATGATTTGGGTTTGGCAATGAGGCAAAGTTACAAGACGAGGCAGGGAAATGCGTTTTGGATTTATATCTGATGCACTTGGGTCTAGATCATCTTGAAGACGCACTATGCCATTCTTCAAAGTTGCTACCCATCAATGGGATGCTCCTATGGTTCCAATCTCCTTCACTAACTCCATAGGAGTCTTCTTTTCCGTGAAGTCGACTCCTCTGTCGATGTAGCTGTAAATGGCAAGATATCCAACATCACCATCCATTTTTCTCACGTTCATAAGAATGGTTATATTGAGGATAACACATCAATGAAACCAATTTGAGAGCATTTTCTATATGCAACAAACCTGAACATTGGATAGAGAAGAGACATAAAGCCTCTCTCTTCTCCATAATAGTCTCTATAGATAAAAGGAGAAACTAGAAAGATTCATTTATACTAACGGAAACTCATTTCAGAGCCAGATAAATAGAAAAAGCAGCAATTTCATCTATAGAAAATAACAATTAAAAAGCATCTTTAAGAGAAAAAAAAAAACAAAAGATATAACCTTTTCAGCATCTATCAATCATCAGACAAGTGCACAAAACAAGGGAAACATTAGTTTAGGCTAACGAGACACTTATATATATCTTATTATATAAAATTGGATCTTTCAACGTAAACGTGACTCGTAAGATAATTCTCATTCACGAGATCGTGACATTTGTCACGATTAATTTAGATCGCGACATATCTCACAATATTAATATAAATTTTCTAATAGTCAATTATTTACTTTTATAAAGAAAAATAACGAAAAAGGAAAAAAAAATAGTGTTTTGTATAATGAAAACTAATAACATTGAAAAAGTAAAATAAGAGAAAAGTTTAAAAATACCAAAAAATATAACAAAAAAAAAGAAAAAGAAATGTGTTTTATATAATGGAAACTAATAACATTAAAAATGTAAAGTAAGAGAAAAAATAAAAAGTGTTAAATATAAAAAAAAAATATAACTCATCTTATTATATAAATATAATAAGATGTTTCAAAGTTGCCAACTCGTCTTATTGTGACACGTGTAATAAGAAACACATAAAATTAATATAACTAGAAAATTTATAACATTAAATTGAATAAGAGAACAAAATAATAAATAATGAATAATAAATAATCGGTTCCTAATTCTAAAAAGTGGGAAGCTAGAAATATAAAAGCAAATAATGTGTTTATGGGAGTGGATCTTTTATTCCTTGATGAAAATATTTGTATCATTTAGATTAACTACATATGTATTCTTTACAAATATTAATGTTAAATTTTTTTGTGGTTTTAAACAGGATAATACAATTCAAGGTTTGTGCATCATTCTCTTCTTCAAATTTTGGAGATCAACTCTGCGAAGGAAACCTATCGAAATTTGCAACTTTAACGTTCAGTCTGCTAACAACAAGATATATAAAGTTTCTAGCCACTAGTCTTTTATAAGATTAACGGAAAGAACAAAGGTTACTGGTGTTGGACAAGAATTTTGTGGTTTTCAGCAATAATGGCACATTCAAGTTGAAATAATAATTTTTAATAAAGTTGGACAAGAACTCTATTAAACATAAAGTTTATAAAAGTAAAAGTTTACAAATAATCGGTTCATAATCCTAAAAAATAATAAATAAGGTATGTCAATTCACGTGTTTAACACATAATATTAACATTAATAAAAGTAAAATTTATAAACGGTTCATAATCCTAAAAAATAAAAATAAAATTGTAGTTATGTTTAGATTAAAGAAATTAAACAAAAACTATAAGTAAACACCAAAGCTAAAGAAAAAAAAAAAACCATATTTTACTTTAGAATAAGGAAATTAAACAATAGATTACAATTCTAAAAAAAAAATGAATAAAAACCAAAGTTTATAAAAAAAAAAAAAAGGAAAAACTAAATTTCAGTTTAAAATAAGAAAATTCAATAATAGCTTACAATCCTAAAAATATAAAGTTTTAAACAAGGAAAAAAACAATTAGTATTTCTATTTAGATTAAGGGAATTAAAAAATGTAATACAATCCTAAAAAAAAAATGAATTTTCATTCAAAATATATATTTATTTCATTGGAAACTTCGTTTCAAAATTTATGTATTATATATTTTCACGGGTGATCTAATTTTATTTTCCAATTTTTTTATAGTTTTTTAACATGATATAAAATATTAAATTATAAACCCGCATATATACGGATACTTATCTAGTATATATAAAATTACATTTGCTCTCTCGTCATTCTACTACCTCAGCAACCATTTTTTTTTAAACTTAAAAAATCTCATAGTTAAAATCTATGGGTTTCAAATAACACAAAAAAACTTAAAAAATCTCGTCATTCTACTACCTCAGCAATATAAATATAAATATGGGCTTCAAATATAATTTGTTTCATATTTATTTCTATGAATTATCACAAATTCACACTAACAGACAAACACATAAAACCTTTGTTTCGAAAGTAATATTGTCACGCGAATTTTTTTAATATCCAACACTTTTGAAGTTCTAATAAGAAGAATAATGCGAACATGAGATACAATAGAAATTTACTGAAATTCCAGCAGGAGGATCACGGTAACCAGTCACGGGTCATTTTTACCCTAATCATTTGGTCCATCGACAACCTCGATTTCAGCTGCCATTGCCTTTGCCTCTTCCTTTGTGTAAGCAACACCCACCAAATCTCGATATGAGATGAGAGACAAAGTGGCAAGATGCACAGACTTGTTGATAATTAATATGTCATCATTGTTTATTTTCTAGCTATCCATCAAATTACGTCATGATTTAGTTCAAATTGAAGTCCTTGAAATACTATTGTATATTACTGAAAATATAGATAAAGAATTGTGAAGATGAGTGACTATAAATACTATCCATTTGACATTCAAATCTAAGACATCGATACATGGTCAGTAGAGATACTAGATGTCTGATACAAAGATTGATGTTAAATTTTCTACTCTCACCCATTGTGCCCGCCTGATGGTGCCTGCACATTGCAAACTTTGATCAAGGCTACAACAAATTCAAGATATATAAAACACAAGATCCAACTCAAGACCCTTTCACATAAGAGAAGAGTATGGCAATAGGCACTATATCATCAAAAATACTAAAAAGTAAATAGATACATTACACAAGATTGCTTCTGGCTTCTTATGCCGGTAGTTGTTGATTTCGTCACAAATATTGCAATAATTTGCGTCGAATTGCAGATTGCGCCGAGCTATTTGCGACTATTTGTATTTCGTCGCAAATCCGTGGCAACACCGTTTTTTTTGTAGTGCCACTGTCACTCAGGCTGTTCCCCACTGCCACATAGGCACCCGCCACTTAGAAAGCTCGCGGTTGTTTCCAGCCTGCCGGCTGTTGATGAACTATGACTCAACACCGCTGTTGTCATAGTCCAACTCTAATCAACATAGCCAGCTTCACTACGTTGATCTAACTACTAAACACATAACACCACACATTTAACACACCTCAAAGTTTATTACCAAAACCACTAGCACGCAATATCTCATTTTAATTCCAATTTATTCGCCAATAATTAATTAATCAGATTCGAGGTATGTTCCAGACTCAGACACCAATCAACATGCAACAATTCAATTATATGTTGAACCCCTAGCCACCAAATATTGAACTATCCCTCGACCAAGCAATTTACGATATTAATAAACTAGAAATAAATTAGAAGTTTCACGGGTCTCATCCTCACCTTTGCCTTTCGGATGCACCGACGGTTGGTGGTTGCACCAGGCGCCTGCGCTTGACTACTGGTGGGTCCAGCTCGATCGGGTTGTCTGCCGCAGACCCACATCCCATTTTCTGAACCACATAACTGGCCTCCTTCTCCTAACAAAATGGCCCGTTAAGATTGTCGCTAGGCCCAACACCTTTTCCCCACTCTTCTTTTCTTCCTGGGCCAAGCTCACTTCTTTTCCTCTCTCACCTTTTCTTCCTCTTGGGCTCGGGCCCAATCTCTTTTCTCATTTCCTCTATGGGCCCGGCCCACTTCCTCTTTCTTCTTCTTCTTCCTCCCTTCTTCTCTTTTCCTCTACGCCTGAGCCCATCTTCTCCACCACATCTGCCCGTTTCACGTTGGTGAAGTCTCCGCTGATGAGCCCAGCTCCGGTGAGTTCCTGTCGGTGCTCCCAAGGTTGTTGCCGGCGCCCCAAGCTCTCTCTCTCCTCCACGATTATCTCCTGTCAAAATCTCCATGGTTGGCCCCGGCACCGATATGCCGTCGCGTCTCGCCGGAACTTCTCCTGCCACCGTGACGCGAGCCTGCCTGCCATGAACCACCGTCGCCGGCCCTTCAACACCACCAATAGAGATCCTTGCCCCGATTGGAGCTCCTGTCGTCGCATCCATTGTCGTCGGATTCGTCGTTTCTCTCCACCGCGAGTCTCCGTCACCACACAAACCACTGACGACTCCTTTCTCTCCCTCCCGAGATTTGCTGTGATGATTTCGTCTCCAAGCCTCTCTCCATCGTTCTCCCTCTGCCTAGGGCTTGTTGTCGCTCTCCTCCGGTGGATTCACGGCGCGGTTGGGCCCGACAAACCGCCGCCCTTTCTCTCTCCTCGCCTCTGGTCTCATATCTCTTTCTCTTCAATCTACTGCCGACGATTTCTCTAATTGAAATTAGGGGTTTACTTAGGTTTAGACTTAGGTTTCTTATTGGGCTACGGCTTAGTTTGGGCCTCGGTTACAAACGGGCCTAGGTTCGGGTTTAGCGGGAGCGCGATGTGACAGTTGAATCCAGGAGTTGATCGATATGGGAAGAAGAACATTCCTAGTTCCTGGAGATTTCCCACTCGGATTCTCTGTAGCCTATTTGACATTATATCAAACATCAAACAAGGAAGAGTACGATCCTCTAGAAGGATGTTTGACATGGATAAACGAGTTTTCAGAATACCAGAACGAGCAACTTCAGGAAGAACTCAACAAACTTAGGAAGCTTTACCCTCATGTCAACATCATATACGGCTACTACAATGCTCTATCACGCTTTTCGCAAGAATCAGCCAAATTTGGCTAGCCTTCTTGATCCCTCACTGTATCTACGCGACATAGTCATTAATTCAGTAACCAAGTTAGTTATACTACCATAGCTCATGAACATACCCTTGCCCGCTTGTTGCGGTTTAGGAGGACTGTACAACTTCAGCTTTAGTACAAAATGTGGGAGTGAAGCAGTGGAATATTGTAATGATCCTTCAAAGTATGTGAACTGGGTTGGCGTTCATATGACTGAGGCTGCATACAAATGGATATCTGAGGGCTTACTCAAACGACCGTATGCGATTCTTCCTTTCGATTGGTCATGTCTCAGCTCCAAGATTGAGAACAACGAGTCATTAGACACATTATTCTTTGATGAATAGCTCATACAATCTTTTATGAAACTTTGAGAGGAGAAATAATGAGAAAAACATATATGTTCTAAAGTGCTTGTGTTGGATCTCGATGAGGACCTCGAATCCAAGTTAACCCATGAAGAGGAGAAGGTGACAAGAGCCTTCTACCTATTGGACATGCCAAAAAGACATCAAAGAATCAGCCCAAGCCATGAGAAGAACCATGTGCGTTGTTCTGCACAAACGAAGTCCGTGATCAACTTGTCTATCCCAACGACCACTACATGTTCACCTCAACTAGAGCACTCCTCGAAGTTGAATCAATCCAATCCGAGTTCAGGTAAAGAAGTTATTCAACTTTCAAATCAGACTCAAGCTCACTCGATTCGGACATACGCGCGTTCAATGGAGGCTTCCAACCAAACCAGAAGGATTCAAGCTATGAACCAAAATGTTCTGGAATCTTGATCCATCACGGAAATAGGGAAAAATTGGATTCATCTCAAAACCGGTTCAGACGTTAAAGATATGAATTTTACAAACCGTCAGATCTGTTTTAGGCCCAATTGCGCGACTGAGCCAAAGATCGTGTTGCACAGCCCAACTCAGGTACGATCTCGACACGAAACCAATTGGAGAATCTTACTGGATCTCTTATGGTTCCAACGAGCCCAAGATCAGAGGAAATGGCCAATGGATCACAAAGTTATTGCCCATTTGCCTAAATGGGTTGACCTGGTGCTATACTTGAAGTGTTCAAGGCCCAATTCGTTTAGGAGTTTACAGACTTATGTTTGGCCTCCATGATACATTTCTAAGCCCAATAAGGAGTTCAAATTCGTGGCCCCTAAAGGAATAAACAAGAAGAAGACGTGTGAATCACTACAAGAAAACAGTCAATTACCAACGAAATTTTACGACGATTTTAAATCGATGTAAATTTACATCGACATTACGACGGAATTACGACGAATTGTGTATTCGTTGTAAATTCGTCGTAAAAATGTGTCGTCGTAATATCGTCGTAATTTAATGACGACATTACGACGATTATATGACGATTTTGACATTCGTCGTAAACTCGATGTAACATTACGACGGATTTACGACGAATATCACTTTCGCAAATTACGTTGTAAAATCGATGTAATTTTACATCGATATTACAATGATCAGAATTCGATGTAAATTAACGACGAGTAGACGTCGATTGTTTCCAGTTAGGTAGAACACGTTTTTTAATAGGTTCACCTAATCTATTTACATCGAAAAATACGTCGTAAATCCTATGCAAATCCGTTGTAATTCCGTTGGTAATTTTGAAAAATTTCTATAAATACATTCTCACGTCAAACGTAAATTTCAAAATAAAAAAAAAACAAACACCAATAAAAAAAACACACTATAAAATCTTTTTTATAAAATGTCTATATACGATCTACGGAGATGGATGTATACGCAAAAGGATTCGGAGGGAGCGTTGACGAACGAATTCAAAGAGGGGCTTGAAATATTCATGTATCAGGCCGGAAATATGCAATCAACCCTGGAAAGCGGTAATATGTTCTGTCCTTGTCGTAAATGCAAGAATACGAGATATGTTTTTATCGAGACGGTGTGGAAGCATTGACTAAATAGAGGGTTTATGCCGCAATATTATGTTTGGTATCAACATGGAGAGGGTTTTGAAAGAAATCAAGCTGATCGTAGTAGTAATTATCAAGGTCATGTAGATTTTGATGAATCAAATGATCAGGGTACTAGTAGTTATCATCATCATGGTCAATATGATCAGGGTCAAGATCATGATAGGATGCATGACATGGTTACTGATGCATTTCATGAAACAAATGCTGATAATAGTGTTGAGGAACCCAATGTAGATGCGAAGCGATTTTATGATATTCTAGGCGTTGCAAATCAGCCACTTTACGATGGATGTAGAGAAGGTCAGTCTAAATTGTCGTTAGCAGCTAGGATGATGACAATTAAAACTGATCATAACTTAGCTGAGGTTTGCATGGATGATTGGGCTGATCTTATTAAAGAGTATTTGCCAGAGGATAATTTAGCTGTTGAAACATACTACGAGATACAAAAGTTGGTGTTTAGTCTTGGGTTGCCTTCTGAGATGATAGATGTATGTGTTGACAATTGTATGCTTTTTTGGAAAGATGACGATAAGTTGCAGGAATGTCGATTTTGCCAAAAACCGAGATTTAGGCCGCAAACTTCTGGGCGTAGTAAGATACCGTACCAACGGATGTGGTATCTTCCTATAAGTGATAGGTTGAAACGATTGTATCAATCTGAAAAGACAGCTGCATCGATGAGGTGGCATGCAGAACATTCACAGAGAAAATGAGAAGTGACTCACCCGTCAGATGCAAAAGCTTGGAAACACTTTAACACGGTACACCCAGACTTTGCTAAATCTAAGCGAAATGTGTATCTTGGTCTTTGCACTGATGGATTTAGTCCATTCAGTATGAAGAAGGTGTGAGAAGATTTATTTTTCTTAATAGGAAAAGAGTTTTTATTTGTTTCTCCTTTTCTTAATAGGATTTAGTTATTTTTCCTTTTTATTTTATAAGAGATAAACTCTTCCTTTTTTTACTATCTTTTTCCTAGTTGGATTTGGTTTTATCTATTGGCTATATAAAGCCCTCTATGTAAACATAAATCGGAGACTTCTTTTGCAATCAATAAACCCTAGAGTTTTCAGAAATCGATTTTGTTCTTCTTTGCTCTTGTTGAGTTTGTCTCCAAGACCAAGCCTTTGATGTATCACAAGTTGATCCATAGCTTGTGTGGTGCATTCAATCCACATCCAATCCCACGGTATCCCTAAGGTACAAAGAGAGTTCTCTCAGCCGGCTTTGTTCCTGTTACATAGTCGAGTCTATAAGCTTCTCTAATCGGAGCTTATATCAGGTGGTATCAGAGCTTAGGTTCTAAAAGGCCAAGTAAAGATCCGACCATACGTAAAGCTTACACGATGGAAGATCAAAACGCAGCACCAGCATATCCAACAGCTGCAATTCTAGAGATTGTGACAGCCATGCGCGCAGAGCTTGGGAATTTAGGCGAGTTGTGTGCTGAAGTTATAGCTATTAGAGACAGAACTAATCGTGTTGAATCAGAGGAGGATAACTCGTATGGGAGTTCCTAAAAAATCGATTAGCGCTATGAGGATGATCATGGCAACATTTCATGGAGTGGAGAAACTGATTCTGAAATCAGTTCTGTAGATGAGCTAGCACATGAAGAGCTAAAACCTGAACCACCAGACCAGTTCATGGAGCCTTACCATGAAGACAAGTTGTTGTATGAAGAAACCGACTCTCAAATCAGTTTAGGAGAAACTGATCAGTTTGATGAAGAGCCTTGGATCCACGAAGCTGAATAAGAAACTAGCTTTGGTGATGAGCCAAAGCATGAAGAAGGCAAGTCTAAAGACGAGGAAGGGGAACGAGAGTCCCTAGACCCGAGGCACATGAGCTCCACTCAAGATGCACCATATAACCGATTTGAAGACGAAGGTAAAAGCTTTAAACCTCAGTACATCACCTTTCCAGCTCATGACAAAGGGCCAGAGGCGTATCTACAATGGGAGAAAGACCTGGAAGATCGGTTTCAGTCCAACCAAATTCCAAAGGAGGAGAAAACAGCTTACGCCGAGGACACTCTAACATGAGATGCACTTAGGTATTGGGAACAAGAAGACTATATACGACTTGATTTCGGTGGACCACCCTTTACTTGGGAAGACATGAAGCAACTCATATATGATGAGTTTGTGAAGGATCTCAGTACCATAGCAGCCCCACTTACTGCCGTGGTTGAGAAAAACGTGCCTTTCTCATGGGGAGATGATCAAAAGCAAGCATTCAAAGACAAACCAGCAACGGAGGTCCAACCGCATTCAAACGACAACACTAGGTCGCATGAACAAGTTTTGAGGACAAAAATTTCTCAAGGAGGAGGGAATGATGAGGACCTCGAATCCAAGCTAACCCATGAAGAGGAGAAAGTGACAAGAGCCTTCGACCTATTGGACATGCCAAAGAGACATCAAAGAATCAGCCCAAGCCATGAGAAGAACCATGTGCGTTGTTCTGCACAAAGGAAGTTTGTGATCAACTTGTCTATCCACTACAAGAAAACACAGTTTTTGTGACTACCTTTTGTGATTATTTTTGTAGTCGCAAAAAAAAGGACTATATTGTGACTGATTTGTGACTAATAAGCGGACTACTTATAATGCAGATGCACAATAGTCCCAAATTACTGACTAAAACAAGTAGTCAGACAAGAGTCGTTTATTTGCGACTGTTTAATAACTTGCAAAAGTAGTCCCAAATTTTTGACTGATTTGCTTCGGTTTAACAACTCCACTCGATTTTTAAAAAAAAATCATAAATTATAAACCCCAACCACAAACCCTTAACCCTAAACCCTAAACCCTAAACCTCTAACCATTAATCATAAACTTGATCTAAATCTTAAATTGTAAACTAGATCGTACAAATAAACATCAAATAATATACAAAAAATTCAACACTTATAATTTTTTTTTAAATATAATCATTTTATAAATCCTAAATTCTAAACCCTAAACTTCTAACCCTTAATCATAAACTCTAAAATTTAAATTGTAAACTATATATTACACATAAAAATCAAATAATATACAAAAAATATAACACTTACAAAAATTTCAATCTAATCATAACATGTACTTAAGTGTTACATGTGTTTTATAAGGAATAATTTTGAAAGTTATAAATTCTCTCAAAATTTACTTATTTTTAAGTTTTCACATATTTTTGAACAAATTTATATACAGAACCATTGTAAAGTGATATTCAAACCTTATAGGTTCTTAAAGTTTAGGGTTTAGGATAACATGTATAAATAGTCACAAAATAGTCTCAAATTTGGGACTAATTTGTAATTATACTCGATTTTTTTTAATAGTAGTCACAAAATAGTCGCAAATTTGGGACTAATTTGCTACTCTACTCGATTTTTTTAACAGTAGTCACAAAATAGTCCCAAATTTGCGACTAATTTGCAACTCAATTCGGTTTTTTTTTAGAGATCAATAAATTCTAAACCCCAACCACAAACCCTTAACCCTAAACCCTAAACCTCTAACCCTTAATCATAAACTTGATATAAATCTTAAATTGTAAACTAGATCTTACACATAAACATCAAATAATATACAAAAAAAAAAATTCAACACTTAAATTTTTTTAAAAATATAATCATTTTATAAATCCTAAATTCTAAACCCTAAACCTCTAACTCTTAATCATAAACTCTAAATCTTAATTGTAAACTAGATCTTACACCTAAACATCAAATAATATACAAAAAAATATAACACTTACAAAATTTCAATATAATCATAACATGTACTAAGTATTACATGTGTTTTATAAGGAATGATTTTGAAAGATAAAAATTCTCTCAAAATTTACTTATTTTGAAGTTTTAACATATTTCTAAATTGCTATGTACACCAAATCATTGTAAAGTCATATTCAAATCTTCTAGGTTATTAAAGTTTAAGGTTTATGGTAAAAAAATTTTATTGTCACAAAATAGTCCCAAATTTGCAACTTTAGCAACTTAGTCAATTTTTTTTAATAGTAGTCACAAAATAATCTCAAATTTACGACTAATTTACAACAAAATATCAAAAATAATGAAAGGTTCTCGTTGGCTAATTCTCTGTCTCGTTCATGCGATTCTTCTTCTTCCTCTAATTCTTTTTCTTTTCAATTGCTCTCTGTATCTTTTTTTAATTGTGTTTTTTTTTTCAGATCCGATGCTCTTTGCATCATTCCGTTCCCAGCGGAAGTCTCCTGTGTAGAGAAAACATCTGAATTCTCCCCGGAACATGAACATCATGGACCCTAATCACCAGATTCTTCATCAATCAAAACTCCATCGACCGAGAAAAGCAAAAGCATATATACCAGGACAGTGGTGGGCGTCGATGGCCATGAAATGGAGGCGTACAGAGGAGCCGGAGGAAGGAGAGCGGAGGGAGAGTGATCGCCAGGAAGAGAGTGAGACGACGCCAATCAAGGAGAGGTCGAAGCCGGGGAATCG
This sequence comes from Eutrema heterophyllum, assembly GCA_002933915.1. Lineage (NCBI taxonomy): Eukaryota > Viridiplantae > Streptophyta > Magnoliopsida > Brassicales > Brassicaceae > Eutrema > Eutrema heterophyllum. Next base: position 85,635 of record PKMM01053209.1, read on the forward strand.
GGAGGGAAATAGAGATGCGGTGGTGCGGGAACAGTAGAGAGGACCCTGGGACCACTCGCCGGAGAGGCCACGAGTGTGGTCGGAGTGCATAGGAGCAGATCCGCCGCGGAGGAGAAGGTTCGTGGTGGTTGCTTCCCGGCGGCGAGGGAGAAGATGATCGATGATCTTTTTTTTCTTTTTTTTCGTTTTTTCGTTTTTTTTAATTTTCATTTTGATAATTAATTAATTTAATAAATAAATATATTTTTTTTGGAATTTTGTTTTTGTTTTACAAGTAGTCCCAAATTAGTCTCTAATGGGTGTCACATATTAGTCGCATAAAAATAACTATTTTGGGACCACTTTATTTACCGACCAAATATTTGTAACTATTTTTTTTAGTCACAAAATAGTCTTAAATGAGTCATTTGGGACTATTTTGGTGGTCGTAAAAACTGTGTTTTCTTGTAATGATCTCAACGACCACTTGGACTACATGATCACCTCAACTAAAACACTTTTCGAAGTTGAATCAATCCAAACCGAATTCAGATAAAGAAGTTATTCAACTTTCAAATCAGACAAACTCAAGCTCACTCGATTCGGACATACGCGCGTTCAATGGAGGTTTCCAACCAAACCAGAAGATATCAAGCTATGAACCAAAATGTTCTGGAATCTTAATCCATCACATAATCATGGAAAATTGGATTCATCTCAAAAACGGTTCAGACGTTAAAGATATGAATTTTACAAACCGATGGATCTGTTTCAGGCCCAATTGCGCGACTGAGCCAAAGATCGTGTTGCACAGCCCAACTCAGGTACAATCTCGACACGAAACCAATTGGAGAATCTTACTGGATCTCTTATGGTTCCAACGAGCCCAAGATCAGAGGAAATGGCCAATGGATCACAAAGTTATTGCCCATTTGCAGAAAATCATGGCTTCGTTTGTGCAGAACAATGCACATGGTTCTTCTCATGGCTTGGGCTGATTCTTTGATGACTCTTTGGCATGTCCAATAGGTAGAAGGCTCTTGTCACCTTCTCCTCTTCATGGGTTAGCTTGGATTCGAGGTTCTCATCAGATCATGTATTATATGATATCATAGATATGCAAGGGATGCAAAGCCTATTTGAAAACTAAAGCTGGATTTTGTGGCAGTGTCTGGGAAGCAATGAATAATCTCATCTTCAAGCATCATACGTTCACATCGGATCGTGTTATTGAGCCTACCATCTCTGATGAGATCGTGTTATTGAGCCTACCATCTCTGATGAGATCGAGTGGTTAATAGCGACCAAGCCTACACGTGATGATAAAAGTTCACAACCAACCCAATAATCTACACACATATTACCCAATACATGGATATGACCGACGAATGCCTAAACATATATCAATTCTTGTTTTTTTATTTTTTTTTATAAAAATTTGCATACCTAAACTACAAAATCGTGGCCAGTACATACATTGACCAAGTCAACTCGTTAACAATGTTGAGTTGGACAACTGAATCAGCACCACGTCAGTTGAATCGCCATTAGCAATCCAACTCAGCACCGTTAACAAGTTGACTTAGTCAATGTAGAGCCATGATTTTGTAGTTTGAGTATGCAAATACAAAAACAGGAGTTGAAATATGTTTAGAGGCATCTATCGTTTTAAGTACTAATCGTCACACCTGCCTATATAGTTAGAGCAAGAATTGGCCGTTTTCTCTTCTATCGGACATGGAGTTGGTCAAAATACAGATACGGGTCAAGCTTTTGGGCCTAAAAATATCAACAGATTTCCTTCATTACCTTGGTTAACCCACTCCGATATATTATGATTATGTTACTTCTGAATTAATTAATGAAGTAAATTTTGAGAGATACAAAACGAACAAAAATGCTAAACGAACATGAATTATTGGTAAGCGATCAAAGACGCAAAACAAACTAAAAAACAACATAAATGTTTTATAAAAAAAAAAAAAAAAACTTACAGAACAAAGTAAGAATAAATATTTAATAAGTTTCAGAATTCTGATCTAAAGAGGAAAAATAAAAAGCTTATATGAGAGATGATGAAGCAAAGAGAGGATTTTTGGCATTCGTTGATAATCAAACCGAGACGGATTGACAGGTCAAGAGCTTATATGACTCGGGGACTTCATGCACAACTCTCAAGCGTTCAATCTCCCCCCAAATCTCCGACCCAAAATTACTTAAACGCTCCTCCAACCTAATCACCGCACACCAAATTCTTATGTCTTGGTACCCACAAAGACGTCGTTTCATAACCCCATACGTAAGTACATGCTGAATCCGCTCGTGAAATATAATTACCAGTTTCCCACCATAGTTAACTAATTGAATCGTACGAAAAAGAGCACGCTTCAGTTCTCCCAAACCCTCAACCATTAACCATTCTCGAAGCCTTGAGTTATACCACATGTAATTACCGTCAAATTCAGTAAAGATGACATTTTCTATAACGCACCAAGGTCGAGTTATATGACGTTCTAGACCCACAAACCCCACCTCTTGTAGCCATCTTCCTTCTTTCGGATCATACCCATACTTGTTATGGATGGTGATAACGTATAATTTTCCTCCAAAAACTACAACTTTGTGATTCGGATCGAATCCATCACTAGGGCTAGGCAATGGCTTCCAAGTCTGAGTCTTTAGGTCGAAAATCTCACCCCAATTCATGGATTCGTCTCTCTTTCTGCATCCTCCCATTACATATATTTTCCCGTCTAAAAACCAAGACTTGGCATGTTTCCTTGCCACCATCATGTCGGGAGCACGACGCCACGTGTGACTCCGACAATCAAGCACACACACGATTCTGGATGGCTTGTCCTTGTTGCTTCCACCTATTTGGTAGATTTCGGAACTGACGGCTACAGTGGCTGCGTTTAATCGAACAGGAGAATAGGGGGAAGAGAGTTTTAGGGGTACTAACCTTAACTGACCCTTAATTTCGCCATTGCTGATTATGGTTTGATTGAGAGTGAACCAGCGATGATGGGGGGCCGTGGGGAACCCAACACATAAATAGAGGCGAGGCTCTGTGGCTCCGATTTGGGATCGAGCCGCGTAGATCTCCAGAGAAGAGAGGAGAGAGTGGAAGCTCTTGGAGACCGAGGAGAGAGAACGGTAGTGAGATTTGGAGATGCGGGCTAAGCAATTCACAACGATTTCATCTGGAACCGATGAAAACGATGGAGATGGAGCTGTAGGATTCGTCATTTAGTTTTTCTGAGGATGCGGCTAGGCTTTTCGTTTCTTCACGACGCTGTTAGGCAGCATATATATAAAGAAGGTCCACAAAGAAACAACGGCAAGGCGTTGATGCAATTCAAAATAAAACCTCAGAGCGTTCAGACTTCTGTATTGAAAACGCCACACCGTCTGAAAATTTTTCTGTATTGGAGATTTGTCGAGACAGAAGAAAACGGCAAGGCGTTTAGTTTCTGTATCGGAGATTTTCGTTGAAAACGGCATACCGTCTAGAAAAATTTCAACCTTTTTTTGTTTCCGTCTCCAAGGAAAAGCTTTACAGTATGACTAAGAGTGTAGCACAGAGAAAGTAGTTATTCACCGAGTCTATGGTATCAGACTTGATACATGATGCAATTTTTTTAGCTTATAGATTCATCTAATCGTGCCTTAGCACGATCAAACGTGATTTCTCCACGTTGGAACCCATGCCACAGTTGTCTGGAACCGAGCTTTGCTATCTGTTTGTACAATGCCTTCAAATAGACTAGAGGAACTGTTGTTGGTCGTCCATGAGCACACTGTGTACACACAGCCTTAACAGGGTTAATTTAATTGAAGATGAATCCTTTTGCGAGGTCTGCTTCAGGCCTTTAATAATCATGGAGCATTCAGAGGGTAACCGAGAATCTCCAAACATAATCGCACCTTAGCAATTGTTAAGAGAAAAACGCAGAATTAGGGGAGGAACTAAGTGCTGAATGGTAGTGACTAACTTATCCTTGAACATACAAAACAATTCTGGAGAGATGAGGAATATTTACCTCTACAGGCTTTGGAATTTAGGACTCGAAGAACAGATGGAGGAATTGCTGATGATCTGTCAGTATCAGCAAGCTGGTTTGACGAAAGTTGAGTAAGACTTTTTAAAAGGAAAAGAAAAGGTAAGCCATGTGCTTTTACGCGATTCTGATTTAACCTGCTAGAGAAACTCCATTAGATCAACATCATCTGATAGGTTTAGACCCAGAATGCATGCGACCTACAAGTGACCCATATAGAATCCCACAGAGAATATAATCTCCTTTTAACTGGCCAAAGCAGTAATGAAATGAAAGAGCTAGACTATGCTCATATTCCTGTAGAGAACATAAACAATCACCCATTTAGAGAATCATGTTGTGTAATCTAAAACACACAACTGCATATGCTGCCTCATAGATGATCAAGTATTTGCAAATTGATGGAACTGGGAAAGAAAATTTACTTCTTAACGGACGTTGACCCTTCTACATTAATGTCGCAGAACCAACCACAGTCTCTTACCTGCTCTGGATAACTCTGGAGTAACTGATAACCCATCTCTGGCAGTACCTTTTATGTCAACATACAATTTGAATATGCAACACCAATATACTGAAGCAGTACCCAACTCTTGATAAGACACTTATCTAATATCAAGTTCAAAAGTACCAGCTCTTCTTCTGCACTCAAGTAGGTGACTGTCCTTGCTTCCCCCAGCCAGGACCTAGCATTTTTGTTGTTTCGTCAGTGATAGAAGCAGAACATTATCCAAACTATGAAACATTGAAAAAAGCAGTTCCATGTAAGCCAAAAATCGAGCAAATGCATTTCTCCATCGTAAAGGATAAATTGGCTTTGGAAACTATACATAAGGCTTGGGTTTCACTATATGATAAGCATGACAGAAAAAGCAATGGTGAAAAAAGACACATTACCAGTCGTGCCGGAGTCTTTTCTGTTTCTATCATCATCAATTCCTAGATGTAGATAGTTGGATCCCTGAAAAGCGTTTTTGAAAGTTTAAAACCATAACCAACGTCACAAAGACTATGTTGGAGTGTTGAGATACTTTCATAACCTTTCGGTAACCATTAGGCCTCCCAGTAGCTTTTGTCTTGATTTCCAGTAACGAGATATCTGATATTGAAGCTAAGGCCTCTCCCCGGAAGCCAAAACTTTCATTGGCTGTCTCCACATTTGTGAAGTCGTGAAACTTTGACGTAGCTGTTTTCGCACATTGCTCATGATGAGTTTCTCAATTGAATGCATAAAACATAACGAAAGACTCGTGCTTTATGAAGGTTAGTTGTGTGTGAGATGAGAAAAACAAAGCATCTGATCGAAAATTCTAGTGAGAACTTACCATATTTTTTCTCCCCACAAAACCAAATCATCTCTGGAAACGCCTGATCCTGAAAACCGGATCAGTAAATATTTCCAAATTAAGATTCAATCATTTGCACAAAGTATATAAGTAATCATTGTGCAGCTATACTCACCATTATCCACAACCTTCACAGAGCATGTAACAACACCGACGACGATAGACACCTGAAAATAGATATATCAATCAGCAGACTTCCAAACATGTTCCAGAACCAGAAGAAATCGACGGAAAGGGGGCTTATTTTGTGGACCTTGGTCGCACCAGCATCGAGACTGTTGAAGACGAGTTCCTCCACGACCCTCGTCATGTCGAACATGATGATTCCGGAGCTTGATCTCCGAATTTATCCTACTGAAACACCGAGAAACAAAACCCTAAACCCAAAATTTCAAGAGAATTTCCGCCAACTATCAGCTATGGGAGATCAAGAATTGGAGAAGAATTGAATTTCCTCTCGCACCATTCTATTTCTCTCTCTCTCGCTCTTAACGGGAATGGTTTAGCAACAGCTACAGAGTTGATGGTTCAATCCGGTTTACATCATATTTTATAATTTCACTTTAATTAAGGTTCAATTAAAACTCGGTTGGGTATGCCCAAACCGGTCTCCAACTCTATATGTATGGGTCTCACTTGTGGGAACAAATACAACTATGGGGCCACTTATCAGGTCAAGAAAGGAAACTTTCCTTTTCTTGATTTCTTCGGACCAAACAGCTTAAGCTGAAGACTCTAGCCATATCACGAGGTCCTAAGGCCATCATTATCGCAGTCTCTTACGTAAGTCTCTTAACATTATTTGGTAATTTATTTAATCAAAAGAGATGAAAATAGTTAAAGATACGTCTTTTATTTTGGAAACTTAAGATACGTCTCTTAAGGGCCACGTGGCCACTTTAATATCAAACAAATGATTAAAAAACCCATTTGAGTTTGTGCAATAATCATGTTCTAAGGCGTCTACGACTATTTTCAATCCGAAGGTTCGAGCCAAGTCACGCGGGTCAAGACTTTCCATTTTTGAAGATCTGCGGGCCTGTGCCATTCAAGTCTCAACGACAATTTTCTTTTCTCTTTGTTGTGTTTAATGTTTTATTTGGTTTCCTTTTTCTTGTTTATTTTTAGCCGTTGTACGCTCTAAAGGTCGAGACCATATACGTCTCAACTCCTTCTTAGTTGTACTCACAATTTTAGATCAATAAACTTTATCTTTGTTTTGCTTCAAGCTTCTCTTGTGCCAATTCCTTTGCTATGTTCTTTTGTGTGCGGATTTCCCCTTAAGAACCGAGCAACATTGTTGTATCAAAGGTCCCCCTCGGAACCTTTGTGGTTCTTTCAATCCCCGGGTCACCTCTACACGCTTCCATTGTTGCACTTAGGGCGAGCCTATCGGCCAACTAAGTCAACCACCGACCGAGGTTCATAACACCTTTCGTAATTAAAATCACATTCAAGATGAACACTTTGGCTTGACTGCTTCAAACGCATGCATGTGCGGGTGCGGGAGTTTGCGGAAGCGGACGGTTGCGGTTGCAAGCGTTATTGAGCGGTTAGAAATTGGTGTGTTTGTGGGACATTTTTTCGACTCGTTGACAGCGGTGCGGTAGCGGTTTAACATAAAACTACCAATATATATATATAATAATATTTATATAAGAAAACTAAGAAACTATATTATTATAATAATAAAATTTGAAACTCTAATTTAAATTATTCATAGAATAACACATTAAAATATTTTTTAAGAGGTCTCAAACATTTTTATATATATAAATATTTTTATAATCACAAATATATTTAAATTTAGTTAATATATATATATATCAAGTATATAAAAATTGATATGATAATATTTGGTAGAAGATAATAAAAGTTCGTTTTAATATATATATATTTTAAAAAGTTTTTCTTAATATTCAAAAACAATTAAAAAAAATATTTTATCCACTCACCACCGCAAACGCTTGCGGAAATAAGCTTTTGATTTAGACCGGTTTCAAGCGATACTTAACGGTACAAATCGATTTTTGTGATTTGTATCACACGTCATCATTCGCAACCGTCTGCAAACGTAGCGTTTGTGGGTGGTAAAGAAGAACCAATCAACACCTTAATATACAATCGTAACTATTAAGATATCTATAGGTTCAAGCCCATCAAAGCCACAAAGGATCAAGGAAGTAAAATTAAGTAGCCAAAGATCTTAAGCTCACAAAAGAGTTGGTTCAATCATTTCAACAACAACTTATTAGGCGTTCCAAAATGTCTAGAATCTAAATCAAGTGTTATCAAGTCCAATATAGCATTGAGTCCACTCTAAGTTATGAGACTACAAGATCTAGCTCTATTCCTTATAAATCTATCATTGAACTATCCAAGTCTACCTAACCCATCATCCACAATTGAGATTACTAACTCATGAAGATGCCAAAAATACAATTATAAACCATAATGAAAAGTGTAAAGAAAAAAAGCAAGAGAATTAAAAGATAAACTAAAAATCTAATAAACTAGCATAAAATATGAAGAACCTTTCATCAAGAGTTTGGCCATGAGGTTTTTCAAGAGTTCTAAGGGATTCTCTAAGAACTAAAAAAAGAATCTAGATGAAAGAAACTTAAGGTTTTTAGCAACATAAGTTAGTATTTATAGAAAATACAAGGTATACCCAGGTTGACCAAAAGCCAACGATCGGATTTAAGTGATAAAAACTTGGAATGGCCATCGATTAGTCTGACACTTCGCTCGGCCAGTGCTCTTAAATTCTTAATTAACGCTCATCAATATAAAAATTATCACGTTCATCAGTATATTTACAATCTATACTATTAATTGGGAATTATTTTTTTTAAATAACCTTTAGTTATCGTGTTATTTACAGAAAATGTCATTGTAATTTTGGGCAATATCTAAAATTTCATTAAGAGTAGAAATGTCAAACAATTTTCTAATTAATTCATCCACAATATCTTTTAATATATTTCTTTATTTAAATATAAATGTATATTTCAGATTTTATTATAGCAAAATCTTTTCAAATCTATTTTTGTAACTCTTTCATTTTTTTAAACTAATTAAAAACGTAATTGTTATTAAAATTATTATTGTAAATTAAAATTAATTAAATTGTAATCTATAAAATGAAAACAAAAAATGGAAATCCTAGCAGATATTTATTTATAATTCCGTTAACATACATAAATAATTAAAATCAAATAATAAATGTAATTAAATACAATTAATATATTCTTTGATTGATTTGATTAATTTTGTTAATTTCTTTTTTCAAAATATATTCTTAAACAAAAATTAAATGTAAAATCCTCACAAATAGTTAACCATGAAATGATAATTTTAAATCAATAGGTTCTTAAAATTAATTTCAGTTTTTAATTTATTTAATATTTGAAATAGTATTTAAAATCGGATAATTCCAATTCTAGTTGCCTCCAAAGCGAGAAAAAAAAAAACTCTTTGACATGCCTAGGGCTGGGCGTTCGGGTCGGTACGTTGGTTCTTCGGGTAATTCGTTTCGGCCAAAAAGTTGCCGGAAATAACCGATTAAAATTACGATTCAGTTCGGTTCGGTCATCGGTTCTTCGGTTTGGTGTTTGAGGTTCGGTTTTAAAGGAAATTTGGTTGGTTCGGTTCGATTCTTTGGTTATTTTGGTAGGAACCGGTTAAAACAAAAATTGGTCGAATCGAACCGAATCGAAACAAAAACCGAAGTAAATTTTCAAAATTGCCAATCGGTTTTCATGTATTAACCAAAACCGAACCAAAAGTTCAGTTCGGCTAGATCGGTTCAGTCGAAACACGTCATAAGTAAGCACTGATGTTAATTTTCTTAGGATATAAGATTGCTACAAACACGTCATAAGTAAGCACTGATGTTAAAAAAAAAAAAAAAAAGTAGAAGATAAAAGTTGAAAACACAGAGTTCTGAAACATTCTCTTTTACACCCGTATTCCGAATCTGGACATGAGGAATCTAGGTGCTTCTAGAGCACTCTATATGGCTCTGCATCGAATGTAACAGGTGGGTAATGTGCAGGACGGACATATGTTCCTCACTTTGATGCTGCACAAAAGAAAAAGGGGAAAACAAAAAGAACATCCGAACACAGTTTTACACAGTAAAGAAAATAAGAAACTGAAACTCTATTTTTGGCCGACGTTGAAATTCACTTTTAAAGCAGCTTTGGGTCGTCTACGACTTCCCCACCCCCATCGGAGCCACCATCATCAGAAGAAGAATCATCAATATCATCAAATCCAACATTATCTTCTTGATCAAATCCAACATTATCTTCTTGATCAAATCCATCATAAGAAGAATCATCTTCATCATCTTCGCAATGAACTTCTTCGGGGTCATCTTCATCAACTAAGTCATGTGAGAAACCTGCAACTTCTTCAAGGCCAACTATCGATATTGTATTATCTTCCCAGCCAACTTGGATGCGGCCATCATCTAGATCGATGACCATTCCAAAGACTGGGAAAATGGCATTTTTCCGGTACACAATACCCCTAAAATCAAAGCGGTAGTCTAGGTCACGCGTTAGCTCATCTACATTCACATGCTCAAGCTGGTTTGGTTGGTCATCATCATTAAGCCATTCCACCAAAGCATCTCCATTTATTACCCTCTTCACAAATCCTATGTTCATTAATTGCGACTGTTTCGAGACAAAAAAACCACTGAACAAGGTAGCATCTTTACACGCCTCGTCAACCACTTCTCTGCTATCCACTTGTTCAACCACACCCTCTTGCCATTTGACCCTAACCATCCTACGGAGGTTAACAATCAAAAAGTCTTCTCCCCTCAGATTGCATCGCATACCAACTTCCCAAGTTTCTTGACCAAACACAGAATGTGTTAACCTTCTCACCTGCCTTGCCCTGAGGACATGAGGTGGTTCCTCCGTTCCAGGCACAGACGTACCGATCCATCTCACAGTAACAGATTTCACGTTTTGCTTTATCACATTGCCTTTTTTCATGGCAAGGTCGCCAGAATACCAGAAAGCTTGGCCCCTATAGTAGGGCTTCTCAATTGCCTTCTCCACAGCGTTGGTGTAAATGGGAATGAAATCATCCTTCGGATCAGGAATTGAGTACGTACCAACTATACGATTTTCAAACCTGACCACGATGCTCAGTTCCAAATCGTCAACTATACCTACCCATGAACCATTAATCACAGTGTCTCCGACGTCTAAACTTCTCATCCTTTCTAGTCCTACTGTTCCTATTCCACGGTGAATTATATCACCCGTAGAAGAAGCTAAATCCACCAGAGTTTCTACGCCAATGATAACACCTATCTTCTCTCTCTCTGTTACAGAGGAGACTCTTTTACTGTGGACGAAGTTTCTTGCCAAAAGGAGTAGTTCATCCTCTCGAAATTCTTCGAGTTTGTTTTCATCTATCTGAAAGACATGGAGTTTGTCGTTGCTCACAACTCCAATAGCTCCGGATTTTTTATTCATAACAACATCATTTTCAAGTATCTTCAGTCCCTCAAGCCTGCATTGTGAGGAGGAGGCTGAAGAGACTTGGTCCTGCATCATGCTTGGGAGTTGTGGGTTGAGACTCATGACCTGGAATTGAAAGATAATATTAAAAAAAAAAACATTGCCAGCATCCGGTGAATGAATACTTACTTGAAAGTAATACAGGTAATCCCATCGTCCATATAGGAAACAAAACATATATATTTTGCTACCTCAGAAGGAAAATCATTGCCAGCATCCGGTGAATGAATACTTGCACCTTCTGCTTCAGGGCTCTGGGAAAGATCATCGTTAGGTGCTGTGAATCTACACATATAAAAACAATTTCTTGGGTTATTGTCTACGAAACACATAAGGCAAACTGATCGACTACAATAGGTGTTACAATACAGAACAAACTAACCTTCCATTTGAGGCTCGGGCACCCTGTTGTCCAAGAATAGAAACCACTTCAGAATCTTCTCTTTCTGAGCCTGAAGCCTTCAAGCCTTGACTGCGCACTTCTTCCTCTGCTGACTGCACTGCATTGTGTTAGAAGAGTATACAGGAGGAGAGTAGTAAAGAGTAAAGAGTAGAAACATCCACAAACCTTCAAAGACATTGGGGCGGCTTTTGTTACGTCATCATCATCTTCCATACGAGACTGATGATTTTCAGGCGACTGATTCCTTGGTACCTATATTACAATAGAACCATTGAATAATTTCTTCTTACTTAAGGATAAACAGGAAGGAAGCAGGCTGTGCCTAATTCTTAAGCCAAAATATACAAGAAAAGAAACCCAACACTTTCCATTATCTAAGCAAAGCTTACCCTTGTCTCCATTTTCAGATCGATTATACACAAATCCTAAACCCTAACTAAACTATATCAAACAGAGAATGCCTGATTTCGAATCCAAGAAAACAAAAAACCTAGGTAAAATAGAGGCGAGGCGAGCCGCGAACCTGAGACTTGTCGCTCAGGCGCTCGTTCTCGATATGGTTGGAATCTTCGGAATATTGTTCTGATATTACGGAGAGTTCGAGAGGAGGCTGAGATCGGAAAAATCGAAGGAGATGAGTAAAGACAAGAGTTGGTTTGAAGAAAACAGAACCTATACAAATGTATTCACGTCTCTGTACATAATATTGAAAAAAGCTTCGGGAGAAAGATGAAGAATCGGAAGAAGAATGAGAAGAAGATGAAACCGTACATAGCGATTGTGGAAGAGCGTAGAAGGTTGATAGTCTTCTCTCGCAGAGTTTCCAAGGGTTTCTGTGTTTTTTTTTTCTCTCGCCCTTCTTGTTACAGCTCCGTCGCTTTATCTGCTCACTATACTCTCTCTCTCTCTCTTCTCTCTCAAAACCGATTCTCTGTAGATATTTCACTTTTTCACCCCACCCCGCTCTTTTCATCTTTTTTTTTCACTCTGGTTAAAAGACGTTGGACAAAGTTACCAAGGAAGGACACGTCACACGAAATTTGAATGGACGGTCAGGATTAACAAGACTGGTCAATCGTTGGTTATCATTTCGATGGACGGTTCAAACGAGCTGTTTACAATGAAACGGTTAAAAACTGAAATAAGGCGGATACAAACCGCATGTTTATCTTACGGACGGTTGGATTTTTATAATTATAATAATAATTTTTTTTTTTAAATTATAAATAAACTATTTAAAATAACTATTTCTAAAAGTTGTTTTGGGTGGTTCTAACGGCCAATTATTTGTCATGCTGCTGGATTCGAGTATTCAAAACACCTCATTAAATTTTTGTTTTTACCATTTGTTCCAATAAAGTGGCCAAATTTTTTTCTCGTTTCTAGTCTTTGAAATTTCAGGATCGGTTTTGTTCTTCTCAAAAATAGATGTTGGAAACAGTATAATAAAAATCTATATATATATGTTAAAGATTTAATTGTTGTCTCTATTACAAAGCTAGATAATCTTCAAACTGTTTTCTGATAATTCTTATATGTGATTTCATTTAGCTTAATTTATAAGACAATAAGATTTACATTTATAAGAATAATTTAAGGTTCTGAAAATACCCCAAGCAAGCCAAAACTACTTGGAACATTCACATAGTCTAACGCCATGCAAAGTCGAAACTATACTACTTGACTACCAGAGTACCAGGCACGTGTCCATCTCGAAAGATTGTTTCTTGCTAATTTGTGCAAAGAATTATTAAATTTAGATAATGACAAATTAGAAATCAACATCAAAGATTTTTTATTGATAAGCGTACGGTAAATTACATGAGTTATATTTGAAGTGTATTACAAGTCTACAAGTAGCATACCAAGCATGAATTCCGCATAAATCAATCATTTTTTCCATGAATATGTCATTTTCTTAGTTAAGTATATATATCAACTTGTAATTTACTCTTATATATTATGTTTTTCTATGAAAAGAAAGCAAAAGCGATTTCCATAGCAGGTCAAATTTACTAGTTTTTTTTTTTGTTAATCCGGTGGGATTTCCAAAATTTCGGCCCATAATCTCTCTGAGATTCGGAATCAGCCTTTAGATATTTCGATTTAATAAATACCTCTCCGTATTTTAAGACTTCAGAGATTGCCAAATAGTTTTGAAAATAGATTCGCCATCTCTATACTAAAATATGTGGAATATCGATAACTTGGGTCGTATATAACTTCAAAACAAGTGGTAATATTATGGTTTTCATCGCTATTCTGGTTGATGTCAAAGAAACAATTTTCGGTGTAATTGGAAACCACTTAAAAGAATACATTGAATAAAATAAATACGAATTAAATGAATAAAAGTGAATGGAATAATAGCAATTAAAGAAATAAGATGATGAAATGAATGATTGCATAGGAAAAAATATGTAACATGAATGGTAATTGTTTAGAGAAATAAATATAGATAAACAAAAATAGTTTATATTAAAAAAAAATATTATAAAATTATTACGAATTCTTAGTTTTTTTAAAGGTAATATTACTAAAAAGTTAATTTCTCTTTTTACATCAAACTTATTATTATTGATTGGAAAAAAAAATAATAATAATTTGAGGGTCTCTAAATCTCTTGCCAATATTTTTCTATTAACATGCCTCAGGCACGGTTCTTTTAAAGACTAGTCATGCGGATTTATTTATGATTGTTTTATAACCGACATTTTCTATGATTTTTCATTTTTCGTAGTAAAAATGTTTGCCCATGAATACACGCGAAAGATGATATGAAGAGATAAAATATGTCCTAATTTCTTGTACGAGTGAACATATCCTGACATTTGAAAAAGTTGAACTGTAAACAGATTATAACAATCTTTAACATATTTTCGTTAAATAAATAAAAAATCGTTATACGTAATGATGATAGCTTCGTAGGAAACATTAGGGGTACAATGTACAAAGAACGGTAGGTTCTAATGATCGGGACACTCGTAGTTGATTAAAGACGCAATTCGTTTTCTTACATGAAGTGTTTGATAAGTTAAACCTATTATTTTTTAATGATAATTATCATGGTTATTTTCAAAACTAGCATGTTTCATCCAGGGGTGGATCCAAGAATTTATTTAGTACGGACACAAATTTTTTTTATTATAATTAATAAAATAATTTATCAAAGAAAATATAGTGTTAATAAAAAAAATTGTTTATGACCAATACAAAAAAACATTAAAAAAATCTTATGTGATAAAAAAAAAAAAAAAAACCTACAAAGTTATTCTACGATCTTCCATATCTTGGAACCGTTTTATCACTACTTCATCTGTCACATTATCAAAATGCTCATTTTCAATAAGACAAACTAGACAATCGTTTAAAAAATGGTCATTCAATCGGTTGCGTAATGTAGTCTTCACAATCTTCATCGCAGATAAGCATCTCTCGACTGTAGCAGTGGCTACATGTAAAGTCAAAGCAAGCTTCAAAAGCCGATAGACTAGAGGATGTGAAAGATGTTTCTTTGTCTCAATCATCACATCACACGTGCAAGATCTCCAAGATTTTCCAATTTCGCAAATCTTTCATCTTCTCGGATATTGTCAATGTAAATACCAAGTTAATGCTCAAAAGATATCCGCTCCATGGAACTAAAATCTTCCGGATAAAACTCAGATAATCTCACAAGTTTTGAGTGATCAAACTCATGGAATGAATCAATAGGGTTCAAAGACACAGTGCAACCAAGTAATTCAGTGTTTACCTCATCAAAACGGTCATTGAACTCTTGAAGTTGCATATCCAATACAATGTAAAAGCATTCCACCTGATAATGATGCATGTTTATTATGCCGCTTCTTTTTCTTGGCTTCTTTGGATCGACAAATTCTTCCTCCATAATGAGCAACTCTGTTTTATGATTCTCACAAAAGGATGAAACTTCATTAATCAGAGAATCCCAACCATTATCTTTGAGCTTGCACAATTGTTGCTTGGTGGATTTCACTAGAGACATAGCATTTAAAATGTCTTGATCTTTTTTTTGTAGAGCCTTTGATAAATTATTCGTGAGGCCAAGAAGAAGCAACATCAACTGTAAGTAGAACACAAAGTCAAAGGTGTGAAAGTATTTGAGAAGAACATTAGCTTGGCGTCTTTTGATACTATCAGTCCATTCACTTTCGACATATTCAAGTACTTTAATGATGGAAGCAAATAAATCAACCAACCGTAATAATTTTTTATAGTGAGAACCCCAACGAGTATTACCATGTCTTTGACATGAAAGCTCCTGATTCAATCCCTTTCCTTTCTTAATTTCACCTTTAGTGACTCCTTCCTCGATTCTTTGTCAGTGGTTTTCTCGAACCATATATTTTCTCT
Organism: Eutrema heterophyllum; assembly: GCA_002933915.1. Lineage (NCBI taxonomy): Eukaryota > Viridiplantae > Streptophyta > Magnoliopsida > Brassicales > Brassicaceae > Eutrema > Eutrema heterophyllum. Next base: position 101,344 of record PKMM01053209.1, read on the forward strand.
TGCAAGAAGCTACAACCACATTTAACAAGACATCAATCATATCAAAAAAATCTGCAACTTCAAAATATTTTTTAGCAACTGCCACGACAACCAACTGAAGTTGATGAGCAAAACAATGAACATAATAGGCAGAACTATTTTCTCTCAAAATCAGAGATCTCAAACCATTGAACTCACCCTTCATGTTACTTGCTCCATCGTAGCCCTGCCCTCTTAACTTTTTCATACTCAACCCATGCTTAGCAAACAATGAATCAATAGCACATTTCAGAGTTGAAGAGAATGTTTCTTGAACATGAATAAGACCAATGAATCTTTCTTTGATTATCCCAGTTTTATCAACAAAGCGAAAAACCACATCCATTTGCTCTTTATCAGAAACATATGCATATTCAACCACCAACAAGCAAAACACATCATGATCAAGCTCTTGAATAATAGATGCAATAACTTCCTCAGCAAATCAATGCACTATATCTTTCTGAATTTTGCGAGACACCATTTGATTATTTTTCGGAGCATTCTCCAACACAACCTTACTTACAAGCTCATTTTGCTCTGCATTATATTTCAGAAGCTCTACAAAATTTCCCCTATTAGCTGATCCTGCAGTTTCATCATGACCACGAAAAGCTAATCCTTGTCGTAGCAAATATCTACAACAATCAATTGAAGCATTCAATTTGATCATGTATTCATTTTTGACCGCATCATCCTGCTTATAAAAAGCATGAACGATTGATTGACATTGTGTCATCAGATTATCAGCCATCTTCAATGCTTTATTGTGAAAACTATTCACCGGTCCCACATGTTCTTGTAATCTCTTTGGATTTTTCCAAGTATCAAAGCCTTTTGTCACAAATTCATCACTTTCACTTTTGTTTTCTGTGCAATCTCTAAACAAGTAGCAAAACAAACAAAAAGTTTTGTCTTTTTCACACTATATTTCAACTAACGACCATAGACATCAAACAAAGATGGATTGAATCGTCTTAATTTATTCCCTATCGCAGTTTTAGGAAAGTCATGACCACGAGGTTGGCAATGACCTTTCATCAGATATTTGCGTCTTACCTCATCTCTTTCATTAGGATGATATTCCAATATTCTTTTCCTATATGATGGATCTGAATGTAAATCATCCAAATCATTTTCAGACGTGGTCGATGCAAATTTTCTTTTATAATATTTTTCCATTGATACCTAATTAAAAAAAAACTATATTAGTATGTTTTTTTGTAAATTCGACATAGTATATGTAAGTTAATGAAACATCTCAAAACTCGACATAGTTTTTTTTTCAGATTCCAAAACAAGTTGTAGAATTATAATATTTGGATCAAACAACTACTCCAAAAATCTAATAAAATAAATCAAAATAATTTCGAAATTTGTTATACAATATTTATATGGTTTAGTCACATAAATAATAAGAATAATCAATCGAATCGAAATTGAACAAAAATTTTACATGTAAAGTTAAAATTAAATCAATTAAAAAATCAACTTACTGCTGTTGCCGAGAAGAAGTTACGTGCAGCCTGGTGACGTGAAAGGAAAAAAGAAGAGGAAGATTTGATTTAACTTGGTGGCTAGGTCAATCAATATAATTATAATTCCAAATTTTGTTTTACGATAGGTGAATGAGTTTTTTTTTACTTTTCTGTACTGGTTTTTATGTGGGCTAATTGGGTTTACATGAAAAATAATTAATTTTAGTTACTTAAAAGAAAGAAAAAAAAACTAGTGTGGGGCACTTTTTTTTTTTGAAATTTAGTATAGGACACTTTAGACTTACATTAAGAATAATAACTTTAAATTACTTTAAAAAAAAATTAGGGAAACACGTACCCTGTCATTTTATATGTACATCCGCCCCATGTTTCATCTGATAAAAATATATTTGTGAAAATTTGAGCAACATTGTTTAAATTCAATAATATTCGCCAAAAAAATTGAATAATTTTATAATTTAAGTTATAGTGCCATAACTATTGATCCAAATGTTTTATTTTATTAATATTAGATGTCTAGTCTACGTCATACTATTTTATGGATTCAATTGGTGACTGACAATAAACGATAAAAATTTGTTAAAGGGAATAGAACGGTAAACAATACTTTAATAATTAGAAGAATCAACGGTAAGAGATAGTGGTAAAAAGAAAAAATGATACCGTTTTCAGTACCATTAATTTTTACTGCTTTTGTGATTGATAACTATTAAAATGATAAACTTTTTACCATTATGGTAAAGAATTACCAATCAAACATCTTGTTTTAATTTGTTTCAAACGATAGTACTAGTGATGAATGTTATCTAGAATAACTGCAGAAACTGTCAATATTGTATGAAAATGTTGTAGTCACAGATGAGAGATCATATCATTAGATTAGAGAGATCTAATAATCATATGCATAGTCTTGGCGATAATTTTATACTCATTAATTAATCAGAGAAAGTATATCAAAGAAATGGATAATTGAGTATTTCGATGGTAATAAACCTTGTCGCGAAATTAATGAACATGGTTGGTATGAAACCAATTTGTATTCGTAATGTTTGACTCTCATCATTGCTCATTGCTATTGGGTTTTTCAAGTCTATGTCCACTTCTCCATTAATATGATATTGTCCGTTTTGGGCCCAAACGGCAAAGTTCGCATGGATTTATTTTTGAGTTCCTTCCCAAAAGATCTCATACTAATCAGAGTTGGACATTACTTATATATTAGACCATATTTGTCTAAACTTCCGATGTGGGATTTGGATTGATATCTCAACAATCCTCCCCTCAAACCAAGGACCACATAAGCCCTTGACCTCTACTCTAGCGAAACTTGACACCCATCTTGTACCGTCGTTATCACCAACGAAACCCGCCGCCTGACCTTCCGCACCGTCAGGAAGACTTTCAACACAAGGCACCGGCACCCTTTAATCGCGAGGTCACCTTGAGGGCTCTCCCTCCCACAACGCCTACACCCACTTCTCCAGGTCCACCTTTTCTGAACCCGGGCTCTGATACCACTATTGGGCTTTTCAAGCCCATGTCCAACTCCCCATTAGTATGATATTGTCCGCTTTGGGCCCAAGTGGCAAAGCCCGCACATATTTGTTTTTGGGATCCTTCCCAAAAGGCCTCATACTAATCAGAGTTGGACATTGCTTATATATTAGACAATCTTTGTTTAAACTTCCAATGTGAGACTTAGATTGATATCCCAGCAATCCTCCCATAAAACCAAGGACCACACAAATCCTTGGACTCCAACCTCCAGCGAAACATGGCACCCCTCTTGTATCGCCGTAATCACCAACGGAACCCGCTGCCTGACCTTCTGCTTCGTCAGGAAGACTTTTGACACAAAGCATCGGTACCCCTAATCGCGAGGTCACCTTGAGGGCTCTCCCTCCCACAAACGAACATGCAGCTCAACCCCACTTCCAGGTCACCTTTCTTGAAGGTGGCTCTGATACCACTGTTGGGCTTTTCAAGCCCATGTCCAAATCCCTATTAGTATGATATTGTCCGCCTTGGGCCCAGGTGGCAAAGCCCGCACGGATTTGTTTTCGGACTCCTTCCCAAAAGGCCTTATACTAATCAGAGTTAGACATCTTTTATATATTAGACCATATTTGTCTAAACTTCCGATGTGGGACTTGGATTGATATCCCAACAATCCTCCTCTCAAACCAAGGACCACACAAGCCCTTGACCTCTCCTCCAGCGAAACTTGACACCCATCTTGTACCGTCATTATCACCAACGAAACCCGCTGCCTGACCTTCCACACCGTCAGGAGGAGTTTCGACACAAGGCACCGACACCCTTTAATCGCGAGGTCGCCTTGAGGGCTCTCCCTCCCACAACGCCTACACCCATTTCTCCAGGTCCACCTTTTCTGAACCCGGGCTCTGATACCACTGTTGGGCTTTTCAAGCCCATGTCCAACTCCTCATTAGTATGATGTTGTCCGTTTTGGGCCCAAATGGCAAAGCCCGCACAGATTTGTTTTTGGGCTCCTTTCCAAAATGCCTCATACTAATCAAAGTTAGACATTGCTTATATATTAGACAATCTTTATCTAAACTTCTAATGTAAAACTTGGATTGATATCCCAACAATTGCCTTTAATATCATCAAGAATATATTGATCACAAATTATCCGAGAGATTTGACTCTACATGATATCTATCTTATATTGATTGCAAACTACTAGTAATTTAGTGTCTTCTTAAAATATTTTTAGAAAATCTTCCAAGGCTAAGAATTAATGTCTTCTTTAAATATTTCAAAATTAAATTCTCGACTAAAATAACTTTATAGATGACAAATTTTCAAAACTATTTATGATCATTGTAAGCCATCAAATGTTTTTTTAGCATGAGACGAATTAATTGTTTTATATAAAATATAAAGTTATTGATCAGTAGTCAAATC